>VDFB02047230.1:558677775-559119412 GCA_007258455.2 Sequoia sempervirens | reverse complement strand
AAGAGAAGAAGGATTATTCTATATTTACATGTGTGATTATAGATTTGGAGCCAAGGAAGGTTAAAATAGAGTAGTACAAAGGAGCCTTCCTCCCATTTCATTTTTTTTATATTTTGAAAGCTAATAAATTGTAAACTTTTATATTTCCATCAATATGAATTGAAGAAGAAATTTTCATTTCAATGTTTTCCAATTAAATTGTTATTGTTATTATGTTTTTTGAGTTTGTTCCCTAATTGATGTTAGTTCATAAATTATCCCAATTCCATGGATGAGCTATTTTTGAGTGTTTGGGAAAGTACATGCATATGAGGGTATGTGTTATTGTTTACTTGCAAAGCAAGGACAAGTGTGAAGCCTTATTTAAGGCAATTACAATGATATTATAAAGGTTGTGGGCCCTTAGAAATTGGTTTAAGTGGTTGTGTGACAACCTACAACAAATGTATTTAGCTACTTTCATTGTATGTAAAGAGTGAGAATGAGAATTTAGGCACCACAAAATCATTGGGGTATCAAAATGAGCTACAACTCTAGGGACATTAAAAATTTGGTTGGAACTCAATAAAGATAGTGATTGGGAGTGTGTGTGTCACTTGCAATAGATAGGGTTGTAGTTGAATGAGTTGTAGGAGTGAAGACAAGAACTAGAATATTGAGATATCACCAAAAAGAGGAATGGTAAAGATATAGCATCGATAAAGGTTGTATGTTAGATGGATGAAGTTTTGGTAGCCATAAGGGGAGTAGAAGCTCAAGTGGATACTCTAGAAGGTGATAGAAGAAGAGTGAAAGTACATGAAGGTGTTGATCTAGTAAGAGTGAAGAAGAGGAAGGATTTGTAGAAGTGGAACAAGAAAATGAAGTTACAAATGTAGAAATGAATGAAAAAGAAATAAGATTCATTAATGTCATTTGAAAATTTTGAAAGGGGATAAAGATGGAGTTGCCATGTTTCTCAAGACGTTCAAAACTTGATGAGTTAATAGATTGAGTGATAGAGATGAATTTTTTTATTTTGAATATGATGAGGCAAAGGATCCTACAAAGTGAAGTTTGCACAAAAAAGATGAAAGGACATGCAAAAAATTGGTGGAAAGAAGTCTAGACTAAAAGGAGAAGAAATGGGAGGGAGAAAATCACCCAATGGAATAGGCTGGTAATGAGAATGAAAGTTAAGTTTCTACTTGGTGATTATTAGGCTGAGTTGCTCAAGAAGTTGTAGGAATTTCTGCAAAGGGAGTTGAGTGTGAAGAGTTACACCAAGGAATTCTACAAAATCTACATTGGATTGGGCCATAAAGAGATATAGAATGAGAAAGTGGCATGATATGTAAATGGCCTAAGTTTGAAATATGGGATGAGTTACGCATGATACAACTACAAAAATTTGAGGAGACCTACTGGTATATAGTCAAGGTCAAGGAAAAATGATCAAGGAGACAACATGCTTCAAATATAAGCAAAAGAAGACTTTATGAAGAAAGAGAAATTGCCAATAATCAGGATAATGAAGGACCAAAGCATACATCTAAAACAAGGTGCAACCAAGGTGAAGAGTAAAAAATTAGTTATAGTCAAGAAAAATGTCATTAAGTAGGAGGGATGATGTACTCCACAAAAGATGGAAGTAGATTTGGCCAAAGGAGAGGCAAAGGAATCTTGGGATAATCCTTCAAGTGTAGAGAAGATGGTCATAGGACCTTAACTTGCCACAAATGTAGTGGGATCATGATAGAAGCAAATCCTAAAGTCATGTTACTTGGGAAATGCACTAAATAATGCTTCACCTACATGCACAAAGGAACCAAGGCATAAATAAGCTCTTGTGATGAAAATGATGCTCGTGAATCTAATAAGAAGGAAGGATGAGTCCATGGGATGAATGATTTTGTTTAAAAAAGTGTGCAAGAAAAGGGTAAGTGTTGACATGTCATAATTGATAGTGGAAGCACAAATAATTTAGTTTCCTATGAGATGGTAAAGAAGTTAGGGATAAGAAGAGTAACTCATCCTAATTCATATTGAGTGTCTTGGTTGTAAAGAGGTCATCAATTATTAGTGAACCAACAATCATTAGCACTTATGAAGACCAAATATGGTTTGAAACTATGCCCATGGATGTATGCCATATACTAGGGAGAGCATGACAATATGATATAGGAGGGCTATCCATGATGGCAGAACAACTACTTATTCTTTAGTGAAGAATGATAGAAGGCATATGCTTACCCCATTAGGCAAACTATAGAAGATAAGGTGACAAATAACCCAAACAATATTAATATTATTGCTTGTAAGAAAGGAATTACTGAGAGAGACTAAATATGGAGATACATGTGTTGAAGAGATGGTCTCCAAAGGTCTAGAAATGGACACAACAAAAGAACCTAAATGTGAGCGTACAAATTGTGATATAGTAATTTCTAAGATGTTGGAAGTACTTGCAGCAAAGGGAACTAAGTGTGAAGAGGCATATGCTAACAATAGAGACTCCATAATGCTACAACTAAAGGTAGAAAGTGAACATGGTGCTACTAGAGAGAAGCTACAAGTAGTGACATCACAATATGACAACAAAAATGTGCTACAAGTAGACATGATAATATATAAGGTAGCGAGAAACCTTTTGAAGTAGATAATTTAGTAGAGGAAGATGATAATGAAGAGTACCATGAAAAAGTAGAAAATGAGGAGGCACACATTAGATTGTTGATGCTTAACTTGGAGGAAGCCAATGGGTGTAATACTATAGCAGAAAATGGTGATGAAAAAGGGGAAGTTTTAGGCAAGACAAATGAATATAAAGGTAAAGGGGAGTTACTATAAAGACTGTGAGTTCATAATGCATACAAAATTGAGTCTGAGGATGATTTTGGACTCGATGACTAAGAGCTATTATACCAAATATTAAATGAGGGCATGGAGGAGAAATGTATAAGTAAAGAAGTGGTAATTGGAGTCGAGAAAGGAGAAATAGGCCCATAAGAATCCATCATGAAGCAATGATTTATGCTAAAAAATACTACTATAACAATAGTAAGTGACTTGGATAATGTCAAGGAACTAATATGGATCTGCATGATATGGAGATGTTTACAAGACTGCAACAAATGGAGGAAGAACTTAGAGGTAGGAAATTTGCTTGGCAAATACTTGACAGTTATGCAGCAGGTAATGTTTTGCAGCCATACCTTATATGCCATCAAATAAGTGGATTAATCAATTTATTTAACACCTAATATGCCATCAAATAATGTTGAGTTTGCAACGAGAAGGATACTATGGTCTCGAAATGATACATGACACATTGGAGGAATTAAAAGGACACTGGTGAAGACATCGCAACAATGTTTCATGCGTGGAAGCAAAGAACATGAGTGACTTATGTTAAAGGCTAAGAAGTGGAAAGGAAGGCGCATGGGTTTTGCTGCAAGTTTACTTGTAGCAACACCATCTATGAACTACAGTCATAATGCTGATAGTAAACACAGGCTCACATTCTTTTTTTCAACCCCATAAGCATGATGCAAGGGCATTGAATCAAAAGCGTACAACATTCATCCTTGGCAAGGGATTTGAAATTTAAATTGTTGCACCGAGTCTTTTTGTTTGGAGCTATTTTACCCTCCACCAACTTATTCAAAGCTTAGCCAAAATAGGTACAAGGTTAGGTGGCCTTGAATCTGGTGAGAGACCATTTTTCTCGAGGCAGTTGATTTTAATGCTCAAATTGAAGATTTGAGCAAGAGTTTGAGGGAAAATTTCATCTTGATGGTTGCAATATTAATGAGACTCCATTTTGGCACCATACACCATAAGGGGAAGGATCTGGAATATCTTGTGAGCAAGATTTCTATCTTGGACTGGGTTTTGAGGAGGAGAAGTGTGTGATAGAGCAGGAAGAAGGGTGTAGCTATATTGAAGGAGAAGATTTCTAGGTGTAGTAGAAAAGGCAGAGAAAAGTGTTAGGAAAAAGAGGAGAAAAAAAAGAGACTCTGTAACAAAGAATCAGATAAGCTAGGAAACCGTGTCAAAAAGTATAAGGGGGTGTATTTTAACTTGAGACAGGGAGCTCGAGGGAGAGTGGGTATAGAAAATCAGAAGGGAAAAAGAAAAGGGTAAAGCGAGAGGAATTTTAGAGTGGGGAACTACAATTTTATTGGACAATACATGGTTGTCCTTATTTGAAGAAGAGAGAAGGTTATGTGAGATAAGGAAGACAGATTTTAGGGAGAGTTCAGAAGATTTAAAGGAAAGAGGAGTAGAGGAGAGAGCTACGTGGGATTAAGAGAGGATGGAAGTTCCAGAGGAGAAGAGGAGACATTTTGCCTTTACATGTGTGGCTGCAGATTTGAAGCCAAGCAAAGCTGAAATAGAATAGAACAGGAAAGGCTTCCTTCCCTCTCATTTTTGTATTCTAAAAGCTAAGCAATTGTAAACTTCTATATTTCCATCAATGTGAATTGAAGAAGAAATGTTCATTTCAATGTTTTTCCACTTAACTTGTTAGTATGTTTGTGTTTTTCAAGTTTGTTCCCTAATTGATGTTAGTTCATAAGCTATCTTGGTTCCATGTATGAGTTGTTTTGAGTGTTTGGGAAAGTGCAGACATATGTGTGTGTGTTATTGTTTGCTTGCAGAGCAGGGCTGAGTGTGTAGCTTGATTGAAGTCACTTGCAGTGAGAATACAGGGTTAAGGGTTTCTAGAAATTGGTTTATGTGGCTGCAGGACAACCTACAGCAAAGGTATTTGACCACTTCCGTTGGCTGTAAAGAGTGGGCCTGAGAGTTCAGGCGCCACCAGTGGTGCAGTGGTGCCATCATAAGTGATCATAAAGAATGTTCCCTATCTTCTCCACAAAATAAAACAAGTTTGAACCAGTGATATATCCATCATTATCAGCTCTGTTTTGAAAAGCCTCCGCTGTTATTTCTTCCCACTCTATATTGAAACAGACTCCACATACATCAAAACAAAATCCCAAAACTAAAGGCATTATGTCGAACAGTTTAGGGGCCTTTTCTATTTTCACACTCTGCCTGAATTTTGAACATTTCATGTGCCATGCCTATACTTCCATATTTTGTATGTGTCTCAAACAATTTACGCGCCTTATCTCTGTTTCTGCATTTCACATGTATGCACATGAGGACACTTATAACTATATTATAGGATGAAATTCTTCTCCTTCATGTTTCGATGGACGTTCATATTACAAGCAAATCTTCTATATAAATTTCCTAGTGACATTCTGTCAAACAATCCGCAAACATTCCCGAAGTTTAATATTTAGTTTAGGCATTTTGTCAAATGGTTCAAGTGCATTTCCTATGCTTCTGCATTCTACATACATTCTACCAGAGCGGTTGCAACTGGAACATCTGAATAAATTCCTCTATCATGCTTTATGCTTTGATGAATATCCACGCTCTATTCTTGAGTTGAATAATGTTGAAGTCACCAAGAGACTCATAGGAGATGAAGGATCCTTGCAAAACCAAATAATCTTCTATAAGAGAGATAATGCAAGTAAAACTATAATGTCAATAGTCATACAAATGTGTGTAAAATGCATATAGAATCCCTTGTACATAAATGCAAAGGTGAGGAAATAAGGTGGTTGAGGTAAGTGATTACCCCACATGTGTAAATGACATGTAAAACTATATTGGGAAGTGGTCTAAAAGGACAACACTTGATAAAGGCTCAATTAGCAAGGAAAAACAATTGGCAAAGAGGAAGGAAGACTATGTTGATAACACAAATTTATCAAGCCTCTTGGTGACCAGGCTTCCATAACCTATTCTAAGGTTACTCCACATGTGTAGCATTTATGATCATAGTGACAACCAATATTTGGATCCAAAATCCCCAATTTATTGTGCATATACTACTAGGCCTCTCTTTTCTTCATTTGTCTATCTCATAAGAAAGGTTCAATATTTATCATAGGCCGCCCTAGTCATATTAAAATTCCTACATAGAACCCAAGTGGTGATAGACATTGAATCCACAATCCATCTCCATAGGGGATATTGTTTAATAACATCCTCTAAGACATAAACATTAACAACTCCAAAGAAATGATTATTAATGTTGACAATAGCCAACAATACTTTTTGGTGGGGTCACATCCTTGGTCAACTAAGCTGTAAATCCACATAGGAGAGAGAAATATGAAAAATCCGCCATGACTTGTTCCATGATTGATATGCAAAAATGACTAGTAGGTTAGATAACACGACAAAAAACAAAAAAGCAAAAACCTAGGAATGTTAACTTCTTACAAATAGAGAATGTTCAATCCTAGAAGTATTTATTATCATGCACATAATACTTCTTTGGGAGGTCCACCATGCTTTTAACATTCTAGGATTATAAAACTTAGAAGTGTAAAGGGTCACATCCTCACCATCTATCTCATTAAGAGCTTAACAACTATTTTGTAAAATATATTTCTTTGAATTGAAACTGCTTATCTATTTATTAAACAATGGGTATGCTACTAGTTCTCTAGCATATATATTCACCATCTTCCAAATTCCCATGTGGTTTATAGGACTTGTGCTAGATCATCAAGGGTGGTGAAGGGGAGTGGATAGTGTTCTCTACCTAAGAAGATATATTCAATGCCACTAGCAAATTTCCCTAGGTCTTGAGGCTTTGAAATTGTACCACTTTGAGTTTTTGATTGACCACCCTTCCTCTTTTTTTGTGGGAGGGTTATCATCAATTAGTCAAGAGGTGGGTTTTCTATTGGGATTAATCAAATTGAACTCCCAGATCTTGTGCTTAGTAGACTAACAATGATAGCAAGATTAGGTAGGTTCAAATGGAGAACATGATATGTGTGTCTCATTTGGCCAATTTTATTTTTTCCAACTCTTTTAGATCCTTGAAGAGGTCAAATTCAACATAGACCTCTTGTAGGGTTGAGCTAAAAGAACTTGTCTAGTTTGATACAAATGATGTTGCATAATGAGGAGGCTATCTTGGTTAGACAATTCTATCATGATGAAAACAACATAGGAAACTCCACCTCGACAAGGACACATATACATTTCTCATTAAACATAATGGATTTTCTAGTCCAAGGTGTGAAAAAATCAAAGAGGAATGGCCATATGAGAGACCATGCTTGAGAATAGTCTCTGAATAGCTTGGTTTAACAAAAAAAAAATAGAAAAAAACCCTTGGCGAGGTTCTATGAAATCAAGATAGATCCAATGAAGGATCCAAACCTTGGTCACAATTCATTGAGCATGATTTTAGGGGGGACTCTCCCCATAAAATATACTATCAAAGTATAATTTTCATGCCAACACTATACACTATCTAACTCTGAAATAGGAAGAACCAAATCTAGAGGTGTTTCAAGGGACACACCTCATAAAATTCCTTGTGAAAAAAAATATTGGGATGCTTGAGTGGGAGAGCCATTTCTATGCACCATCAAACCTTCAATTTCAATGGAAACTACAAATTTATGGAATTATGAGGCCATTTATAATGGCCAAATATTCCTATAGGTGTGTCAACCTAGGTGGTGTTACAATAACTGCAAAAAAAATGAAGTCCTACTTCAAAAGGAAGTAGTGTGACATTAGAGAGGCACAAACTAATATCTAGCAAAGCTAAGATAAAAATATCATATTGAACTTTTGAATTACAAATGTAAATGGGAAATTTACCCGTAGTGTTATTTAGATATTTTACATACAAATGTAAATGAAAACCTTCGCCATAGTGTTATTTAGAATTTTTACATACAAATATAAATAGAAACTTTACATAGGGTTATTTTTACTTTTGAACTTGTATTCTATTTGTACAAATTACAAACTTGTACATGAGCCTTGGTTTCTTGTCAATGATGCTATTTCAAATTTTTACTTGTACATGTATAAGTTACAAATTGGATCATGGGTTTTGAAAATAACTTGGTAATAAATTGTAATATTGGTACATAAGTTCAAAACTATAAAACATGCATTTTAAACTTGTACACTTTTTTGTAAACACAAATTCATGTTGCTACTCCACTTTCCCACTACCAAAGACCAAAATTTTAGGTTTTGTTATTTATGGAAGCAAGAAGAAACATCACTACAATAGCATTTCCATTGGTCTTTAAACTCCACGTTCCTACTCAAATGTAACTTGGCAAGATTAAAAAAGTCACATCTAAATTGTCATGGTGTTATATAAGTCTCTATTTTGGTAATAATACATGTGGATTTTTTAATTATCTTTGTAAATGTTGTGAGATTATATGGCTTCTATGACTTGATTCAAAAAATGTATTACACAAGATGAAAAAATTTAATTCTTAAATCACCCATGATGGAAATTACAAAAAAATAATATTTTTTGACTCAATCAACCTTAGACAATAATTAACTTCTAAAAATGAATTAAAATACTCACACAACCTTCAAGATGATGAGATGGCTTAAGGACTTTAACTTGATGGACTCAATGTTTAAAATTTCTATATTTGAAATTTGATGACAACACCATTGAATGAGATTTACTTCTATAGATCCACCATACATGGTTTACAATTTGAAATTACATTCAATTAGGGCTAAGAACTAAAAATTGCTACAAAATACCTAGAGGTAGGATGTGGATTTCATGGATCACCAACTCTACTATACTTGAACTAATGAGGTAATAATATCACATGATCCATTAAGTTTACAATGATTTCAATTCTATTAAAAAATCATAAATATTTAGAATCAATATTTTTTTATGTTAGTAGATATTTGGAGAACTATTTTTTTTTTATGGTGGCCCATTTACAAGGTTTTATCTAGTGTCATCTTGTCTCTTGGGATGATATTTATCCTTATTTTTATTTCTAGTTGTGAGATTGATTATGGATATTTTTTTACTTATGGGGGTTGCAATACTTAGTTGGAAGGTTCTCTTTACACTATTTCTATTATTTTCATATTGGTTAGGAAATGTCAAATTTATCTTACTTTTATAGGTCGCACATGTGATTGACTAATCCACTTGAATTTTGTGAGTACATAGACAAAATAACTATGAGGTTAGGTGGCTTTGAATCTAATAGGAGATAATTTTCTTCAAGGAGGTGATTGAATTTATCGCTCAAATTGAAGAATTGTGTGGGAGTTTGAGGGGAAATTTTATCCTAGTGATTGCAACATTAATGGGACCCCATTTTGGTGCCCATATAACTTAAGAGGAAGGATATATAATGTCTTGTGAGTGGGATTTCTATTTTGGATAGGATTTTGAGAAGGATAAGTGTATGATAGAGTAGGAAGAAGGGTGCAGTCATATTGGAGGATAATCTTGATTCCCAAGCAAATTAGAAAAGGTAGAGAAAAGTGTTAGGAGAAGGAGAGAAGAACAAGAAGAGGCTACATAACAAAGAACTAGACAATCAAGGAGACCATGTAGAAAAGTAGAATGAAGCATATATTAACTTGAGAAAAGGAGCTCAAAGGAGAAGTGGCTACAAAAATTAGAAGTGAAAAAGATAGGGGAGGGAGATGAATTTTAGAGTTGGGAACAACCCATTTATTGAACAATACATGATTCTTCTTATGTGAAGAAGAGAGGAGATTATGTGAGAGCAAAAAGAGATATTTTAGGGAGAGTTTAGAAGATCTAAGGGAAAGAGGAATAAGAGAGGGTCATGTGGGATTAAGAGAGGAAGGGAGTTCTAGAAGAGAAGAGGGATTATTCTATCTTTACATGTGTGATTCTAGATTTGGAGCCAAGGAAGGATAAAATAGAGTAGTACAAAGGAAGCTTCCTTCCCTTTCATTTTTTATATTTTGAAATCTAAAAAATTGTAAACTTATATATTTCCATCAATATGAATTGAAGAAGAAATTTTCATTTCAATGTTTTTTAACTTAATTTGTTAGTTTTCTTGTGTTTTTTGAGTTTGTTCCCTAATTGATGTTAGTTTGTAAACTATCTCGATTCCATGGATGAGCTATTTTGAGTGTTTGGGAAAGCACATGCATATGAGGGTGTGTTTTATTGTTTACTTGGAAAGCAAGGGTAAGTGTGAATCCTTATCTAAGAAAATTACAATGATATTATAAAGGTTGTGAACCCCTAAAAAATTGGTTTAAGTGGTTGTAGGACAACCTACAACAAATGCATTTAGCTACTTTCATTGTATGTAAAGAGTGTGAATGAGAATTTAGGCACCATTAGTGATGTGGTGGTGAAATGATTGTGGTATCAAAATGAGCTACAACTCTAGGTAAATTAGGTTTAAAGTTGGTTGGAACTCAATAAAGATAGTGATTGGGAGTGTGTGGGCCACTTGCAATAGAGAGGGTTGTAGTTGAATGAGTTGTCAGAGTGAAGATAAGAAGTATAACATTGAGATTCCACCAAAAAGAAGAATGGTAAAGATTACAATAATAGCGATAAAGGTTGTAGGTTAGATGGATTAAATAATTTTATATTAATATCCCTTGATGAGACTACAAAATCTAGATAGTGATCTAGCCAAGAACACATTCAACAAAATTGAACCATTACTTGATTAATGAGAACTAGGAATCCAAAAATTGATTCGAAATTAAATTCTTCTATTATCCAACTCTATTGCTACAATGAAAGAAAACACCCTTATATCTAAAAACTAGAAGAAAAAAAACAAAAAACCAAAAATTACCCTTTTTGGCAGTTTTCGACAATTGTCAGATTTTTCCATTTTTGGTAATTTTGCATACATATCCCTTTCAGTCCAAATTTTTCCTAAAAATATTCCTAAAACTAAGGTGACATGAATTGTCAACTTACATTCCAAATTATTAAAGAAAACAATTTACTAAAAATTTGAAAAAAAATAGTAAACGTTGATTTTGGGGGCCTAGATGAAAGATTTAGCTCCTGAAAAAGTGTCAAAATGGCTTCCAATTGAGCATGGTTGAGTTGACAATCCAAACAACTCCTCATAATGCACCCGCCTATAACATTTGAGCCCAAATGAACATCTGAGTCAAAAGTTATGACCTTTGGAAGTCCCTGCATCAGATAGATCTAATGAAGGATCCAAGTCTTGGTCATTGATTCCTTGAGCATGCTTTTAGGAGGGGACCCTACCCACAAAATATACTATCAAATTATAATTTTCAAGTCAACACCATGCACTATCAAACTTTGAAATGGGAAGAACCAAATCTAGAGGTGTTTCGATGGTCACACCTCATGAAATGCCTTGGGAAAAAAATTCTTAGGATGGTTGAGTGGGAGAGTCATTGCTATGCACCATCAAACCTTCAATTTAATGGAACACATTTATGAAAGTATGATACCATTTATAATGGCCAAAAATGCATATAAGTGTGGCAACCTAGAATGTGTTGCAATAAATGCAAAAAAAGTTCCAAGTCCTACTTCAAAAGGAAGTAGTATGACATCAAAGAGACAAACTAATACCTAACAAAGCTAAGATAAAAACCTCATATTAAAAATTTGACTTACAAATGAAAATGAAAACTTTACCCATAGTGTTATTTAGATAATTTTATTTATAAATATAAATGGAAAATTTACATAGGTTTATTTTTACTTTTGAACTTGTATTGTATTTGTACAAATTACAAACATACACATGAGCCTTGGTTTCTTGTCAATGATGCTATTTCAATTTTTTTATTTGTAAATGTATAAGTTACAAATTGGATTATGAGTTTTCAAAGTAACTTGACAATAAATTGTAAGATTGATAAATACGTTCAAAATTTTAACACATGCATTTTAAATTTGCAATTTTTTTTTGTAAATACAAATTCATATTGCTACTACACTTTCTCACTACTAAAGACCAGAAAGGTTAAGACTTTGTTATTTATGGAAGCAAGATGAAACACCACTACAAATGCATTACCATTAGTCTTTAAACTCCACATTCATACTTAAATGTAACTTGGCAAGATTAAAAAAGTCATCTAAATTGTCATGGTGTTATCTAAGTCTCTATTTTTGGTAATAACACGTGGGTTTTTTAATTATCTTTGTAAATATTGTGATATTTCATGACTTCTATGTCTTGATTAAAAAAGTGTATGATACAAGATGAAAAAAATTAATTCTTAAATCACTTATAATGAAGATTACTAAAAAACGACATTTTTTTGACTCAATCAAGCTTAGACAATAAATAAATTTTAAAACTGAATTAAAATATTGACACAACCTTGAAGAAGATGAGATGACTTAAGGACTTTAACTTGATGGATTCAATGTTCAAAATTTTCATGTTTGAAATTTGAAGCCAACAACATTGAATGTGATTTATTTCTATAGATCCACCTTCCATGGTTTACAATTTGAAATTACATTCAATTAGGGTTGATATCTAAAAATGGTACAAAATACCTAGAGGTAAGATGTGGATTTCATGGATCACCAATTCTACTATTTTCATATTGGTTAAGAAATGTCAAATTTATCCTATTTGTATATGTTGCACATGTGATTGGCCACTCTACAATTTTGTGAGAATAGAGATTTAAGAAGCCATCTCCTCCCATTTATATGTTTCCCTCTTTAATCTTTAACTTTTCCTTTAGTCTTCTTATTTGCATTTCCAACTCACATCGATGAACTTTTTAGGCTACCCCTTTGTTGCCTTGCTCCATTCCTTTTCATCTTCATTTTGCATCTTTTATTTGTTCTACTTTTTTCAGCTTCACTCTAATCCATTATTTTCCTTTTATAACAATCAAATGCTTTTATTTGACCATGAAAAATAATTTTATTGAATATTCTAAGTTATGTCACCTCATTTTTCATTAAATGATTTATCATAAAATATTTTTTTAAAACTATTATAATTGAAATGTTTATATGTGTAGATTTTCATAAGGTATGGATTACAAGTCTTGTTTGGACCTGATTTAGCTAATGTGACAAATGATCATAGTGCTCTTTATATTGATCTTCCTTCAAATATGGTAAGACGAACCTCTTATTTTTTTCTCCTTTAAAAACTATAATAAATTCATCTTCTAAATGATAGTTATATTATAATTTATTAGGCATTCATCATTATTGACTATGCTTGAACTTAGAATTTAATTCTTACAATTTAGTTGATTTTTGCAAGGTTAGATGCTTTTTCATGGGATGGGTTGGAGTTGTGTTCAAAAGAAAAATTTATCTTTTCTCCGAGCCCTTAGCTATTGGACTATCAACAGGCTTAATGGGAAGCATTACCACTTTTACATCTTGGATTGACCAAATGGTAAACTTAATGATAAGAGGATATTGGGTTACTAGCATTATTGGTCTCCTTATAGGTAATATTTGTAAATAATTTGATTTTTTAATAAATTTTTTAATTTATCATTAAAAAATCATCAAAATAACACTAAAATCATAGGGAACTCTTCATTGAGTTAATTTGAATCATATATTTACATATTATGTCTATATGGCAGGTCTCTCTTAAGGTTTTTTATGTTTTAAACATAAGGAAGTGGGCAATTCAATTAGTCATGTAATAAAATATTATTTTGAATTGCAGGAATGGAGTTAGCTCAAATCTCTCTTACATTGGGGATTGACTCTGCAAAGTTAATTGTATATGTTTATGACCAAATTAAAAATAAACTACACTCAACATGGATCCCATCTAGTTATTACTATTTGCATAGTTTATATGGTTTTATTATGTGTTTGTTCATAATTGGAATACTATGGGTAGGAAGCCTTACCCTATTAGCATTCGATTTTAGGTCTCACCATAAGAAAAAAATATGGATAGCATGCATTGTTGGACCTTATGGAGCATGGGTAAGATGGTATTTGGCAAACCTCAATGGTCAAGGAATTGGAGCCAAAAAATACTTCAAATGGTTACCAATGGGAACATTGCTTACAAATCTCATTGCGACCATCCTTATGGCTACATTATGGATAATTCATACAATGGTATGATGTTATTTTCTAAAAATGTTTAACTATACTTTTTTAAAATATTTTATTTACTACAGTTTTTTATTAAAGTTTGAAATTGTCTTATTACAGGTTAATGGTCACAATACAAAAGCTATGATAGAAGGGATTCAACTTGGGTTTCTAGGTTGTATGAGTACTGTCTCTACATTTGTAGTAGAAATTCAAGCTATGTATCAAAGTAGCGATTCTTGGAGGGCATATGTATACATATTATTATCATTATTTCTAGCATTTATTTTTGGAACTTTGATATCCTCGATATTGATATTAACTAGAGGATATTCACAAGCATAAATTATATCTCAAATATTTTGTGTAAAATTTAATTCTACATATTTTTAAATTGAAGTACAAAATATGTTCAAATATTTCAACAAAATCTAAAGAATAATTCAATCATAAATAACATGTGTAATACACACACATCTTATCTTGCTTCATATTTTAAAGTATTAATTTAGAATCATTCATATGTCTCATAAATGCATACATTTACACATCACAAAATTGAAATTAAAATATAAATAATGACTTTAGATCCTCTTTTCATATACATACATAAATAATGCAAAAATGTTATATTTTTATTTTTAATTAAATAATTTAAATATATTAAAATTATCCATAATTATATATCACTTCATAAAATAAAAATGAATAATATATAAATGCCCATCATCATTGAGGAACACTTAGCCTAGATAAAAAATATTAATTCATTCCTTTTGGAAAATCAGGATGAATTATCTTTTTTAACCATGGAGTCATTCACTATTATCTTTTGATTGCAACATCATTCTAAGATTCGGTTCCTTCAAATATTCAATCCATGTAGTATGGATAGATACTCCCACTCTAGGAGAGAAACCATTTCACCATTCTGGTATTTATTTGTTAATCATTTATTAACCGTGACAACCTTTTTTTTCAATTTTTTTTTTAGATTGTTCACAACATTTTTCTTTCTAAAATTTTCACCTACAACAATTATTTAATTAATTAAATAAAAATATTTTTAATTATATATTAGTGGGTAGGTAGAACAATTTTTTGATCTATTTCAACAATTTAACAATTTATTATATTCTTATGATGTTTCTATAATATATTTTTTGTATGGTCATATGTACATCATGATATATAAATTTATTTAAGTAGTTAGACTATCATAAGTTAAGAATTTTCTATTTTTTAGTTATTATAAATTTTAAAAAATAAATTGTTGTACTTGATCCAACTTAATTAAATTTAACTTTAAATATGATTAGTTAAAATTGATATTGATGTACTATGGATATTAAGATTATCTCTAAAATTATCTTATAATTTTTAAAAGTATGACTTCCTTGTTTTAAAAGACAAAATAGGAAGAGGAAAATCTTGAATAGATATTTTATTAGATTATTTCTATGAGAGGGTTGTTTCAAGGGCTTACAAAAAGAGATTAATAATATAATATTATGTTATTTTTTCTTGTGATTATAAATTTATAGCATTTGATTTATGTTTATAATAATTTTATGCAAAAAATATAGTCTCAAACACCTTTCTAGGTAGTTTGAGTTGTCATTGTGTACTCATGCATGGTATGATATTCCATGACCCTTCCTTCCAAAATGGTGTTAGAGTAGGTTTTTTGTTTAAGCTTCATGTTTTTAGAAAATCAGATCTTATAGAGTGAGAAAATTGGTGCATTAGGCATGATATTGATTTTCACATCTCTCCTTTTGATTTTCCAACAAACACTAATTTTTTCCTCCTCCCCTCCTCTCTTATTTAAATTCTTCTCTTATTTAAATTCTTCTCTTATTTAAATTCTTCTAAAATTTATTTTAACAAATATAAATTAGTTCTAGGTATTTGAAAATTAATTAAAGACATTCTTCTATGGGTATACTGATTTTTTTTTGAAAAATATTATGTCTTTTGAAAAAATATAGCTTTGTATATATATGGTTTTTCAAAAAGTCACTTTTGGACACTATGTACAATAGATATTTTGTTTGAGAATTCATATTTATATATCCATTATGATAAATTTTTAAATAATTCTCTTTTTTTCTATTTAATTTTAAAAAAATAGGGTTGACCACCCTATTTGGAGTGCAATCACCCTTTGTTAGGATTTGTGGTGCCTGTAGAAGGTTGGGTTGAAGAGGAGTGTCCTTTAGACTTATTGGGATCCTTCCTTATTTTTCCAACAAGGATTAAATCATCCTCTACTTCAATATCCATCGTTTGAGTAGCTTCAAGAGTGGCTAGAACTGCTCTCCATAGGAGAAAACTCACCTTGGGAAATTGTGTATTAATGAAGAAAAACTTCAAATTTTTAGTTGTAGGTTGAGCAATAGATGGAATTATGGTTTTCAATTTGTTGAACTTAGCCACGAACTCACACCTGGGTTCATGTGTTTTCTTCTTCATTTTTCTAGTTTGGGCCAACAAAGCATGGGCATCTTCAACAGTCTTAAACCTTTCTTCACATTTGGTTCGAACAGTTGCCCAATCTGTAATAGTTCCAATTGAAAGATGATAGAACCAATCAGCTGCCACTCCTTGGAGTGTTTCAATAAACAACCTTATCAATACATCTTCATGTTCTACCCCAAGAAATTTGCATGCAATGTAGAATGCGGCAATATGCTCATTTGGGTGTTGTTTACCATCTCCATAGAACTTGGGAATGTTCTTTCTTGATCCATGAGGAAGTTCATGCATAGGTGGTGTCAAATTCAAAGGGCCAAAAGCCTTTCCCCAAGGACCTTGAGCAACCATGATGCCTCAGTTGAAAGGAGGAATAACAAACCTTTGAATTGGTGATATAGACAATTCCCTTTGAGCACTAGAAGCTTCACTTGGTATAGGAGATCTTATGTTAGCAAGAGGAAAAATCCTTGTGCACTGAAGAGGTGATCTTGTTCGTAGAGGAAAAAGATCAAAGTTATTTTTTTGTAACAATTCAAACATAGGGTTAATATTCCCTTGAGTCCTTTGACCAAATGTATAGCTTCTTTCTACCAGAATGCAAACTTGGAAAGAGATGACGATAAAAAATAACATAAATAATTATAAAAACAATAAGAAACTGGTATACTTCAATTGAAAGTGTGAGCCTCTTAGTTACATATTTGTTTCCCAAGCAGAGTCACCAAAAAACTATTGGGTGAATATTTTGTAATCAACTAACTAATTACAAAATGGTGATATCAACCACAGTATAATGAGATTAAATATCTCCTCTTAGAAAGAGGAGGCTCCTTTCTTATTGCTCACTAAAAAAAACTACTAACTAACTAAGTTTATGTACACTATGTAATTATCCATGGGTGTTTCCATTCATCCTATTCTCTTGTTTCAAAATAGATGATTTCCTCCTATAAAAATCACAATTATATCCCATGAAAATTACATATAATCAACCATAAAGTCCTAGTTTGAGCAATAATAACCAATATCTAATTTGACTAGACGAAAGAATAACCAAAGTGATACCTGTGAGTATCAGTAGCAAGAAAACCTACAAAAGCACAAAGTATTTTGTTGCTTTCTATGATGATTTAGAATGAAAAAGAATGGTATATGTTGCAACCCAAAGTCTCCAATATATGCCACCAAAAGATCAACTAAGTGTAGATAACAACTCACAGCCCAAAGTCTTCAAATTACCTCCAAAGTACACACATAACATAATCTTCAAATATAGTAATGCAACTCAAAGTCTGCAAAATCATATTTGAATCACCTCCTAGAACATATGATTTCACACCACTATTCAATCATGCACAATACAATGCAATGAGAAAGGAATAAGATCAATCTCAATACATAAAAAACTTGATCTTGGAAGGCAAAGATTGGATGCCAACTTGCTTGTTTTATTGATTAAATTTTGATTTACACCTTAAAAAAAAAGTTTCAAAATGCTCTTCAATTTGGTAGTGCTTCACTTCATAAGCTAAAAGGTCCTATTTACAAAATATCTCCCTCATATATATAGAGGAGAGCCAAGAACTAAAATAGGAAAATTACAACTAACTTGATTTATTCAAAGGAAGAGTCTGATTTTATTTGGGACCTTCAGTCCTCTTACATCTAACTGTTATATTACAAAAGACATGTAATATGTCATCTACAAATTACAAATTGCATAAAGGAAAAAGCTTAAAATAAACTAAGTCTAGATAAGCACATTATTTCATCCTTCATCATTCTTCTCCAAGAAATATTCATATCTTTTCAATGCATCTTGGACTTTAGATTCATCTAGTCCAAATGTATGACTAGAGATTATGAGTACTCGCGTGATGGAGTCCTTGATACTGATACATGATTTCTTATGCTTATCCAATATTATTTTCAAATTATCTAGAGACTTGAAAATCCACTAACTTATCAATGCAAGCTAAGGAAAAAGCTCCTAATTCAATCTATTTTTGAATTAGTGATGTGAACTCTTGGTTAATCGTATCCACAAGAAGGACTTTTTGATTATCGAGTATTTGGGATGGAAGCATGCCTAATCTCTGCGTCTTTGATATTGTCCACATTGGAATCCATAGAAGTCATTGGGAACACTCCTTGGTACTTGTACTTCATATTTTTCTTCTTGGGAGATAGACCAATATTTGGAAAGGGATTGCAAAAATTGAGTTTCAAAAATCCTCCAGAGTTAGAAAAATTCCAAGTGCCAAGGTTCGTGCAGTTGTGGAAAAATTCTGCACTTTTACATATTTGATATGTTAGTGTGTAGTTCAGAGAAAATTCTCCAAACTACATGAGAATTACAATATTGGATGCAAGGGTGGAGAAATTCTCTGCCTCTGCATGAGGGTAGGTCAACAAGATGTAGCTCAAAGAAAATTTCCTTAACTACATTTAAGGTAAATCAACAAAGTGCAAATCAAGGGATTTTCCTGACGTGCATATGGGGTATGATGGACTTGGTGCAGGTCAGAAAAATTCTTTGACCTACACTTGTGTAGTGCAAAAATATGCACTTGGGGGAAATTTCCCAAATTGCATGAGCAAATCAACTTGATGTAGGTTGGGAAAAATTCCTTGAACTACACATAGGGTATCCCAATTTTGGTGCAAGTTGGGGAAAAATTCCCAACCTACACTTTGTGTGTAAAATTTTATGCACAATAGGGAAAATTCCCTAAAATACATGAAGAGTTCACTTCAGGGAAAAATTCTCCTAAGTGCATGAGGATATGCACTTCAGGAAAAATTCTCCTAAGTGCATGAGGATATGCACTTTGGGAAAAATTCTCCTAATGCATGAGGATATGCACTTCAAGAAAAATTCTCCTAAATGCATGAGGATATATCCAGAAGTGTACTTGTGGAGAATTCCCCCACAACTACATATGAGAAACCAAAAATATGCAAGTTTGCTAAAATTCAGTGTCACTACACTAAAAAGACCAAAAATATGTAGGGCGGGGTAAACCCACAAAACTGGTTTACAATTCCAGTGAGGAAGGAAAATTGCAAAAAATGCCCCCATGGAGAAAATTTTGGTTTTTGGGGGTTCGAACGAACTTTTAGTTCAAGCGAACCCAAAGGAGGTTTGCTCAAACCCCCCTTCAAGGGAACCTATTAAATGTTGGGTCCCACCATATTTCACATTTCCCAGAATAAAAAACAAAGGGAAACTTTATGGAAAGGGGGTTCACTCGAACCTAGGTTCGAATGAACCCAAGTTTGAGAGAACCTCCAAGGGGGGTTCGCTCGAACATAGGTTCATTCAAACCCCCCATTTCCCCTCTTCTCCCCCTCTAGCACCAAATTTCTCTAGAATTTTTTCCTTCAAAGCTCAAGTTGAGGATGAAAATGGAGGAGACTTCATAGACCCAACTGGATGATGGTACTCCTTGGAACGAGCTATCCATTGAATATAATTTTAATATGTTTTCATTTTATTATGTATTTGTTTTTTAGTTTGATTAAAGATAGGATTTTCACTAAAAATAAAGCTCTATGTTCTGCACATGTGGAAAAATAGCATATTATCAAAATAAAATTCTTAAAAATATGTTCAGGCTAGGTATTGATGTCCTTGACCCAATAAAAATTAAATTAAATTTTGATACATACAAAAAAAATTATGTTGTATACGGTCTGCCTATGTCTGAATTGTAATTAGTTTGACTTCAAAACTTTATTAAGGAAAAAATATTCAATAAAACATTATGAAACCAAATGAAAGGGTTAGATACCGTAGTTACAAATCTAAATTCAAAAGAATTAGAATTTTATCCTTCATGGAAAAGAAGTTATGTTGTATACAGTGAGCATCACTCCTTAAAAATGGTGTTTACTGAAAAAAACTAGTTTTCGAAGGAGATGGAAAAAGAAGTGCAATCTAATTCCAAATTTTTTAAGAAAAATATATTTAGAATCTACAAAAAAAATTTCATAAATCACTAGTTTGCATCATCTTCAAATTCCTCGCGGTTTAGAAGCTATAGGTGCCCGAAAGGGAAGATTTAGTTAGAAAAAAATAGTTCAGTGTCCAGTTTGGCCAAAAATTGTAAACCAGTATTGTGGGATCACCTGGTGCTAAAATTCAATGACACCACACAAAAGAAAAATGGCTAAGGCACAAGAAAACCAAAAATATGTAGGTGCACTAAAATTCAGCGACACTGCATGTAAAATAAAAAATGACTAACACTTGAAAATAGACTTTTTGTAAATTTTCAAGAGACAAAAAGTTGATCCAATCGAAATGAATTTTCAAGGGATCAGACTACTTATGAGGGCAATCTAAATTTTCCTCGATATGCATGATTTTTGGATGTGGGCTACGAAACAAAAAAAAATCATAAGGGTTATCCCATGAATTGAGTGAGTTGAATTCGAGGATAAGAGTCCTTGATACTGATGTGTGATTTTCTATGCTTGTCTAGTATTGCTTTTTAGGTTATCCAAAGTCACTTGAAAATCCACTAACTTATCAATAAAATCTAATGAAAAAGCTTCTAACTCAATCTTTGTTTGAATTAGGGAAGTGAATTCTTGGATAACTCTATCCACGGGAAGAACCTTTTGATCATCATCAAGTATTTGGCATGGACACATGCCCGATCTCAGTGTCTTTGATATTGTCTACATTGGACTCCATTAAAGTCATTGAGAACACTCCTTGGTACTTATACTTCATATTTTTCTTCTTGGGATACAGACCAATCATTTGGCAAGAGACTACAAAAATTGAGTTTCAAAAATCCTCCAAAGTTAGAAAAAATCCAAGTGCCAAGGTTCGTGTAGTTGTGGAAAAATTATGCACTTTTACTTATTTGATATGTTGGTGTGTAGTTCGGAGAAAATTCTCTAAACTACATGAGAATTACAATATTGGATGCAAGGGTGAAGAAATTATCCGCCTCTACATGAGGGTAGGTCAACAAGATGTAGTTTGGAGAAAATTTCTTGAACTGCATTTAAGGTAAATCAACAAAGTGAAAATCGGGGAAAATTCCTCGAATTGCATGAGTAAATCAACTTGATGTAGGTCAGGAAAAATTCCCTGAACTACACATAGGGTATGTCAATTTTGGTGCAGGTCGGGAAAATTTCCAAGCCTACACTTTATGTGCAAAATTTTATGCACATCGAGGAAAATTCCTCGAAATGCATGAGGAATGCACTTCGGGAAAAATTCTCCTAAGTGCATGAGGATATGCACTTCAAGAAAAATTATCCTAAGTGCACGAGGATATGCATTTTGAGAAATGTTCTCCTAACTACATGAGGATATGTCTAGAAGTGTAGTTGCAAAAAATTTCCCCACAACTACATATGAGAAACCAAAAATATGCAAGTGCGCTAAAATTCAGAGACACTGCACTAAAAAGACCAAAAATATGCAAGGGCACTAAAATTCAGCGAAACTGCACTAAAAGAAAAATGGCCAAGACACAAGATAGCTTAACCAAAAATATGCAGGTGCACTAAAATTCAACAACACTGCATGTAAAAGAAAAAATGACTAACACTCAAAAATAGACTTTTGCAAATTTTTCAAGAGACAAAAAGGTGATCCAATCAAAATGACCTTTTGAGGGATCAAATTACACATGAGGGAAATTTAAATTTTCCTAGATATACTTGCTTAGAGGATGCGGGCTATGAAATGGACAAGTTTTATAGGGGTTATCCCATGAATTGGACAAGTTGAATTTGAGGATAACAAGGCGTTTATCTAATTTCCCAAAAATTAGATTCCAAAAGCTAACAATTGCATATGAAATTTGAACCATTAAAAGACCACCAAAAACATATTTAAAAATGGGTCCTAGAACTTGAAGGGGTCCCATTCACCGTTGGGTGAATGTGTCCTGGCCTAAAAATACAAGACACACATTCTCTAATGTGATTAAAATATTAATTACAATAATTAAATGTTGGTTTCCCTTTTAGGAAACAAGAATGATAAGGCTTTGGAATGCATAATTTGGAAAATAAGAAGCTTAATTAAGTCCAATTAATTAAGGGACCCAAACAAAGTGTGCAATTGTAAAGGATATATAACTTCCTACACTACATTTAGCCCCACTTTAGTGAGAGTATGAACTTATGCTCAGACTCACACTAAAGTAGAAAAATATGTGTCAAGAGAGGTCCAAGTGTACAAATGTTAGAAAGATAGGATGACAAAGATCAAGGAGGATGATCAAACCCCCAGAATCGAATATCCCATAGCAAACCAACATAAGGACAAAGAGACACATAATATGTGTAAGATACATGCAACAATATGAGATACATAAGCATATAATGTTAAAGCTAATGCAAAAAGGGATGGACTAGAACGTTGTGTTATGCCACATCCATCAAATATGTTCACAAGGATGGAAAATCACTTATGAAACACATGGCTCCACTGGCGAGCAAGTTGTGTTATGTTAGGTGTCCATGAAATACACTCACAAGGGCTAGTGTAATCTAGTATACACTAGGTGAGCCTCAAAGGAAAAATGAGAAACACACACTAGGTCTACAAGGTGTGAAATCATTAGAAAGGGGTGGTAGATGGGAAGGTCACACCAATTCTACAGGTCTCCCATCGTCAACCATACCAAAAGTTATACTCCTTGATAACTTTCATAAGGTGCCGCAAAATGATCAATGATATGCCAATGCTACACTAAGTCCAACCTCTGTGAACAAAATTGAAGCAAAAATGTCAATATTCTAAAATGAGAATGCCAATGTCCATGTCATAATAATGCCAATGTATGACCCCACTTTAAAGGAATTTCTAAACACCATACTATGAGAAATTAATTTAAAGTAGAAATGATAAATTCCAATTGATAAGAGGGTCATGAGAGCTTATTTGGAAATCCCTATACCAAACATATGTTTCCAAATAAAGCAACGTCATGAAAGAGGAGGTTTCCCCCACATGCAATCTCAAAAGATAACACATAAGGGATCCATGAATTTGGGGTCAGCACATGCCTTTCCTACAATGATATAATAGATCTTGGAACCGTCATCATTCCCCAAATACCTTGTGGAATAATGAACACAAAGCAAAAATGATACATAAAGAGATAGAATACAATGAAGAAGCTTTTAGGTAAACATGGAAGAGAATTTTTATGTCTCAATACTTTGCATCATCCCCAAAAGGAAAACAAAAGACAAAGGAAAATATAATGATTACGACAAATAGAGGAATGGAGATACAAATAGAAGAATATCATGATAGATTCACTTCCTTTGTATCCATGCACCAATGGAGAAATAAGGGTCATCCAAACAAAAATCACAAATATAAAGGCACGTTAGACAAGACAATATGGGGGATCACATTACACACATGCAATCACAAATAATATAGAGAGAACATAAAACTAGTATGTCACATGCGAGCCAACCTATAGCAAGTCGTCCACATCCCAATCTTGCTCATCATATATAGAAGGTAGGTAACTAGCCAAAAGAGAAATGAGAAGTGCCATACTAGGACAATCACCAAGTTCAACATATGGTGATACACTCTTTTTAGGAGGATTGTCATAGTTTCATTGATCTAAGTTCATATAAGTGGAAAACAACAAATTCAATTCATTATGCATGTCTTTGTCAATTTTAGCCATCTCATCATCATCAAAGCGAATCACAATAGGAGGCCTAATGATAATTTAAATTGTATATTCTTTATTTTGTGTTGGTTTAGAAGTTTCATGTTGTGGCAAAGGTGGAGAATCATCATGCTCTGTTTGAGTTGGTTTTTTCTTTTCTTCTAATTGACAAGCAATAACACATCTACACTTATGCTCTTTAGCATTTTAGTTTCTTATTTCACAGTTTTCAAGTTGTGATGCTATAGGAGTAGGTTTATCAACCATCAGTCTCTTTTCTTCCCTTAAGGGAGGAACAAAAGGGGCCTCGATGGGTTACAAAACCACTTTCTCTTTAGGCTTACAAACTTGTTTGATTTTGGGAGACACAGAGAATTTTAGGGTTATATCTTGGTCTCTTGTAGGATATAGGTGGCAAGATAGCATCATTTTTTATTTCTTTTGGTTCAAGCATAGGTTCATCCACGAAATTTGGAGTGGGAGGAACAACTATGGATCTTTTAGATTTAAATGGGATATTGGTAAGGGATAACTCTGCTATACACTTTGCTTTGAAATTTTGATAAGATCTGAAAAAGAAATCTTCATGATGTTTTATAGGTTCTACAGGTTTAGGCCAAAAGAAATCTAATGAAAAGTTCCCTTAAGAAGACAAAGGATTAAATCTACTATGATGCATTGTAAAAACTTGGTTATAAAATGGAAATTTCAAGAACTTGTGGATGATCAATGGGATGATATTCATGGAGTGTATCCTTGGATAGCCTAACTTCACACAAAATTAATTCGATGTTAGGATAATGGAGAATGACACATCGAATTGCTTCGATCCAACTTTTAATGGAAGAGTGATCAAACCTATCATAGGGAAAGCAAAACCATCATGTGTTTTGATCCATTCTTTTGATTTTTCATAAAAATATTGGTAAAGTTCATACACAAATAAGAATTCCTTACTGATCACATTCTCTACACACATGGGATCAATTAATATCCCATTTGTAGGCTTGTCGTTGATTCTTCTGGCTATGTAAAGAGGACCATGGGGTGCATGTTTAATTATATCATTGTTTAGGAAAATAATGTCAAGAGACAAATTGGTTTGGCCCTTACGAGGTTGAATGTTAATGAATCCAATCATAGCATTAGGGATAGAGTCCAAAGTGGGTTGACTAGTGTCAACACTATGAGTGAAAGAGTTGGAAAACCCAAGATCCACAGTGGATGTACCAGCATGGGATGTCACGAGTCTTGAACTATGTCTCAATGAAGTATTGGTAGTAGGAACCAAGTTGTGATACTTATACAAGTTTCACCAAACCAAAAGTATACCCAAAATGGATAAAAGGAAATAAATAAAGATAGGAAACATCCAGAAATAGGAAACACAATGCAAGTATTAAATAAGATATTACAATTTTTTAGATCTAAAATATAATTGTTACCAGATTTTCACTTATAGCTCAATCAGGTAGAGCTTATTGATTTGAATTGATTAAAAGAAAAGGTACATTTTAATCTTTCCTTTATTACATTCAAGTGCATAAATGAAATAATCCAAAAGATGACATATATAAATTACTACATTCATACAAGTGCATGTAACAGAAGAAGGATTCAAATATTTTTTGAACAAAGTAGTCTTTATTGAATGTAAAAATGTTCATTGTCTCACACAAGTCATGAGATTAACTTTTGCTTATTTAATACAAATTGAGAAAAGCATATACATGAATAAGTGAAAAAAAAGAAATGTGCATATAAGGAGAGTGACCAGTCATTTCTTGAGAATGACTAGTTCAAGGTGCGTTGTCTTGTGTTGTTGTTGGTGTCCTCCTAGTTCCTCCTTACCCCTAGTTCCTACATCTGGAAATAGCAATGATGTTAGAGCAATTCTCTAAGCAATGAAAGATCACAAACATTATATGAACATTCACCTATGCATGTATAGACTGATCTCAATATGCATTAAAACAAAGTGCATGCTTTAGATGTCTAGGAAAACCATCAGGTCAACATACACACTTAAAATAGACATTTTTGTTTTCTAACTTGTTTGCTTCATGTGCAGATTCAGGAAAAGTAAGGTTTGTTTCATCAAATTACAACATGTGGGGTGAAATGGACTCCCACAAGGGTTGAGATCAACATGTTTTTTTGTGTTTAAGAGACATGACATTGAAAGACAATTCATCAGATAGTTCATCACTTTTGATTTATACAAATAGGTGTACATTTATGGTAGTGAGTTGTTTGCCACTATCATAAGTGACATGTAGTCATTCAAAAAGTCATAAAGCATGAAATAGGTGTTAATAGTCATTACTGTCGGCTGTAGAAAGTTTTAAGAATATCATAAGATAACTGGACAACCTTTTGGACAATGATTAGTGGTCAAATATCAAGTGGTTCTAATTTATTCATTCACTATTTATGGAATGGCATAACTTTCCTAGTTTCATAGGGGGATATACCAAGAAATGTGGAATAGAACCTAACATGATAACAACCTTTTACAAGAAATGTGGAGTATGTGCATCAAGTTTATTTGTTCTCAATACAAGATATCATATAATGTATAAGTGTCTTGACTGCAAATTCAATGGCAGAGCTTCATTCATTTAAATTTCAGATTGGTGAACAAGCATGAGTACAATCATTTGAATAAAAAAAAAAGTAGTAGTGTGACTAATGGACAGTCTTCATACATGAAGAACTTGAACATAAAGTTTCAGGGGACTATGCAAAGGCATTAGAAGGAAAAGGGTTACAACAATCATAGCATAGGATAAACATGCATCAAGTAATGATAACATGATTAATGTGACAAAGTTTCAAGATTTACATTAAATGTGAAGAGCGGTAAACTGAGGGCTGATTAAAGAAAGCAGTGCATCATAGTGTGAGTATGTTCAATAAAGAGAGAATTTAGAGTATAGTGACATTACTTTTCAAAGGCAAGCTAAGCTATCATCTTAAGTTAAGGTAATACATTGCTAGTATTTCCAAATGTTAATGATGCACAAATGAAGGTCAATCTTCAACATTCAAGACTATGCTTGATGCATAATAGGGTAGTCTGCAAGATGTTAATTATGTGTTGAAAACAACAGTCTTATGACAGTTTTGATAAGATAATGCTAGTATACCAGCCTATGATACATCAACGAAGCATACATTAATTGATAGTCTTGTTTGAAGTGGGCTATCCAACAAAGCATGAGAACTCTCAAATGAAGAATAACAATGACAGTCGTGAATCATGAAGTAAGGACGTAGTAGCTAAATCTGATGTTTTTTACATGTTCTAAGAAAATGAAAACCATTGTGTCGTGGCCTGGGGTTTGAAACCTTTAGAGTTTTAAATCATGAAATTTCAAAATAAATGGAGGAATTTTTTCTTCAAGGAAAATGTATGTTTGGTTCGCAGAATCATAGAATTATTAGTGCTATGAAAAGATGCATGAAAACCCTTTGAGACAAGAAACATATTTCATTTTTATAATGAGTTCCTTCATTTTAAAAAATAGAGAGATAACCCAGGTGGGGTTTTTTGTTATGACTGAAATTTTGAGAAGCCATAGGTTTCATAGATGGCCATGACCTGTGAGCAAATGGAGTTTCTTTCTGAAAATCAATTAGAAAAAATGCATTGAATCTTTCATAAAAACGGGAAATGTAGAAAGAAGCGAAATCCACATAAATACTTTAATGTGACAGAGAAAAGCATGGAATATACATAGGAAATCAAAATTGTTGTAGACAAAAAGCTTACCTAAGCTTTTTTATGGAAATGCATGGAAGAATCAAATGAAGACCTCCATCAAAAATCTTCAAAAAACCTTGGTGGGGCTTGAAAATATCCTTCATGAAAGCCTTTTCAGGAAACCCTCATGGCGGTGTGAGATTCTTCTTGAAGCTTCTGAGAATGAAATGAGAGAATGCTTTGGCGTTTCTTTATTTTTAGGGTTTCTAAACCCTATGCTAAATGCTGATGGAATATGGCTTTTGCCATTGTCTTTAAAAAATGAAATGAAGTTATTAAGCCAGTGGGCTAAGGGTCATATTATGCCTTAGGCTTATTTTACTACTTGCATTTTTGCTATGCTAAGTCTTTTATGACTTTTTTCAAATTTTTGTATTGACTTAGTATGGCCGGATCATGGGCCTTAGTATTGTAAAATTTTGCAGCATTTTAGAATTGTAAAACATTGAATTTTATTGATATTTTATAAATCACTAGAGGATCAATATTTTTTTTTTTAAATGCAAATTTTAATGATGGAAGTTTTCCACGTATGTAAGATGAAGGAAAGCATGGATATGCTTTGAGTTATGATCTTGGAGATAATATGGGGAAGTTGAGTTTGGTTTGCAAACACAAGGAACAAATATAGTGGTTTGTTTTTTACCTTTTAAATGTTTTGAGAGCATATAGGCATCGATTTATTGTGCCTTCATGTTTGACATGGTCAAAATTGACCATTTCAACCTTTTGGATCCTTATTGGAGAAGGATCAGATGCTATATTTTTGGCTTTATTGGTGCATCCGACCCAAGAAGCTTCTTGTGGCTATTTTGATGGATCTTATTGAGAGTGGGATATAATCACTTTGTATAACTCATTTGGAGTGAGTTCTTAGTGATTTTTAGTGATTTTTCTGAGATAGTAAGTTTTATAGTCCTTTGACAGAAAAAGAAAGTTTATGTAGCTCTTTTGGACATGGATAATAGTATAGACCTTGAAATAACAATGTTTTGAAGTTTCCTTTGCCATCTCAGTCTTTTCTCTATTGTGTGCACCATTGATTTGATTAAGTTAATTGTGAGGTATGATCTACTTCTCCTTTTAGCTTTGTCTCATATTTAGTACCCTTAGGAAAAAATGGTGTTTTTATGTAGGTTATAATTAGTGTTAGAATTACAACATATTTTTTAGCAGTGAATCTTTTTTCCTTCTAGATGTATGAGCATCAAGGTCTCTTTATAAAATATTTATGCAAGAATACAAGAATGGGTTGTGCAAGTCTTGGTTTCATTAACTATAAACAAGTTTCTATTGTCTGAATATTCATGGTCCATAGTAAAATTTGGTGTATCACTTTTAATTTCATTATCATCTTTTGATTTATGTTATTTCTTTCTATCCTTTTTCTCCGCAAAAAATTAGTAGTATAGGTGATAACCAGCTAGGAAGCCAACTTATCCAGAGGTTCATTCTCACTTTGGGTGACACACACCCCGAGAATGTTCCCATGTTTCTCTAGCTAATTGAGTTTCACAACTTAGTTTAGGTGCAATTTTATGAGATAACAATAAAAATTGACTGATTTTAGATGTAAAGACATGAAAATGATTACCTTTGAATGCCAATTTTGATTTCAAATAATGCACTATTTTTCACCAATTGAACTATATGCACACAAACAACTACTGGATATGCAATTTCTAAAATTGAAACAAAGATCTGCAAGCTGGAACAGACTGATAACACTGAGACAAAATACTATGCAATTTTATTTAAAAGCACCTGTACCAGGATAGGTTCACCCAAGGGTGAATGAGTCCTAGGATGGGGGTTTGAAAAATTTAAATCTAAGTATTTAACTTGATGTTTAAGCTCACTGTTCCTAACAACAAACATATTCTTTAGTGATAGTTTTTCCAAAAATATGATGAAATGCAAATGCAATTTAAATAACAATGTATGAGCAAAATGACAAATTTTTTGAATGAAATGTCAATCTAAAAGACTAAAACACACCTTAATGCAAGCTATTATGCAAAATGTATGGAATATTTTTGGATTTTTATGAGTTTAAATGATGTAAACATGAAATATGTAATCCTAAATGAAATACAAAACAAGATGATGCAAAACCTAGATCTAGGGTTTCAAAGATCTCCAAATCAGAAAAGGTATGATGTACAAAAAGACATGAAATGAAATATTGAACAAGACACCTTAACAACATCAGGTTCACCAAAATGAAATGAAGCCCAAAAAGGGGTTCCTTAATGAATAAGGGGTATTTTCTCTATTTATCCCTCTCCCAAAGGAATTTCATTAGGAAAGAGACCACAAGGAGTAGATATTGACTTTCAAGCTCAAAGGTGAGTCAATCAAACTTGGATCTCAGTCCTTAGGACAATACCTGACAGATCTAAAACCAAATTGAAATGATATGCAATACTTACACTAAATAAACTATAAGACCTAGAACATGAAATGAAAATTCTTGAAAGTACAAAAATAAAAACCATAGTTTGCAGGTAGATCTAAGAAGGGTTAGGACACATGTACTAGTCACCAAAAATAGGTTTTAAGCTCTGTTGAAGGAAAAATTCACCCTAGGGTGAATGGGTCTTGGTTAGGGCTTCTAGAAATTCTTTCTGGAAATCCTCTAAGGTAGGATCTTCGCTTCTATTTTGCACAAGTTCCATTATCGGAAAGCTGAAAATAAAATCTGCAATGTAGTTTCCATGACTTCACAACAATGAATGCAACAAATGCAAGAATGTAAAATTTCTCTTCAACATCTTCAATCCTTCTTCAATCTATAATCTACACATACAAAGAGGGAAAAATTGTTTTGTTTGAATGGGGGTTTACCTTAGTCAAACCCCATGTTTGGTAATTAAACCTTGATAGAAAGATAATGGTAATGGATCTAAGGAAATAATGAATGAACACTTGCTTGTTACAACTCACCAAACCTTCAATGGCTTCCCTTAAAGGACTAAATTCAAACACATCAATCCAAGGAACTTGATCTTGATTTTCTTGATGAATTTGGACACTTGAAAATACTTGGATGCTTTAGGATCAACAATGCATATTAGCCTTCACAAGATGATATGAACATAGGTAAGCTTGAACACGATGATAGGATCTTAAATGCTACAACAAATGACTGATAAATATGCTCTTGAATGCTCTTGACAGTAATATTTTCTCTTGAATTGATCTTGTGTGCAGTGTTTTTAATCTACTTAAAAATGCAAGAAACCAAGCAAGAGACTAAAAATAAGCAAAACACTCAAGATAGGGCAATGAGGAGTTCAAGTCAGAATGCAATACCTCATGTTGTGTAGATTTTCCCACGATGTTTGGTTGGATGTGTGCTCACTCAAAATTTTGGCAGCATAACGATGCTCCAATACAAAATGGGTGAGATAAATGAAAAATGGCTAAGTTTTGGATATATAGATTTTGGAGGATAATGGATGAACAAACAAGATTGATTGATAGAGATCAATGGATGAGATTAAAAAGTGACTAAAGGAATTAAAAAATCCCTTTTAATGTGCATTGAAAGGATAAAAGGAATTTAATATTCCTTGGGAAGGAGAAAGGGAATTTTAATATTCCTTGGGAGATGGGAGAGGAATTAAAAATTCCTCAAAAGGACCTTGGGAAGACAAAAAGGAATTAAAAATTCCTTGGGGGATGGGGAGAGTTGACCAAGGGGTTGATTAGACTAGCTAATCAATGATTAGGTTGTGTAAGTGAGGGATTAGGGGAAGGTTAGGTGGCTAATGAGGATTAAGAGACAACTTGCAAAAGTTGGAGGATGTGACACATCCTAGTCATGGATTAGGAATGTGCACATCCCTAATGATGGGATTATGAGGTGGATTAGGATTAAGTAGAGATTATGGGGGATGGGAGATAAAGGGGAATTAATTCCTTTGAGGAAAGGAATAAAGGGTAAAGTATTTAATTATTTAACTAAATACCTTAAGGATTTAGAGGACTTTAGGGGTATTAATTAAATAGTAGCAATATTATTTAATTAATGTGAAAAAGAGGATATTTAGATAAAAAAGGATAAATTTGACCAAACGTAAGTGGCCAAATTTAGGTGTCTACATTTTCCTCCTCTTTGAGATGGTGTTACGAAGTAGCATCATTTCAAAGAAGATTAAAAGATAACACTAGGAAGAAGACAGTTAGATTGGGAAATATACCCCAATCATCAAAGGGGTGACTAGGAAGAAGGATGATAGGAGTGAAGATGAAGATGAGGATTGAGGATGCCCCAATGAGAGGACATGCAGGTTCAAGAGAACACAGGTATGCTCTTGAAATTGATGAGATGATGAAAGGGTATATGGGGAAGATGATGGAAAATGATGGATAAGAGAGGATGATAAGTGGTAGGAGATTGGGAAGAGAAGATGAGAAGAAAGGAAGCACAAAAAGATGCAAGGATAAATATGATGCTTCCCCAGTCAAGCTACAAACTGAAATGGGTTGATGATGGATGGAGTGTTATTAAGGATAGGGAAGGATACATCTCAATGGTGATGATGAGAGTGTTGTTGAGGAGGGAAGGATACATCCCAAAACAACACAAAAGGATGCATCCCAATGATGATGAGAGTGTTGTTGATGAGGGAAAGATACATCCCAAAACAACAACAAATGGATAGGGAAGGATACATCCTAATGATGATGATGAGGATGATGATTGGATCGAGGCTTGTAGCAAGGCTAGGAATAAGACCAAGGATGTGATTAGATGATTTGTGCAAGATTGAATGGATGAGGACTGAATGGAGATGTGAGATGGATGAAATGAATAAAGATGATGAAGGAAAAGATGCTTAGAATAACCAATCTATATTATCTGAAGAAGATTGAAGAGATGATGATATGACGAGGAGGGAGAAAGGGAAGGGATGAAAACATAGAGGATAGATAGATGAGGGGGGGGATGGATTAAAAGCGTCATATCAAAACTGCCATGTAGTGATCACTTAATTTACTATAGCATGAGATACTATGCACCAGGGTATGAGGAACCAAGATGACTTCATATCACATGCATGGGACTGACACAAAAAATTAAAGGTTAGTCCAATATCCCAAAGTCACGGGGGCTTTGGTAGGTCCAATGTTGGAAAATCACAAACACAAAGGATTCCCTAATGTAACACAAGATCGCAGGGATCTTGGTGGGTACTACGTGGGACAACCAAGTAGACAAAAACAAACAAAAGATCAAGATATGCCCCTATGTTTACAAGTCAAAGCACACCATAATATGATGGATCATGGTGACCCTGATAAGGTACGATAGGGAGCTCAAATGATAATCAAAATTCCAAAAGCATCAAAAGAAAGCAATCAATTTCAAATGTCCTTTTCCATAGGATCTAAAGGGTGGATGGGATTGATGTGGTCTGATGAGGAAGGATAAATCCGATTAAGATCAAATATGGAGACTAAACTAAAAGATCAACATGACGTTGGATACTTGAAACCAATTGAATCTTATGATACTAGTGGATCTCGTTTGTGAAGAACCAGCTAGATAAGGATATACCTTGACGACATGACACAAGATGCGAGAGACAAGAAACAAGATAGACACACCCTAAAGACCTACGGGCTCGGGGGCTGATCAAAGATTAGCCTTGCCTATGTGAAAGTGCAGAGCCCTTGTAGTTCAATAAAATACCATGGATAAAAGTGAAAAGAGGACAATGGAGACCATGATGGAAGACAAAGACATGATAGAAAAATGCCTCGGGGGCTGATCAAATGATCGACCTTTCCTACGTGAAAGCACAAGGGAAACATAATTTGAAAAAAGGTCGATGACTGACCATGATAAATGGATAAAAAGATTGAATTGATATGATGAGACAAGATAGACCTAGTGGATAGGATGGTGGCAATCATGTGTAGCTCAAGAATGGGATAGTTATCCAAATCATCAAAAGATGAATTGGGAGAATGATATGATGGATGGATGAATAATGAAAAGTGGTAGGAGATTGGAAAGATGTGTGAAAGAGATGAGAGTGATGATGATGAGATAGATGGTATTGGGTTGCATGAGGTGGGGGCCTATAGCTAGATACTAATGAGAAGGGATTGTGAGATGGGATGACGATAAAAATGAATGGATATGGAGATAAGGATGGGGGATGGAAGGGATGCTATGAGGGATGGATAAGAAGATAAGGACAAGGAGATGACAATTATTTTTGGATGGGTGGATGGGAATATAAGGATGGTGAGATGGAAGGGATGAAATGATGGGTGGAGAGGAAGATAAGGATGGGTAGATGAAAAGGATGAGATGATGGGTGGATGGTGTCTCCAAGGACTATGTTATAAAGCCAAAATATGCCCCACTCAATATATGCCATGTATGATGAGGAAGGAGGGATGGAAGATAGAAGGATGGGCGAATAAGGGAGTGAGATGGATACAGATAGGATGCATGGATAAGGAAGGGAGATTGATGGTAGCATGACTGGTGAACAAGGAAGGTGGATGGATGTGGAAAAGGGATATAATAGTGTATGGATGAAGGGAATGTATACCAAGAGGTGTCCAAAGCATGCATAGATAGGTGCCCCTATCTATATCAAGATCACAAGAAGGATGTAGGGATTGGGATAAATGGGCTATGACAGGTAGGATGTGTGAGATAGGTGGGATAGAGGAGATGGATGGAGGGGATGCATAGCAGGAAGCTTCCCCCAAGTGTGGAAAGAGACAGATGGAGGGGATGCATAGCAGGAAGCTGCCCCCAAGTGTGGAAAGAGACGGATGGGGAATTACACATGACCCCTATTTTCTAGGTTTTCATCATGGTACTTATCCAAGGTGCTTGTTTGCCAAGTTTTCACCATTGGACAAATTATTTCTCTTTACTTCTTTTTTTGACTTTTTTGACTTTTTTGACTTTTGGATTTTTGGATAGCAGGAAGATGGAGATGGATAAGAATGGGGATGTGGATAAGTGGATTTAAAAGATATGTGATAAGGTAATGGATGAAGGACTCAAACATCAAGTTCCATATGAGGTATTAAGAGCCCATGTGTGAAGTGACTATTGGATGTTGGTACAACCTTATTAGGATAAATGGATTATGCAAGAGAATGGATTAAAGGGATTTTATGTGGGAGATATGTGGGATAATGGATGGGATATTGGAAAGTGTATGGGTGGAATGATGGGGTGGATGTGTGTTGGGGAAATGTTTTCAGGACCAACATCAGTGCATATGGCGGGGATGTGAAAGGATGGGAGGATTAGTGGATGGATGATGTGAGGATAATGGAGGAGATGGGATAGTAAATTTTGGGACATAAGGGCCCAAAATAGATTTAGGAGATGGAGAGTGTGTATGATTAGCTTTTGGATTAGAAACTTTGGATGTTGTTACAAATTTTTCATTTGAAGGCATTGCACCTTTTTGCTTTGGGATCCACATGGTTTTGATTTTTTCTTTGGTGGGCCTTTGTGGCCTATGGGTTTGATTTGGATTTTGGATTTTATCTTTCTTTTCTTCACCATGCCCTTTTAAGGGGACATAAGGATCTTTAGATTCATGTGGATGTTTAGATTTATGCATGCTTAGGTGGATGATGTGGAGGAAACATGAATGGAGTGATGGAGGTAGGATTTTGGGGATGATATGTAGATGGAGGATGTGTTGGTACATGCCTTTGTTGATCCTGATTAGGGAACATGAGAGTGGGATGTTTATGTTGGGTGACATAGATAGGTGATGGATGGATAAAAGGATGAATAGGATGAGATGGAAGAGGTGATTTTGGGATATAAGGGCCTAAAATGGACCTAGTACCTAGAGGATGTGTGATGGTGGGTGGAGGGACATAAGGACCCAAAATAGATGGAGTAGATGAAGGATGGGAGATGGTGGACGGAGGGACATAAGGACCCAAAATGAATTTGGAAGATGAAGGAGGAATATGGATGGTTGTTTTGAGGTGATACGATGGAGGGGGGATGGCGACAAATGGTTTAGTGGAGTGATGGGAAGAGCCTATTATTCTTTTGGAGGAGGCTCGTTGTGGATGTATGGAGGCTGTACCAATATTTTTGGATTGTGAGTCTTGAGAGATATATCCAAGACCATGTGTACGCAGATTTTCTTTGACATTGATGGACTCTAAAATAACTTGCTCATGAAGGCCTAAACCTTTTCCTTGATAGTTCATGCTTTTGAGCATTCACTCTATGGTAGGATGCTTGTTATTTTGGAAGAATGATGTGAGTCCATTATTAGGTGGAGGAGGATGGGTGGTGTATATGCTTGGGTCCTCTTCTACAAGGAAACTGCCATGGATGAATGTGAGAGTACCGAGGGAATATAAAAGTGGTGTGGGAATAGTGAGGTTAGGTGACAATGGAGGATCATGAGATGGAGATGATGAGGTAACAACATCTTGATTGGGAGGAGTGAGTGGTAAGGGATCAAGAGAGGGATTAGGTGATATGATAGAATCTGGATTTGTGGCAGTGGGTGATAAGGGTTGATGTGACAGAGTGATTGGATCTTGAGTGACAAGGGGATCATGGGCTGAAGTGGATGATGAACTATGATCTTGAGGTGGACTAGATGGGATGGTAGGATCTTCATTTGGATAAGGGGAGGCATTAGTATGCTTTGGATCAAGATCTTGGAATGACTCATCTTGTGTGGGTGGCATGATGATGGAGTATTGGAGGGACTCCTCAAGTGGGGAGATGGAAGGATGGAGGATTCATGAAGTTCATGGGAATGGATTTTGGTGATACTAGGAGTGGGAGGAGTGGATTGGATTTAGGTGTCTTCGATGGATTGGGTGGATCTAGGAGTAGAAGATGGTGGATGGGTTTGGTTATCTTCGATGGGTTCGGTGGCTCTCGAAGTAGGAGATGGGGGTTCAATGGATTCAGAGGGTTTGAGGGTTTCAAAAGATTGAGTGGTGATAGGGGTGGTAAGAGTAATGATAGGTGTGGGATGGAAAAGGGTCTCATGACTAGTGACTGTACATGGGGGAGTGGGGTGCAACATGGTTCTATGACTTCAAATGTGGATTTAGGGATGTATTATTTGTCATGAGTCCTTGGAGGACTTCTAGAGTGAGAAACTTGCATATTCTAGGGTTAGCTTGGGTGATGGGAAGAGACATGGGATTATGGATTGGTGGAGTAGGACTAGATGGATGGGATTAGATGGAGGACTAAGACTAGGCAGAGGATTAGGATTAGTGGGGGGATCAAGATTAGATGGAGGGTTAAGGTAGGAATATTGAGATGGTGAATTAGGATAGGAGGACATGGATGGTGGATTAGGACAAGAGGATGTGGGTGGTGGATTGTAATAAAGGTATTGGGATAGTGGATTAGGATGGGAAGATTGGGGTGGTGGATTAGGATAGGAGGACATGGATAGTGGATTGGGATGTGGTGGAGTAGAAGATGGAGTGACATGGGAGGATATGGATTGTGGATTAGGACAAGTGGATGTGGGTGGTGGATTGTAATAAGGGTATTGGGATAGTGGATTAGGATGGGAAGATTGGGGTGATGGATTAGGATAGGAGGACGTGGATGGTGGATTAGGACAAGAGGATGTGGGCATTGGGTTGTAGTAAGGGTATTGGGATAGTAGATTAGGATGGGAAGATTGGGATGGTGGATTAGGATAGGAGGACATGGATGGTGGATAAGAGAAAGATGTAGATGGGGATGATGAATATGTGGATGGGGAAGATATTGGGTATCCCTTGTCAAAGGTAGCATAAGGATTGTTATCAGATGTGGATGAAAGCATGATGAGATAGCTTGGATGAGTGATTAGATTTTGGATGATGCTTGGGGAGAGATTGCTAATAATGATAGCATCAAGGGGTTCTATATCATACTCATCTTTATCAACAAGACTTTCGTTATCATCGTCAACGTAATTGGGACTTCCCTTGACTACTATTTTTGGTTGTATTGTTGAAGGATAAGGATTCATGATGTTGGATGGGATGTATATGGATTGAAGGTATGGGAATAGATGATTAGAAGGAAAGAAAATATGATGGAAAGATAAATAGGATGGATTGGAAGAAGATGGAAGAAGGGATCTTAAGATTTGTTTCGATATCAGAAGATCTTGGATGTAGATGGACTAAAGCTCAAATTGAGATTTAGGTTAAGCTCAGATTCAGATTGGATTAAAGCTTAGATTCAGATTGGATTGAAGCTTAGATTAGGATGATTGAAGGATGTGATGGGATTGATTCTAAACCAAGTTCAGGGATTTAACTAGATGACGTAAGGTGCTGATAATCAGATTGGATTGCAGAAAAGATGGTTGCAACACTGAATCTACCTCGAGATGAAAGTAGATTTATTGCATCGAAGGTGATTATTGACTCAAGATGGATGAAAATATTAAGTATATGTGAACAATGATGATCGAGATCAAGAACCTAAGCCAACTTGGATAAAAACCTAATGTAGCCAACAACATACACTCAATAGAATTGTGCCATTAATCATGTGTGAGATCCAAATATTTGAAATAACTAGAAAATGAAAATATTCTATTCACCAAATTTGTTGCTACAATGAGAGAAAACTCTCTTATATCCAAAAAACAAAAACCCAAAAAAATACCTGTTTTGGCATATTTCAACAATTGTCAGATTTTGCCATTTTAGGTAATTTCACATGCATATCTTTGAGAATCCAATTTTTTCCCAAAAAATTCTTGAAACTAAGGTAGGATGAGTTGCCAACTAACATCCTAAATTTGAAACATGAGTTTTGAGTTATTAATAAAAACAACTTTTTAAAAATTGGAAAAGAAACACTAAATTGTCATTTTGAAGGTCAAGATGAAAGTTTCAAGCCCTGAAAAAGTGCCAAAATGGGGGCCAACAGACTTAGGGTTGATTGGGAATCCACATGCAACCTCATAATGCATCCACCTATAAAATTTCAGTCCAAACGAACATCTAAGTCAAAAGTTATGACCTCTGGAAGTCCCTGCATGAAAACCCCTAAAACAAAGTCTGGGTGATTGGGATCGATGAACCAATGGTGGATATGCAATCTAGGGGTCTCCTAAGATGCACCTGTATGATTTGGGTGATGAAAAAATGACTTTTGGAAAATGAAAACAGACTAAAGTGACGATTACGAGCGAACATGAAGTGATAAAAAAATTTCAATCATGGCAAAGGACTTAGAAAACAACAAGCTTTTAGTGGCCCAAAGGATTCACTCTTTGGAATTTGTATGGGAAATGGATACACCTCTGTGTCAAGAAGCTTTGCTTGTTTATGTCACAAATTCGACTATCCACAGTGAGCAAAATTGCCTCTGTGTTTAGCAAATTCGTCTGTCTAGGGGTTCAAATTCACCCAAATCTCAAGAGGACACAGGAAATGGGCAAATTGGATGATCAAATTTTCCTTTTTGGAAGATCAAATTCACTTAAACCTAGGAGGACTCAAGAAATAGGTGAATCTGCAGATCAAATTCACCTATCTAGAAGTAGGTTCACCCAAACAGATAGCAAATTCACCCAAAGTAGTGACAACTTCGCCTAAACCTTGACAGGTCCACCCAAAATGAGAGTAGGATCACCTAAACTTGAGGTAATTGGGCAGAATTGACTTGCAAACTCGCCTATTTCTTGAACAATATGGATAGGGAGAAGATTCGTCTCAAAACGAGGTCGCCTGTTCGAAAAAAAATTCACCTAAATGTTGACTCTGGCAGACGAAGACTTGGATGAGAAGAAAAATTGCCCCTGTAGGAAGCAAATTCACCTAAAGTAAGGAGAAAATTAGCCTATTCTGAGGAGACAGCCGAATTTGATGGACAAACAGATGGAAGACTGACCTAGATTGACAACAAGTTCGCCCCTGAATGGGGAAAATTTGCCTATTATGAGAAAATGGGCAAATTTGATAGAAAATGGCTGAGGAGATGACTCATACTGAGAATGGGATCACCCCTATGGACAATAAGTTCACCCCTAGCAGGGGGGAAAATTCACCTATTTTGTGAAAATGGGTGAATTTGATGAAAAACGACTAACAAACTCGCCTAAAGGATGGACAAACTCTCCTGTTCCAGTAAACGGGCAAAAATAGGGTCACCTAAAAAGTGACCCATAGGAAAATTTTCCTCTAACAAAGGAAAATTCGCCCAAAAGGATGACCTGGACTAGACTGGGACATGGAATCGCCCTTTTGTAGGGAAAAATTGCCTATCTACAATGCAAATTTGCCCCTATAAGGGGAAAATTTGCCTCTGAAGGAAGGGGTTGATTGTGGCAAAGGATGACAAGCACAACAAACAACAAACAAAAGGCTAGGCTGACTCAACTGAAAATGAAAACACTGGTATAGCACAATGAAGACATGCCAAGCAACACAAACTTAGAATTAATGATATGGGTTTACAAACTTGATGTAGGCCCACCACCTTGAGCAAACAACCCAAGGTTAAAACTTTATGATACCGGGGTGGTTCTCTGGATCACCCTTTCTCGCAAAGGCAGATAGCTATTGTTCCAATGGCACAGGGTCATCAATAGACGCCATGGGCTCACCTTCACACTCTCACTTGAGGACTATCGTAGTCCACCATGAGGATTTCTATCTCAACCCAAGGGAGTAGATGGTGAGTAACTTTGGGGTACGGTGCACATCCCCTGCACTACACCAAGCTGCGGCTAAAACACGGTTCTTTATCTAGGCTAAACAAGGCTATCTCATGAGTCCCCGATATACACACGATACATGGGGCACAATCGTGAACACTAGCCCATCACAAGCATGATTCAGGATCCCCAACGAGGTACTAGAAACTTAGACCAACTCTTCACGTCTTATCTAGGTATCACCCTAGCTTCAACACTCTACTAGACATGACATGATTGGATTGAGGTACAACTTTCGCTCCCCCTCCTTTATATACCCCGCTGGTAACACATGGTTGGAATTGTCCATTTGGTGATGAAATCCCAGGTAGGTCTCGCTAAAGGAAGAAGATACTAGACATTTTCAACTAGTCCCCAGGCTCCACATAGCACAAGGGGAGAGCTTAGATGCACTAGCACCTCCTAGGTGGACTCGACTGGACTAGAGTGAACTGTGATTTCTCGTCACCCATAATTTCCAAATGGCACAAGGGGATTGGATACATCAACAGTCCACTCACAAGCACAACAAGCAAGTTAATTGACCCTCTAATTAATCTACGTGTGCCTAGCTAGTATGGAGAAACAATCGATAGACTACCTAAAGATCTTGGACCGATTGTTTTGCAGAAAATGCGTTAGTAGTTTGCAACCACCAGTTTTGGACGAACGAGGACAAGCTGCACAAATTGTTAGAAAAAATGAGGCACACTCACAAATATATGGGTTAGCTGATTAGTACTTGAAACCAAAACCAAACGAAAGCTGGAAACTAGAAATTCAAGTCTTGGATTTACTTTAGATTCGCCTCTGTATGAGTCAAATTTTCCCGTCTGGATGAGCAAATTGGCCCCCATCTGAAGAAAATTTGGTTGTTCTTTAGAGAAAATTTGGTCATTCTATAAGGATGGGTGAATTTTCTTCAGAGCAAATTTGGTCGTTCTGGGAGTGAATTTGGTCATTTTGATAGGATGGGTGAATTTGCTTGAGAGCAAATTTGGTCGTTCAAGGAGCGAATTTGGTCGTTTTGAAAGGATGGGCGAATTTTCTTAAGAACAGATTTGGTCATTTTGAGAGGATGGGAAAATTTGCTTAGAGGATGGGTGAATTTGCTTGAGAGCAAGTTTTCCCCTGTATTAGGCAAATTTTCCTCTGGATGCAATTTCACCTGTTTCTAAGTGCAAATTTGCCCATGTAAGGTGCAAATTTGCCCATGTAAGGTGCAAATTCACCCACTAGGATGGATTTTCCCTTGCGTGTGAATCCTGAACCTGCAAAAATTAAACAACATCAAATGTAAAATGCTAGACCCATGACATGGGTCCCACCAGGCGTGCCAAAAATGTGTGCAGTGTTTTTAATCAACCTAAAAATGCAAGAAACCAAGCAAGAGACTAAAAAAAAGAAAAACACTCAAGATACCTGGTGATGGAGAGTTCAAACCAACATGCAATACCTCATGTTGTGTAGATTTTCCCATGATGTTCGATTGGATGTGTGTTCACTTAAAATTTTGGCAGCATAACAATGCTCCAATACAAAATGGGTGAGATAGATGAAAAATGGCTAAGTTAGGGATATATAGATTTTGGAGGATAATGGATGAATGGTCGATTGATTGATAGAGATCAATGGATGAGATTAAAAAGTTGACTAAAGGAATTAAAAATTCCCTTTTAATGTGCATTGAAAGGATAAAGGGAATTTAATATTCCTTGGGAAAGAGAAGAAAATTTTAATATTCTTTTGGAGATGGGAGAGGAATTAAAAATCCTTCAAAAGGACCTTGGGAAGACAAAAATGAATTAAAAATTCCTTGGGGGATGGGGAGAGTTGACCAAGGGGTTGATTAGACTAGCTAATTAATGATTAGGTTGTTTAAGTGAGGGATTAGATGAAGGTTAGGTGGCTAATGAGGATTAAGAGCCAACTTGCAAAAGTTGTAAGATGTGACACATCCTAATCATGGATTAGGAATGTGCACATCCCTAATGATGGGATTATGAGGTGGATTAGGATTAAGTAGAGATTATGGGGGATGGGAGATAAAGGGAATTAAATAAATGGATTATTTATTTAATTCCTTTGAGGAAAGGAATAAAGGGTAAAGTATTTAATTATTTAACTAAATACCTTAAGGATTTAGAGGACTTTAGGGGTATTAATTAAATAGTAGCAATATTATTTAATTAATGTGAAAAAGAGGATATTTAGATGAAAAAGGATAAATTTGACCAAATGTAAGTGGCCAAATTTAGGTGTCTACAAATCTTATAAAGTGCATTGGATTTGAATTGATAATTAAAAGACTATGTATTTATAGGTGTATATCTAATTTCCCAAAAAATAGATTCCAAAAGTCGATAATTGAATATGAAATTTGAACCATTAAAAGACCGCCAAATACATATTTAAAAATGGGTCCTAATATTTGGAGGGGACCAATTCACCCTTGGGTGAATGGGTCATGACCTAAAAATTTAGGACACTCTCTCCAATGTCATTAAAATATTAATTACATTAATTAAATGTTGGTTTCCCTTTCAAAAAACAAGAATAATAAGGCTTTGGAATGCATAATTTGGAAAATTAGAAGCTTAATTAAGTCCAATTAATCAAGAGACCCAACAAAGTGTGAAATTGTAAAGGGTATACAATTTCCTACAATACACATTCATAATGTTGATAATGATAAATCTAGTTATGACCAAATGTGTATAAGATTTCATTGATTATTATATGTTTAAAAATCTACAAATGATGGTTATGTGAGAAATTTTAGAGTATATTGTAGTGGTGCATGTTCATTTTGTTATATAAAATGATTGTTAATACAATAATTTGTGATGGTTTAAGTTGATAAGTTTGTGGTTATATGAATAATTAATTTAAAATTGGATTGTAATACATTTTGGATGTTCAAATCAATTTTAGAATGGTGAATTTGTTTATATTTTGAATATGGTGATAGTTATTCTAGTACAAGAGGCATAACTTCTTGCTCTTCCTTTTAATGTTTGGCTAAAATCACAAAAAAATGTGGACTCCAATCATTAAAAATAAATAAATATTTGTTTCATTATTTATATTAATCAAAATAATATATTGTTAAACATGTAAATTTTGAGTTCTAAAGCAATTTTATTTTCTTGAACATGAATTCTAATATCACAAAGTTAAAAAAATATTATTATTTTTAATTAGATTCATAAGTCCTAAAGTCACTTTATTTGTCTTAAGCATGTGTTGTACTATCACAAAGTTACTAAAGTCTTAAGTTAAAAAATTATAATATTTTATTTAATTTCATAGTTTATAAGTGAAAAAAGGTATTTTAAGTCACTAGAGCATACTTTAAGTATAAAGTGATTATTTATTATTATTGGGATTATAAGTTATTGTTAGTGTGAATGGGGTTATTTCCTAGCTAGATAGTGAGGACCTATTTGAACATCATTAATAAGTTTATTTAGAGAGTTTCCTAGGTGACATTTTTGTATTTAATGTGGCCATGTCTCATTAATTAGTATGTATAATCTAGGCATTTAATATTTCTCTCATGCATTTAAAATTTTGCAATAGGCATTTAATGTTTGCAACTAAGGTGGTTATTCAACCTCCTCTCACCTTGCCTATATTCTTGTACATTTGTGAATTATTCTAGATCAATTAATCATAGATCATCATTTGATCAAGTTGTCTTCTTGCTCATGTTGCAACACTTTCTCATTCATGTAGATTGTATTCTTCTTGGTTGATCCTTTGAAGTGTGTACAACTTCATCTGAGTTATTGTTTATATTTCCAACAATTATTAGTTATACATGTCTACTTTAAAAGATCATTCATGATTTGATATGAAGATAATTAATATAGGTGTACAAATTATACTTGAATATATTTTATTCTATTAGATCTAAGAACTTACTTTATATTGGAAATTCAGTTTTTAAGAAGAACAATGACACAATCTCTTATGGTATATTGTTTTTCTTTAGCCCAACGATTATAAATAGGTTTTCATCCATTTTCAACTTGGTTATTGAGTTTTTTAAGTTTTTTTTCAAAATATTGTTTTTGACATTTGTGATATTTTGTTCAAAACACATGTTCATTTGTTATGGAGATTAATTACATTATAAATTTATTTTTACTCACTTACAGTCTTGGATGACTTGCTTTGTATTTTCTATATGATGGTTTTTTATATTTATTTATATACTTTATTTAGTTTAATCTTCTTTCATAAATTGACCTTTTAATTATTTAGATTACAACAAGTTTATTAATTGTTTAACCATTTGATTAAACATTATTTACTACTATTTCATAGTCTTATTACAAATTCATGACATTTATTCAATAACTTTCACAATTACCTAAGTAATTTGATTACATAGTAATTTAGATTAGTGATTTAGTTTTAACTTGTATTTGGGATAGATTTTTAATAGTTACTTTCATAATTAGGTTAATTATATTTATATTAATTATCAATCATTTCTTCAATTTGTAATGCAAAACAATGTACTCACATAATTGACCTCGCTTGTAATTTGATAATATAGAAAATTAAGTAACTTAGAATTTCTAAAATCTATTACATTAAAAATACATGTATAATCTTAATTTTTCTCAACAATTAAATGACCCATTCCATACATGAGTTGGTTATCGATTTCTGACTCAACTTTTTCAAGATTAAACTATTTTGATTCCATTTTGACCTTCATGGTAGGTGAAAGGATTGATTCATTGCATTGAAACACTTTATTTTTACTCCATTAAGACCTTCTAATGAACTTTAACTTGTGCTTTATTTAAGTTGGCCTCATTTAGATATATTCCAAGTCAAGTTACTATGTGTATATGGATACATCTAAAACCACTATTTTCTCATAAAGTTCTATCAAAGTGTTATCTCCTATGGGCACTACATCATATATTTCCATTCTTTTCATGTTATTCTATCCTTCCTAAATCTTAGTTTTTTATTGCTAATGGTGTAGATTTACAAAGTAGATGTGACTTTCATTCAATGCATCTTAATTTATAAAGGGTCTTTTCCATGAAAACCTTAATTTAATGAATCATGTATTTCTTACAAATTATAATGAATATTTTGTTAATATTTTTGGGAAGTTAGGCTATCCACATAAGGGAGTAACAAACTAAAAAGTAGCTTATGTGATTACATATTACTAGACATTTAAGTTTGTCATAATTTCAATTTAGAGGCATAATTTTTTTAATTTGTCTAGTTTATTTATATTTTAAAAAATATACATAAAATCATTCCAAGGTATCCTCTTTGAGTTTCTAGATTTGAATCCAACTTCATTATGATATTTCCTACTTAAAGTTTGGTGAAGCACAATTTATCTATGTACTTCCATTTATGCTCTCTATTCAATATTGCAAATAATATCATTATGGATTTGAAGTCCATGGATTGAATCACTTATAATAAGAAACACAAGTGAAAGAGGAAAAGCATCAAAGTGAAGGTGCATCTCAAGAAGAGAATAACCAAGGTTCATCTCATTTTTGTAATGAAAAATGTGGTTATAGTGGAATAATTAGTCATATGTAAGTATATTGGTTGTCATACTTGGATTAAGAATCTTAAATAGTGTGCTCAAAAATTAAGGGAAAAATCTACAATCTTACCACAAAGGTTACACTACTTCCCATTATGCTCTTTGAGATTCTCCTTCTCAATAGAAGTTCTTTGGTTGTTAAGAAAAATGGTTTAAACACTCTTTAGCATCAATTTTTGAGTTACATCAACTATAGAACAATGCAACATATGATTAACAATTGCCTATACATTCCCCTAGATGCCCTCCTAAAAATGTATCTAAAAATTTAATACTTGAAAAATATTATTTAGAGGAGTTTAGAGAAAACTACTTATTACGCATCATAACCTTTGAAGCTTATACATGCATGCATTTTCTCTCAAGATTCCAACAATTTTAATTAAAAATTGAAAATAATATCTTAATAATGTAATCTTTATGATTCAATGCGAATATTTAAAATTTGATTTCTCAAATCTCTATCTACATTTGTCCCCTTGATTGACAAACACTAAATCTTCAAAATCTTCATTCCACATATTATAATAGCATTTGTAAATGATCAAAAGACCCATAAAACAAATTTAAAATTTTCCAACTAAAAGAAAAATGACATTAAAAAAATCTATTCTACTTACCTCAAATAAAATATTAAGAGACATTTTATCACTTTCTATAATTTGTATTTATTAGCCGATAGGCTTTTATTGTGGACTTGCCAGTCCACAGCCCATCGGCAATCCTGTCTCACACGGCCTGTAAACTATTTCACGGCCCGGTAAACCACTTTCTTTGGTGCTCAAACTGCCCTACTTAATGAGAGTGACAGTGACAGGAGGGGAGAAACATACATTATTATTGTTGGAGCAAGTGTCTGCAACCCTCTCTCGAAGCTAGTATAGAATGACTTTATTATTGTTGGAGTAGGTGACTTTGATTGCTGGCTATGCACATAACGGACAACGAAATCCTTGAGGTTGCTTTTCAAGATGATCAAGGAGGACGTGGAGCCAAGGCAATGGACATATCATGTCCTCATTGAATGCAAATACAATCCAAACACTCCACCGCGCAAATGATTTTTCAGTCTAATCTCTTTAAGAATAAATTGATTGCAGCCCTCGCCAAGCCAGCGCATGCATACCTACATGATCAAGGATTAATAGACTTGAATCATTCAAACCAAGTAGCTACCTAAATGGTAGAATGGAGAATCCCTGACCACTGAGCTGGAGCTGCTATGATTACGAGCTATGCACAGAACGGACAACGAAAGGAACCCTTGAGGTCACGTGGAGCCAAGGCAGTGGACGCTTTAAAAAATACAGATACACTCATCAAAGTGGAAGGAAGCCTTCAGATTGTTTTTTCTTCTCATCATGCGCTCATTGAATGCAAATAAACTCCAAACACTCAACCGTCCAAACCCTCCACTGTTCAAATTAATTTAAATTAGGCTAATCTCATTATGAACAAATCTAGCAGATATCTTCTTTGTTAGGAAGATCAGCCGCCCTCCATCACCGTTGAGCTTATAAATAGACTGTGATGTCTCATATGGAGTTGAGTATGCAAGGGCCTACAAAGATATAGCGAGCTTCAGACAGTAGTGCCCTTTATTTCATGCGATTTGCATAGTGTTTGTGTTTTTTTTTCATGTTCTTTAATTTCAAATTGTATATAGGAAGTTTCGATTACATATCAATCTATATGTTCAATGTGCTAGCTTAGTGTCGGGTGTCCATTGCTATATAGGCCCTATTTCACTAGAATTTATCTGTTGTTTCTAGTCAGTGTTCCATTCTAGGGTTAGTGTTTAAACGATCACAACTCACTTATTTTAGGGTTTTCAGAGATCAGGCTCAACAACAACCCAAGTCTTTACATATGGTGGTAGGACTGGCCTTAGTTGTTGACCACTGTTCTGATGGAGTTTTCAGGCAGCATTTTAGTATTATGTTATTTGAAGGTAAGCGTTTTGTAGGTTGCTTACTTTTTGATTCCACTTAGATATATAAACTATAGTTTGTCTTATATTATGCAATTTAAGTAAATGTGATTATAATAAGAGGGCGATGATAATAACTGCAAAAAATTGAAATTGCATGATTTATGTTATTCAAGTCTTTGGTGATCTCTTTATCTTAGTAGGGGAAGATGATGAATGCAATTTGGTACATGTTTATGACTTACCCTAATTTTTAGAAATTGCACTATTTTTCTGATTCCCAATGTTTTTTACACGGCAAGGTCTAGGATTGCATAACTTAATATGCAATCCTTTTGAAGTTAACTGTTGATGTTATCTCATCTGTTCAATAGATACTCTGCTCATTTTTTCTCATCGGCATCATTGACAGCACAACACAATTTGTGCAGAATCTTAGGTAAGTCACTTGCCATGATCTCAATGAATTTTATTTTTTTTAGAATCTGTACATAGCGTTATCATATTTTGTTTTGTTTTATTTCACTGTAAAACAATTTATCCTAATTTGTTGTTCTTAAATCTTCTCTTTATATGTGAATGCATACTTTTATGTACTTAAACTAATCCTTTGTATGATTTTTGTTCAGGGACGAAGTTACTAACTGCTCACAGATTCACACATGAAAAGGGGCTATAATTCCTCTGTTCCAAAGTTGAAGCAGCTTTGGACTGCAAGATACCTTCCCCTCGTTTCTTTATCTTGAAGACACAATCTAAACATCCCAAAAATAGGCCCAAAAATAGAGGAGGCTGCAGATTTTCTCTTAAAGCAAGGAAAAATACTATTGCATAAATTTCTAATTTTATCCCATACTAAACAAAAAATTTAGTTATTTTTTCTCAGTTTTTATGCCAAAATTGTTGTTTCGTTTGATTTTTTGAATCTATTATAATGATGTAATTGTTTAAAACTTTAAGTTATTTTTCACTGTTGTTGTAAATCTTCAGTTGATTCAATAGTATAAAGAGTCCTTAACATTGCACAAAAAATAACCCAATGAACAAGGAAATAACCAAATACTAGGTATTAAATTCAATAGTATAAAGAGTCCTTAACATCACACAAAAAATTCGAGATGTTCTGTAGGGATTTTGGGAAAACATCATCCCTTGAACGGTAGGATTTGACAAAGAAAATGAAGAGACATTCAACACTACCCAGTATATTCATATTATTTCAAATTCACAGCACCAGCACTCAATGCAACAACTAAACCATAAAGAATCATAACCAACAAAAAGTGTATTCGTTCATTTTTCAAATTTTTCATCATTAAAAGCATCACAATTTAGCCATAAAATCATTGTAAACTTACTTCCTTAAAAAATAATTGGCATTTGGCATATGATGATTAGATATGGCATAAAAATTATCAATTATCAACAATATCTAAGTCAAATGCAGTGCCAAAAATAGCATCCATAAAGAAATATTTTAAAACTCCTGATATGTACAAAAAGATATCTGGTAAAATATCCATTTACAACTACCAAATATGAGTGATTGCATTTTCCATGACACGTAAAATTTCCATAGAAGTAATAAGTTTTCTTGGGTAAAGTTTTAGCATTTTCTAGACTTCATCTGCTCATTTCTTTGATCTGTTTCTTGGCTCACCTCTTAATTCCCCTTATTCTAGACCATTCCAAGTTATGGACTCCTTGACTTAATCATATATGGCTTATGATAATATAGGCGTGCATAAAAATCATAATCAAATTAGACAAATGATAATTTGAAATAATGGTTAAAAGGGTAAAAAACTAGAATAACTCATCCTTGGAGATACCTACAAGATTCATCATTCAAGACAGTTTATAACCTAATTCACAGAATATATAATCAAATTCATCAATAGATTTTCACCAGATTACAAATGTGACACCTCCTATATTGGTATGTGCATACAACAAAAAAGATTTTCACATTCCTGTATCTGGCTTATGAGTAGCTGCCATGTATCAGTTGTTGAACAAGGCTTATGAAAGCAAACAAAGGGAATTGGTAAGCAACAGGGGCCACACTGGTAAACAACAAAGGCAGAACAGTAACATGTGAATTTATTTTGTTAGCTGGCATAAGAAGTCATCAATGAACTACATAAAGTGCAGGGCACGTATATACAGGGATTTATTTATAACCATTAAAAGGGTTTACCAAATATTTTCTGAAGGGTGAATACACGGAAGCATTTAGGTTTGCACAATCTAAATAGAGTCTCAGCATGAAAATATAATTTTTGGCACAATATGGTATGTGTGCAATATGATACACCCTTTTATAAAAGGAATCATATTTTGAAGGATGAATGGCTTAGAAGTAACAATTGTGACAGGTCATATTGACATTTTAAAGATGTGCTAAAATGTTGTAGAGTGTCTTGTCCAACCTTAGAAAATGTAGATTAAAGGTAGGCTCTATATATCCTAGTACAAATTTTAGCAATAGTGGTTCACACATTAAATACAACCCATGAAAACAATAATAATATTCATCTTGATTCCCAATAACGTAGACTCACTTTTTATTCTCTTCCACCACATAGTGAAATAAACAGTCAAATCCCATGAAAATGCAAACTTTTAAAGCTTATTTTCATCATACCCAGATGTTGTTACTTATGTGGGTGATACCCACATGTTGTCATGCCAGCATTTAAATCTTAACTGGGCAATACCTAGATCTGTTGTCTCAGTTTTTTAACCCTTATTTGGGCAATACCCAGGTGTTGTTATGCAATCTTTTAAAAAGCTTATTTAGGTAAGTGTTCTATTTACATTTATTGAGGTTCATATCAATAAACCCCTTTCATTCATGTATTAGTTTCAATTTTGATGTTGAATATATTAGGATACGTGTGAAACTGAATTTATTCAATATATCTAAACTTAGAATTGGAAATAGTTTTCTGCATTATAAATGAAAAGTGAGATTTTGCATTTTTTGTTGTTTGTGTTTTATTATGATTCCATGCTTTAACTTAAGTAAGAGTATTTATTTGTATTGGAATAATATTTTATATTCTTAGGTTTGCATACTCTGCAACTGTCTCTTGAAATTTGTAGGGTCTCTCTAGATCTCTCCAAATGTGCATAATTCTCCTTAACCCCTTCAGATGTCTTATGGTCTTGGTGAATCAGAATGGAAATGAATTTTATATGAAAACCATGGATAACAGTTGCAATTGTTAGATGAATGAAATTCAACATTGGATAGTAGAGGTCACACTCAAGTACGTGAGCCACCTTGCAAGTCAGAGTTGACAAGTGAATGATCCTTTTGATAGATAAATTATCATGCTATTTAAATTTGGGCACCACACATGAGATAGAAGGCATACCCATGTAAACATATGAGGCTTGAGCTTGTGCCCTTAAAGGGAGTTGATCATCATGATAGTTTTGATGGCCCTGGTGAAGAATTATTGTGGCTGTTGTATGGATCAAAACTATTATGTTATAATCCTAAGAAAAACCTGCCTGGAGCTCCCCTTATCAGAGGCTACGAGTTCCTGCAAAATGAAATTGCTTTGATGGTATTATTTAATTTCAAAATATCTGTCCATACCAGTTAAGAATTACAACTTCACTGAGCATCAAAGTTGAGTTGGTCGGCTATAGCGTTAGCTTTCAGTTTAGAAAATACAAGAATGCTGCAAAAGAGAATGGGCAAAACAGATCAAAATCTTTTTGATTTAAATCTACAAGTCCAATAAGTTAAGTTTCCATACAAGCTTTCTCTTTTTCCCCTTCAAAAGTAAGTATAGTTACTAATGAGGAAGAACATATAACTTTCTCAAATTAAAAATGAAATGGTTTGCATCCTGAAGCATTTAGGAACGTAAGAAGTTAGAACATGTAACAACTTGAATTTAGTTTCCCCTTTTTTGTTGATAGATGAAAGATGGTTCATGAATGGGGACATTATCCAAATGCAAAAGGATTTTTCATTAAGAAGCTATTGTAGCAGATGGGATAAATTTACATCTCTTCATGGCCCATACGCACATCTGAGATCCTTTATTGTTTGACAAGAACTAGGCTTCACGATTGCCACAATCCTAAGCACTAAAGCTCTTGGTCCTGCTATGGATTTAAGTATGGATATGGGCATCAGAATTTTCATTGCGACATGTTTGGAACAGTCATACAAAAAATATTTAAGATATAACAAATCTACCAATATAAACATATATAAAATATATATAAGCATATACAAAATCTTTCTCTGTTTTTGACTTTATTTTGGGTGTATCTGAAATTTTCCTTCTTCTCCCTTTAAAGATAATGTAGGAATTAAATATTTATTATATAATCAATGCCCATGCATAAGTTAATAAAAATATATCTGAAGTATCTAAAATAAAAAAAGTTTGTAATCTTTGACATCCTCTTCGAGAAATTGGACTCGGTTCCAATTTTCCAATTTAAAAGGTTTAGCTTACATTAAAATTTATGTCGAAAGAATGATGGTCACATTTGGGTAGATAATATCACAAAATAATCTTTTTTTTTTTAGTTTTGTCATTATTATTATTGTTTTTCTTATTACTTCAAATTTATTTCCTATTTCATAGTACATACACATTCTTCAAAGGGATTGCATTGTTTTAAGAAAAGAAAAAAAATCCAATAAAAATATTGCATTGTTTTAAAAAAAACAAATCCAATAAAAATATGTACCTGCTTATATAATACAATATATACATCTATTTTTATATAATCAATTATGTGTTGTTCCAATTCATTTATGTTTTCCCTTTAATTTCCTATCGGCGTCTCCCTTGAACCTCCTAACCTCCTTTAGGTGCAAGTGCTAGTTTAAATTTTTAATTCAATGATAAACAAATTTCGTTTGATTGAAAACTTTGTCGTGCTTTTGCATGCAGGATTTCTTTTCGCTTTTAACTTTAACAGAGATCTTATCGGAAATGTCAGAAAAGTGATACTTTATTGGAGATCTAATCATACTTTTTCCTTTATGTTAGAGTGACTCAATCAAGGGGGTTTTCATAAATAGGGATCTAGGAAACTTTTTAATGACTTTTTTGATGTGTGATTCAATCACTTTTCTTATGATTTTAAAATAATTTCTTTTATTAGGTTAGGCTATTTTAGCCAAACATTTTTGTGAGTAGATTATAAATATTTAATTTAAAATTGAGTTTCTATGGAAACTTATATATAATGAAAATAAGTTTATATAATATAAAAGATGAATTTTTTTTATTTTTATTTTAAGAAAAATACGAAAATATATGTGGTATATAATTCATTTTAAATGCATGTTTAATTTTAAAATAATAAGCAAAAAGTTTCATGCAATGGTTAGTATTTATTTTTAAATGTTATTGTAATTTATTTTATTTGTGCTAACAAATTTATTTACAGATAATATTGTAATAAGGAAATGTGAACAAGATTTTGTAGAACATGTGTGATACTGAGACAACCATGTTTATTGATGAAAATAATCTCAATTCTCAAACTTTGACACAATACAACACAACTACTACTGTGAATTGTCATTCGCAATTCCAACATCAACACCATGCTTTAACCTCTTTATTACTTTATTTTGGTGGCTCTATTTTTATTATGTATTTGATTGGAGTAACTTATGATTGTTGACTACCCATTACATTGTGTGGACTATTTTACATTGTTTTTGAATTTGATTTGTTTCTTAGTAGTTGTTTGCATGATATATATGATATTTTATTTCATTGATGCCTAATGTATGGATAATTTATATTAGGAATTGCATTGATTATGTATGTGCTATATATAATATGGTGGGTTTTTTTGCATATTAGATGTTCAAAGATATGTTTCTCGTGAACTATTTAGATATAATGTGTTGATTATCTAAATAAAAGATAGAAATTACAAGTATTGTGTAAGAACATACCACTCTAAAAAATAATTTATAAATTCTTAACTTTTTTAGTGTTAATAAGAATGAAATATAATATATTTAGAGTAGATCTAATCACTCTAAAGGCACGATACAAAATAGAATATTAGTATGCATAATTGGCAAAATGAAAACTATCATAAATCTTAAATATTTTCATTTATCGAACTTAGTGAGAAAGGACTTCCTACAATAATTTTCCTATATTTTTTGCCACCAAATTTAAACTAGAAGTTAATCAAGTGACCTAGATTATGACTAGGTAAACGTGTCTTTGCACTAAATATATTTATATAACTTTTGACAAATACTTATTTCCTAAAAATGTAATGGAAATATGTTCAAAAATATTTTATGCCTCCAAGTGTATGTTATTGTAACTATCTAGGAACACATCTTATTGATATATTGTTTGGATGAGCTTAAAGTGCATTAATTTAAGGATTATTAGCTTTCTATTTCATAAAGCAATTGCAACATTATTTAGTAATCAAGAAATGGACTCTGGACCCCAATTTTATTTTTCATAATTATAGTGTTTATTAATGTGATTTTTACCATTAGAATAACCTAGACGAAAGGAAGATCTTGGATCAAGAAAAGAGAGTCTTCATGGTAAATTTCTCAAGTACCACAAAGAATCATGCATTTGTTTTGAAGAAAATAGACCTAATAAGGAAGAAAGAAGTTCAAGATCAAAATAAGATTTTTCAACTATTTTTTGCATCAAAGGAGCTTGATCTTCTGAAGAAGATTGAAAAACACAAGCCTTCTACATTCTTAGGTAATGGAAAACATTATATAATTGGTTTGTGTATCACCTTATTAGATGACTTGCTCATTTTTTATAAATTTAATGGGTTGACGTTTTGTGCATAAAATGCCATAAGACAAAAGTACAGACAAGTCAATTCATAAATTCTAAACTTATATATATAATTATATATTAGAAATGAGCATACAAAGTACAATAATGAGTAACTTACACCTTGTTTGTTCTCTACACAAGATTCGAGTACTCTTTTTTTTTTCAAGTTGTATGACAAGTATTAGGTTTATGATTCATAATATTTAACTTGTAATTGACTTAATGTTGATAGTTTAACAATGTATAGGTTGTGTTGGATAGTTAGCAATTGGTTCATATGAAAAAAGTAGTTGTGAAAGATAAGAGATTGAATAACTTTGTAATGTTTATCAAATAATATAACTAATATAAAAAATTCGAACATAATATGATTTTTGTATTTTTTATTTGTTATTTGTAAATTTAATTCTTAATTTTATTTTCATATTTGATATTAGACCTTACAATAAAAATCATAAACAAAATGATACAAATCTGTTTTTAATTTTAAAATTAGATATTCTTCCACCATAATGATCATAATTGATAACGCATCCTACCAAAAAAATAATAATCTATAAATATAAACTAAAAAATTGATAATAGATTGACAAAATGCCACAACAATCATCACCCCAATAAAGAATGTCTTCAAAAAGCTTTAAAATATATACAGATGATTAACTCAAAATTCATGGTAGCCCAATCTTTCATTCTTATGAACCATTGGAACCCACAAATCCAGCTCTGAAAGAAAAGCACTAAGTTATGACTTGTAAGTTTATGTCATACCTGCAAAAGGGAGGAAATCAGATTCAAAAAGATAAAATAAAGCTTTTTCTTTATGGACGACCAATCTCATCATGAGGAGACAGTAAATTACAGCCAGAAGTTTAAACTCGTTGTCTTTTTATAGGGACCACAAGTTTGGAACTTAAATACAGATACATACAGTGCCCATGAACATATCTCCAATCCCTCCAACTGTTCAATTTAAGTCTGTCATGTACGTGCATAATAGACCCTACCCATGCATTTTTAATGTGCTTCATCCTCTTCCACTCTACCTATGGCCAGAGGTTAAGGAAAAGATAAACATGGAAGTTAATGCAATTGGTTGATTTGTGACAGTTGTGTGTATTTGTATTTTGTTTTTACAGCGGTTTGGCTGTCTTTTATATTGTACTAATTATTTTTCTTGTATCAATACAAAAAATAATGGAGAATTCCCATAAAATTATTATGACACTAATCAAGATGTTAAACTTGTTGATTTCATTTGTTCTATTTTGATCTTGACAAAATGAAGGGGATTGCCAACTCTAATGAATAGTTTCAGTTCTATTGAGCTACTTTGAGTTGATTATTTTTAGCTGAGTTATTTTTTTCATGGTCGTATGCCATTCATTTGCATAGATAGATGGTTCTAGTTTTTCAGATTTTATTTTGGTACATTGGGTAACATGTTTTGATTATACTTTTGATCATACAAATAAGGTTGATAATTATAATGATCAAATGTGTATATGATTTCATTGCTTATTATATTTATCATTTAAGTTTAAAAATCTATAAATTTTGGTTATATATAAAGTTTTGGAGAATGGTGTAAATTTTGATACATTCGGTAGTATGTTTTTATTATACTTTTAGTTTTGATTATACAAATAAGGTTGATGATCCTAATGATCAAATGTGTATAGGATTCCATTGCTTATTACATTTATCATTTATGTTTAAAAATCTATAAATTTTGGTTATATATAAAGTTTTGGAGAATGTTGTAAATTTTGGTACATTCGGTAGCATGCTTTGATTATACTTTTAGTTTTGATCATACAAATAAGGTTGATAATCCCAATGATCAAATGTGTAGATGATTCCATTGCTTATTGCATTTATCATTTAAGTTTAAAAATCTATAAATTTTGGTTATATATAAAATTTTGGAGAATGTTGTAGATGACTATTGATATGATTATTTGTGTTCATGATTTTGTGATCATATGGACAATTAATTTAACATTGTATTGTAATACATTTTGAAAGATTAAATGAATTTTTGAGTAGTGAATTTCTTGAGGATTTAATTGTGATGATAATTATTCTAGCACACAAAAAAGAATAACTTACTCTCCCATTTTATGTTTTGTTAAAAACAAAGATACTTATATTTGTCAAACATAATTTTTTTATAATATTTGTGTTATTATTTTGTAATGATCAAAATCATTAATAACTTTACTTAAATTATAAAAATGATCCCTTTTTAACTCATGTGGTTTTTAAGTCTTAAAGTTACTTTATTTTTCTTAACATGAGTTATACTACCACTTTATGTTCTTATTTTATGAATTACAGATTTGTAAAGGTCTTAAGATAAATTTATAAAGTTTTATTAAATTCAGGGTTATAAGTAATTTTATAAAGTGATAAAGGTATTTTAAGTCATTAAAGTTAGTTAAATATTCTTAAGTATTTTGTGTCATAAATATAAAACATTTATTGTCATGATATTTTTAGTTATATATTAATTATACTTAATTTGAAGTCTATTTTAAAAAGATTTTGATGGTTTGATGTAAAGGGAGAGAAGAAAGAGATGCAGACAGTGAAGTTCCTATCAAAAATTGGTAGGACAGTTTTGGTTTTATCTAGTTTGTTTGTTAGTGCGTACCAATTTATAACTATAATCAGACTTATCTTGTCTACCAATGTGCACTTGGACCTGTGTAACCTACAAAGGTGGACTCAAAACTATGTTACCAACAAGGGCACACTTGGGTCTTTTTGATTTGTAAATTCTTATGTAGCTATGTGCACATGTACCTATATGAAAATTTATGAAGTTTTATAATAGAGTTTTGCAACCTTGCACACTTTAAGCTATTGATCTCGCAAGGTAAACATCCATCAAAGGTCTATTTGATCTTGTGTGACACACATGGTGCTTATTTTTGAAAGGGATATCTATAATGTTCCATAAGGAAGTTCTAAAATTATCTTATTTGAATGCTAATATACACTTGGACCTATGCAACCCATGTCAATGTGTACTTATACTTGTGTAACCCACAAAAGTGGACTTGGATCTATGTTACCCACAAGGGACAATTGGTTCTTTGTGGTCTACAAATGCACATTTACTTGTACCAAAATTTGTAAAGTTCTACAACAGAGTTGTATAAGGCCACACTTCAAGCTATTTGTCCCACAAGGTGTGGTTCCACCAAAGGTCTATTTGATCTTGTGTAACATGCATGGTATTTAGTTGTGACATGAATATTTATAAATTTATGCAAGAGATTTCTAGAAAGAAAAAAATGGAGTTTACAGGGAGAATGAAGTCATCGAACACACAATGTAGGAGAAAGTTGCTCTTGTCAAATCCACATTTTGAGTTATACAAACCTTATTTGAACATATGTTTTGTTGTTATAGGTTGGAGATTTGTTAAGAATTATTCTTAGGTTCTGTATGTGCTAAGAATATTTAAACTTTCCAACTCTCTTTGGTTGACTCTATCTTCTTTATCCTTATGAATCATTATAAATTCTTGTTATTCTTGTCTTTTTGATCTGCATATGCACATGTACTTGTACATTTTTAAAAAAAGTTTTACAATAAAGTTCCACAAGGTGTGCTTCCACCAAAGTTTTATTTAATCTTGTGTGAAACATGGTGTTTAGTTGTGACACAAAAATCCAAAAAGTTATGTATGAGAACTCGTTCTAGAAACAAATTTGGAATTTGTGGGGAGAATTAACTCATTGGATGTGCAATGTGGTAAAAATTTATTCTCGTGAAATTCATATTATATCAAGCTAAAGAATCATTATTTGGAAGTACATTTTGTTGGAGGTTGGGCCTTCATTAATAGGTAACACAAAATAATTCTTTACTGCAAATAGATAACAAAGAATAACAAAAAAATTCATTGGATTGCAATTGAATTATAATGTTACATAACTTTGTAAAGATCATTGCATCGTGCAAACCTTACATGTGAAAAACTTTATACCAAACATGTAATCACTTCATGGAACATGGGTAAGACTATGTATTGGTTTTTATCTGATTCATTAAATAGGTGATAACTTCACCAATCAGTTCGAGTTGTGGCTAAAGCATTATGCATTTTCAAACCATGGGATTTGGAAAATATGTTGGGGAAATAGGAGCCATAAATATTCATATTTTCAAACAATGGGGTTTGTCGAACATGTTGGAGGAAACAAAGTTGTGAATATAGAAAATTTAGCTTTCCTTGGTACCAACTAGAGTTATGAAGAAGATACTAAAGGGGTATTAAGTTTGCTACCCCAATATTTCAGTAGTTTGAACGCATGACGAAGGATTAGAATGGTTTTGAAAGTCCACAATTTCTCTTTGAGGGTCTTTGTCAAAATGGAGTATAATAAATTGATAGGTTTCCATGCAAAAAAGACTAAAATACTTGTATATCCACACTCCTTGTAGAAGCACTTATCTCCATGAAAGGTCTTCATTTTGGTCCAAAACTTGCTATAATATCTAAGTGATCTAGATCAATTTATTTCCAATTCCACCCATTTTGAATACAGCTGTTGTCTATTTTCTTTTGAAACTAGATAACGACAAGTAGGAGAATTTAGAATATCCCGAGTAATACCATGACGTCATCTTTACTAACCTCATAGAAGACTTATTAGAATTGAGAACACTATAATGAAAGGCATTTCATGAATTTAACAATTATTTTACTTGAAATCAACATTCCTTTTTATAGTAAAATTTTGAGGCTAACCGAGTACTAGATCACTAATCATTGTTGATAGAGAATGCACTAAAATCTTAGTAAATCTAAAATTTAACCATATTTACTAGTATGAGCTATAATTTTTTTTTGAGGAAACCTCAACACCTAGGAGAGCTAGTACAAATGTTATTTGGAATGACATGTGGGTTCATACAAGGCACATCAAAAGATACAAAATCTATTAAAAATATTTTTATTATATAAGCAACATTACAAAGCATTAAACCCATACACAAAAGGCTCTTCAAAGAAGAAAATTCCAACAACAAAGGAAAAAATATATCAATGCCTATTCACGAGAGACAACACTAAAACAACAAAGAAATGATAGATCAAAGTTTTCTAAACATAAAAACATAAAAAAAGGAGGAACAAACTAATTAGATATTTTCTCCCAAATGCCATTAATGAATTTAGATAGATCCCAATTATTATTCTGTAATGATCAAAATCATTAATAACTTCTTACTCAAATTATAAAGTGGTCTTTTTTAATCATGTGATGTTTAAGTTCTAAAGTCACTTTATTTTTCTTAAACATGAGTTTTACTACCACTTTATGTTCTTATTTGATGAATTACAGATTTATAAAGGTCTTAAGAGAAATTTATAATTTTTTATTAAATTCATAGGATTATAAGTAATTTTATAAAGTGATAAAGGTATTTTAAGTCATTAAAGTTAGTTATTTTCTTAAGTCTTTTGTGTTATAAATATAAAACATTTCTTATCATTGAGTTTTTTAGTTATATATTAACTATATTTAATTTGAAGTCTATTTTACAAATATTTTGATGGCTTGATGTAAAGGGAGAGAAGCAAGAGCTACAAGTAGTGAAGTTCCTACCAAAATTTGGTAGGACAATTTTTATTTTATCTAGTTTGTTTGTCAACACATAGCAATTTGTAACTGCAATTTGACTTATCTTGTTTTCCAATGTGCACTTGGACTTATATGCTATGCATGTTTGAAGGGAACACAATCTACTGAGAGGGGGGGTGAGGGTGAATCAGTAGATCTAAACTATTCTAAAATTCTTTAACTTTTGCTACAATTATATGATTCTTCACAACAAACCCCACATAAACAATTGAAGCATAAATAAACAAAATATAATAGCACAAAGCATACACAAGTGAACACTAGATGTACGTGGAAACCCAAGATGGGAAAAACCACAATGAGAATAGTTGCTTGGATCTACTATCCAAATCTAGCCTCACAATACAAAAATGTAGAAGTGAATTTTACACACTAAAGTAGGCACCAACCTACCAGAGACAACAATCCCCTAATGCGCTAGTAGGCACCAACCTACCAAAGACACCAATCCCCCAATAAAATAATACAACAAGTAGAACACCAATCCTATTGGAATACAATGACAAAGCTATTGGATCTAAAATGTAACTTTGTTGTACCAGAGTCACAACTGATACTCTTCCTCACTGAGAATGATCTTCTAATATTGGCACTCTCTCTTTTCTTCATAGTTATGTACTCAAAATCACCTTACTTCATATGGATGACTCAACTCATGCCAAATCCAATTACTCCAAATGCCTCATGCATTACCTACAATATATCTGAACATTTGAAATATATACATGACATTACATTTACACTCTTCCATGTTGCCCAAGGATTCACAACTAGCTAGGATGACATAAGGTGGACCTAAATTCAAGTTACATGAAATGTGAAGTACACCAGTCCAAACACAAATTTCTTTCCACCAAAATAACTTGACATCATATGCCACTACATGAACCTTTTAAGTGGGTCATATCCAAACACCACACACTTTATTTAAATTCTACATACTACTAGCCATTACCACACACCCCTTGAACTTCAAACAATTTGATGAACCTTTTGAAACTTCAAACTTATTGCACATTGAAAATATCCTCTGAAAACTTAGGCAACTGATAAAACAAGTGTAGACATACTCTCCTTCCAAACCACAAAGCAACACTGCATTTCTGAAAGATATACATACCACATTTAAAAATATTTGTGTCCAAATGATATCCTTGCATGGAATTTTGGATCATCATACTCATACTGAGTGCATACCCGAAATGGTATAGTAAAAACACCAACTATCATAAGGTAGCCACATCTCAATGAAACTGTGAATTCCAACCTATACCTGCTTAAACATGGACAAACCCAAGAGTATTAGTCATTTAAACAAGAAAAAATAGCATTCCCTATGAGATTTGTAAGCATGCTAAGATGAAAACATGATCAAAATAACATGAAATAACAAGTAAATGAACATGAAATCCTAATATAAGCTACTCAAACCCCATCCCATAGGGGGATTGGTGTCACTTTGATGTGGAAAGTGGCCCTTTCCCAATCCCAATTTGATAAGCTCCAAGAACTTGATGAACAATGATGATTTTGATGCAAAATGATAGTAGATTCAAGCTAAAATGATATGAAAGTCATGAAGTTGTGGATCAAAATGGATTTGATAAATACCAATTGCCCTCAAAGATAGTGATAGTAATTGGATGATTGATGGATGAAATGAGCATAATGACTTTGCATGAGATGATGGATCCATATTGTGTAGAGAAAGCCTCTACTTATAAGATTCAAAGGTGGAAGAATGAGTTAATTTGGTGAATGTGGGACTAAACATAGGACCAATAGAATTGTGACACTTGTCACAAGGCTAATGGATGGAGGTGGAGCACATTTTGGAGAATGTGGAGAGTTATGGCATGTAGGTGGATGTGTAAGAGGATGTAAGAGAATTAAATATGGTTGAAATGTAAGAGAATGTTGTTGAAGGTGTAAGAGGGACAAGATGGCATGTAAGTGCAATTAAATGCCTTTGTAAGAGGTATTTATGAGTTTGGAAGAAGCATTGAAAACCTTGTAAGAAGTTTAAATTCCTTTGGGAGAGAAAGCCAACAAAAGGGGTTTTAAGGGAATATTCCCTAGAATATGCCTTTATGAGGATAAATAAGGTAATTAATTATTTAAAAGAATTGATTTTCTTGTGCAACTTGTTTAGTTGACTTGTAGGTGAAGGGGTGAGGGGGATGTAAGAGAAGTTAATGCCTTTGGGAGGGAAAGTCAACAAAAGGGGCTTTAAAAGAATATTCTCTAGAATATACCTTTGTGAGGATAAATAAGGTAATTACTTATTTAAAAGAATTGATTTTCTTGTGCAACTCGGTTAGTTGACCAAGGGTTGACTACACCAAGGGTGGGGTTAAAGGCTAGGGAAATGGGTAATGGAGATTAGGGGGTAATTAGGTTAATTAATTTAGAATTAATTAATCTAAGTGGGATTAGGGGTAATTAGGTCGATTAATTTAGAATTAATTAATCTAAGTGGGATTAGGGGGTAATTAGGTTAATTAATTTAGAATTAATTAATCTAAGTGGGATTAGGGGTTATTAGGTTAATTAATTTAGAATTAATTAATATAAGTGGGATTAGGGGGTAATTGGGTTAATTAAATTAGAACTAATTAATCTAAGTGGGATTAGGGGTTTATATGACATTTGTTAAATAACTAGATTTATTCAAACAAATAAGAGGACATAGGGGATTTAATTAAATAATTTGATTTATTTAATTAAATTAGATGAACATTAGTGAATTAATCTAATAAATTAATTTATTTGATTAATAATAGAAATTGATGAATTTAACTAGATAATACGATTTATTTTATTAAATGGTTAATGCAGAGGTGATTTAGGAGGAAGTGATGTTAATTAATCAGAATTAGATGCGTGATGTTAATTAGGATTATTTGAGTGTCTACACTTTGCCTCTCTTTGAAGCAATGTACCTATTGTGTTGGTTCAAAGAATAACAAATGATGCCCAGCAGAAGAAATTATGCTGCTACATTAGCCCCTCGAGATATCAAGTGGAAATGTCAATTTTCCAATTGAGATCACGATAAAAAAGTGAGAGGAGTGGTTCTATTGATCAGAGGACAAAAAGATAATTCTTTAGAAAGATCAAATATTTGATGATGTATAGATAGTCATCATCCATGGATAGCCTCATGTATATTTTGAGATATCACACATATTTTGGATAGAAATGTTAGTAAAGATATAAGAATAAGAAGAATAAGATGGATGGATGAACCCTTGAGTTTGAGAAGATGCAAAAGTCCAACAAGTCTTTTAATCATCGAGACTTTATTAGATATGGTGATGAGTGATGATGATTTGCTTATCCAGGGATTGGGACATGACTGACACAACTTTCCTTATGTTTGATCAAACATATAGACACGATGCATCAAGGTATGAACAACTAGGATGATGTGGTATCTAGTGTGATGGACTTTGACTCAACAAATAGATAGGAGTATTTTTGTTCACACTTGGGATACAAAAATTTATTAGAGTGTACATCAAACATTTTAAATATCTTAGACCAAAACACAGAAAGGAAAAACCTCTCAATGTAATAGTCAAAAAGACATCCAAAACATCCTACCTACAAACAAAACAAATTAAGCCTGGCCAAGGTTATATTACAAGAACACCCAACAAGCACAACAAACGGAAGATAATAATCAATGCCCCATTCCCTTCTCTCTAAATCATTTTGATTAGACATCATCAAGAGGTCATTGGAATGAGCACAATAAGATAAATCAAAAGAAAAGGTCAAGGAAACAAACAAGCCAATGTTCTTCATACCTCTATCCAAAGGTATTTGTTTTGAGGATAAGAATCCAAAGTGTTTTTCCAATAGATAATGCCCATTGTAGGAAGGATGCATCCTAGGACATGTTAGTGGATGGTGGCAAGTTGATAGGTTGTTTGAAAGGCTGTTGATATAAGGTCGATTGACATGTTTGCTAAAAAGATCAAGAGTTTAATTTTGCTTTAAAAAATTTTCTTTTGGTGAGTGTTTTACTTGTTCTTGCTTATTACCAAAGGGTGAGTGTGACAATCAATTTATTATGGATGAGATTATTGTGGGTGAAAGCAAAATGGGACATAATGGATTTTTTCAAATATTTAGATGTTTTTGATGTTATGAGGCTATTTTTTGGATTTTTGGGTTATTTAAATATTTTTCATTTTCAAGTTTTCAGATGTTTTTGTGTTTTTTGATATTTATGAATGTTTTTGGATTTTGATATGTTTTGGATGGTTTTGGATTTTTGCATGATTTTGATGATTTGGATGTAGATATATGTGACGATATCAATTATTTGTTTTGAGATTTTGTTGAAAACCAAGCTAAGGTTGATTGATCTGATTGATGGATTGATGATGATAACATTATTGAGGATACACAACAATGCAAGGATAATGTTAAGCAACACGAGGATTGGGAAGGATATCCCAAGATGATGATGGATTGATTGGATTTGATTGATCAATATTTTGAAGCTCAGTTTGGAACAAAATTTGTTTGAATGATTTGTAGTGATGCTGAAGTGTAAATTAGATGCAACTTGGATTGATATTTGATGAAAGATAAAGCTTGATAAGGAAAATCTTCTTGTCAAAATATGTCATGGGTTTCTGATTTAGATTTTGTCTCACAAATGCTTTGACCAATTTGATTTCATGTTTGCCAATGTTTGAATTTCCACATGATGTGGAAGAGATAGATCAATATTTATTCCCAAAGCAAGACGTAAATATCTACCCCCAATGTCTAGCAATGTATGGAATTGCATGGGTGGATTCTTGGATAGGTGTATGGATGGATATGGATTATCTTGCGATAAGGTAAGGTGTTCAAATAAAGAATGCTCATTTGAATAATGCTTCACGACTCAGATAATGTTGGATAGGATAGGATCAATGATAATGACCCATGTCAAGATGTTTACCATAAGCAAGAGAAAAGTGTACATCAAACTTTTTTCAAGATAAGATAATTTGGAAGATGGATGTAGATGGATAAAAATGGATTGGATAAATGGTTTATGGATGAATGGATTTATTATGGACAAGATGTATGGAATGTTGGAGTTATTATGGATGAAATAGGATGCTTTCACTTGAAGTAATGCACGTAGATGCTCAATTCTACACATGACGCCTATTTTCCAGGTGTAGACATCCAAATTTGGACACTTAATTTATCCAAATTTATCACTTTTCATCTAAACATCCTCTTATCCAAGTTAATTAAATAATATTACTGTTATTTAATTAATATCTTTAATTCTGCTAAATCCCTAAGGTATTTAATTAAATACCTTACCCTCCTTAACCCTCTTTTCATCAAATAAATTAAATAAATATTACATTTATTTAATTCCTCACATGTCATTTTCATCTAATCCTAATCCATTTCCTAATCTCTTCATTAAGGATGTGCACATGCCTAATCCTTGATTAGGATGTGTCACATCCTCAACTTTTGCAAGTTGGCTTTTTAATCCTAATTAGCCCTAATTACTGATTAATTAAGCTAATCATTCTCCAAAATTTTTTAATTCTTTTTATTCTTCCTAGATTCCCCTCTTTTATATGAATTTTTTGTTCACATTTCCAATTCCAAGGCTTCTAGAACCTTGGACTTGTCTAATCTCCACATGTGACCAAGTCCCACCTTTTGGAGCCCACCTTTTTATCCTCTAGATCCTCCTAGGAATGTGAATTTTTAATTCACATTTATATCCCCAACCACCTTTCCTTTTCCTATGTAGATTTTTGAGGAATTCCAAAATTCCTCAAGATGTCCCTTTCACTCCCACTTGGGGACAAGAAATCCCTTTTTGTGGAAATCTTCTCACTCCCAAGGTGCATGTCCTTTTCCACCTCATGTACCTTCTTGACAACTCATCTCCACCTCATATCCCTTTATCCACTTCACCCTCCACATGTCAAGATGTGAGGGCTTGTGGGTTCTCAACCCACCATAGCCCTTCATCTTGGCCTTGTTGGAGCAATCTTGACCGTTGAATTCTCTAGAGAATTCAAATTCTCCTATAAATACCCCCTCCTCAAGGGCATTTTCAACACTTTTTGATTTGAGAAACTACATGCTGCCCATTTGCTTTCCCAAACACTTTGCATTTTGATAACTACATGCTGTCCATTTGAATCCTCAAGCCTTTACAATCATTCAATCATCTTTGTTCATCATTTTTCATATTGAAGCTTGCATTTTAGTCACTCAATCCATCATCTAAGGAGCACACAATCAATTCCAAGCAAGGGCCAATCAAGGAGAAATCAACAGCAAGGAAGGTGAAATTTGGAGTGGATTTTTAGAAAGTTTCAAAAAAATTTGGAGTGGATTTTTAATCACAACTCTTTATACCCTCCTCCCCCCCTCCTCTCCCCTTCTTTTTAATATTTTTGATTTTCCCCTTTGTTTGACACTTTATTTTAGTGTATATATTTGCATACAAGAATGATGGTGAAAAAAAGGCACTTTATATATTAGTGCGAAATCACCATCATTGAATAGAGTTTGAAAAAATAAATTTTCACCCTATTGCAAACACCAATAAAATTTGGATTTACAAAGTTTGGAAAAATAAATATTTTAAGAAGTTTAGAGAGAGGAAAATAGAAAGTAATTAAGCCCTTATGGGCTGGAAAGAACTTGGGCTAAAAACCCCATATGAGCCCCCTTTATGACAAACAAGCTCCCTTTGCCAAACTCATTGTAAAAGAAAAAAATAAATTTTTGTTCACAAATTTTTAACAATGGCAAAATAAACTCCCCTTTACAAATTGATTGCAAAATTAAATTTGGCCCCTTACAAGCATTTGATAATAAATCAGACAATCTTTTCTAGCCATTATTGAATTGATGCTAATGGTTAGAAGAAAACAGTTAGTAGTGACAATAAAAAGTGCATTTTAAATGCAACTTTAACTATTTACATTAAAAGCTCAAGTCAAATGAGCATTTTTGAAATAAAATGGTTGCTTGAAAGGAAGATTGAGTCATAGAGAAGGTGGAGGGCTTTTGAAGGAGTAAAAAAAAAAATCCTATGTGAATAACAAGATTCTCTAACTGAAGTGCAAGGTTGGACAGTGGGATTTTTAGAAAGTTTCAAAAAAAATTGGAGTGGATTTTTAGAAAGTTTCAATTCCAAGCAAGGGCCAATCAAGGAGAAATCAACAGCAAGGAGGGTATAAAGAGTTGTGATTAAAAATCCACTCCAATTTTTTTTGAAACTAGGGAGTTCTTTGGAGTCATTAGTAGTTTTTCTTGCTGTAGTGTTTCTGGAAGTTGTTCTTAGTATATCCTCATTTAGGAAGTAATGACCTACCTTATTCTTTACCAATTATTTGTGTGAGCTAGTTGATAGTGAGTGATACTACATGTATAGATGAAGGAGATGAGATGCTTATGAGAGATCCCTTCCTAACAATCCTAATCCATTCCAACTAGTTGACTATCAAAACCTACCAAGAGAAGAAGAGGAAGAAGATCCACACCCCTTTGTTGATGCATTTCCTAATCTAACTAGCTTTGAAGTCTCCTCTGAAGACCAAAATCAGCTTAAGAACCCCTTTTCTTTGGAACTACATAAAGTAGGCATGGGTGATGCAAATAGGAACAAACCTAACCAACTAGCTTTTCCTTTCCCCATTGCCCATCAAAATGAAGTTAACAACATCAAGAATATCCCTTCTTCAGCACTCCCCAATTTTTATGGACTTGTCACAGAAGATCCCGATACGTTTTTAATTTGAGTTTGACATACTTTGTAGGAGTTATGATTATACTACTAATGCCCATAGGCTTAAGCTATTTCCTACCACTCTAAAAGAGGTTGCATTAAGATGGTTCATGAGCCTAGGAAAAGATACTGTTGAAACTTGGAAAGACATGAAGACAAACTTCCTTGAGAAATACAAGGAATTTTGTAGGGGAAATGACATGAGAGGAGGTGAAATTTTTAGGATGCAGCAAGAGGAAGATTAGAGCTTGGAAGATTATATTGCAAGGTTTCTATTTTTCCTACAAAAATCTCCACACCATACACTCAATGAAGACTCAAAAAAGTTGTTTTTCCTAAGAGGAATCAATGATAGTTGTATTGATGCCTTGGACCTCATGGGAGGAGGAGATATATCCCAAGTTCCTTGGGAAGATATCAAGAAAATATGCCAAAACTACTCTAGGACAGCTTCAAAGAAAGGGTGAGCTTACCAATCTTCCATGGGTAAGTCAACTATTGGTGGAGTTTCAAGAATGAAGATTACTCATTTGTTGGTAGACTTCAAGCAAGACATTATAAATAATCTAGCTACTCAACTAGATACACTTCAGGCCAAGAAGAAGCAAGAGGAGGTAGAGGCAATGTTGATAGATTATTGCCCCCACTATAGACAAAAGAAGAGGGACTGCAGATGCAAGATGGTAGCTAATGTTGAAAGCAAGCAGATTCCACCTAAGTTCAAACCAATCCTGATTGAAGAAGACCAAGTCTACTATGTTGCACAAAGGAAGCCTTGGGCTCCAAGACAAAGTATGCCACTAGATCCACTATCTTATGTTGGGCCATATTTTAATTCCTATTCATCCGGTAACCAATGGTAGCCTCCATATCCATCTAGTTATGGAGGATATCCAACACAACCTTGGAGTAACCCTCCAAATGCTTGGCCCAATCATCAAAGCTCTCCACCCCATTGGCAGCAACCTCATGGGAATTGGCAACAATTTCAAGGGCATTGGCATCCACCTCCAAGAAATTGGCAATAAAAAAATCAATGGAGGGAAGGACAGCAATGGCCTGCCTAGACCACCAGTTACATGCAACCACCTTCTCAGCCCCAATAGCCTGCTATAATGCCTCCACCTACTAATCCAAGCTCAAATGCACCTAAACCTATGTGGCTACCAGCTCATCCCACACCCAATCCAAATAATAAATCACAACAACATCCTGCATACTCTGTTGATTCAAACCAATTCCCTGCATATGCTATGAGTGTAAGTGACAACCACTTGTGTTCAAGAACTACTCTACAAGCCCCTTCCAAGCCCATTACCACTGAGCTTCTTGTGGAAGATGAAAAGGAACCTTTGAATGATTTCATTCAACCAAGTGTACCTAAAAATCCTGAACCAGTCCAAGTCAAGTAGACTGAACAAGAACCACTATTTCCTTAAAGATTGGAAGTTTCCCAGAAGAAGGAAGAAAAAGAGGATACAAATTTTGACATCTTAGATCAGCTAAAACATATATGTGTCTAGATACCTCTATTTCAAGACATAAAGGATGTCCCAATTTATGGAAAGGCAATCAAGGAAACATGCCTTAAGAAGCCAAATAGAAAAAAAGAAAGACCCAACTACAATTCATGTGGTGGGACAGCTAGCTGACATCATGCTGGGAAAAGTAACTATCCCTAAGTATAATGACCCAGGTAGTCCTGTGGGAGCAGTTGTTATAAATGGGATCCAAATTAAGAATGCTCTGATTGATTTAAGGGAAACAATAAATGTAATGACCAAGGACATCCTGCAACAACTAAATGTTGCAAGCATGAGATCTACTCCTACTGTCCTACAACTTGCTGATAGCTCTATTGTTAAGCCTGATGGTGTAGTGGAGGATCTTGTGGTAGTTTTAGACTCCTGGGAGTACCCAACAAACTTTATGATTCTTTCTCCTAATGCTACACTAGGCAGGTATCCCATTATTCTTGGAAGGCCTTGGTTAGCAACTGCAGATGCATACATTGGATGTTGGTTAGGTGACATGACCATTTCAGATGGGAAGAGCACTAAAAAATTTGTTCTTTATCCTCCTGCTCAGCCATCTCATGATGAAGATAATCCCGTATGGCCATATGTTGGTGAAGAGGCTGAGGAAGTTAATTATGTGGCATAGCTTATGATGCTAGGCAGAATCTCTTTCATGCAGCTCCAAGATGAGGATGAAGTATTGACTAACACCATTCAAAACCATTGTGAAGTGGAGGAAGCATCATCTTCTCATTTTGATATTCTCATCAAGACACTTTTGCCTAATCTTCCTGTAACCATTGTTCCTAAAGACATTCTTCCTGTAGCCACTATTCCTACAGATAGACTTCCTACAACAACAAGTATGTCCCATACATTGCTGCCATATTAACTAAAGGTACCATGTGTTAATGAAGCAGCCATGATATAGTTAACTACATAAGTATAGGTGTCAAAAGGAAAATATACAAATGTTAACAACAAACTAAGTGAAGAACAACAATTGTTATTGGAAAACTTATTAAGGACCCATCAACATGCATTTGTGTGGGATTATCATGATATGAATGGATTGGACCCTAAACATTGTACACACATAATTTATATCAGAGATGATTGCACCCCAGTAAGACAACCACAAAGAAGAATTAACCCAACACTAAAATAAATTGTAAAAGGGGAATTGTAGAAATTACTAGATGCAGGATTTATCTACCCCATTTCAGATAGTCAGTGGGTGTCTCCATTAGTGATTGTGCCCAAGAAAGGAGGGAAATGGCAAGTTTGTGTTGATTACAGGGAACTTAATGCTGCCACCAAGAAGGACCACTTTCCCTTACCCTTCATTGATCAAGTTTTGGACACACTTGCAGGAAAGTGATACTTTTCTTTTCTAGATGGATTCAGCAGCTACAACCAGATCCAAATTGCACCAGAGGACAAGGAGAAGACCACATTTACATGTCCATGGGGGAACTATACCTATTCGATACTCCCATTTGGCTTATGCAATGCACCTGCAACTTTTCAGAGGGAAGTCATTAGCATATTCTCAAACATTTCTCATGATTGCATGGAAATTTATATGGATGACTTTACCACTTATAGTGTTGATTTTAATCAAGTGTTAGAAAATCTCAGGAGAGTCCTACATATATGTGAAGACCAAAACTTGTCCTTAAATAGTGAAAAGTGTTTCATAATGATGCAGGAAATTGTAGTTCTTGGGCACTACATCTCCCACAAAGGAATTCAAGTAGATCCTGCAAAGATTGAGGTAATCACAAATCTTCCCACACCTTCAAAACAAAAGAATGTTAGGAGTTTCATGGGTCATGCAGGATATTATAGGTGTTTTATCAAGGATTTCAGCAAGGTAGCAGCACCATTGCATACTCTTCTTGTTGATGTGTTTTTTATGCACTTCTCAACACAGGCAGTGCGTAGGTGCACTACCTCTCTTGAAAGACAATCTTCCACAATCAGATTGCAGAACACTATCCCAAGGTCTCTAATGTTAGGTCTTGACAATGCTTGGAATATCTTAGTTGATTTATGTGATTTGCTAGAATCACAAGGAAAACTTATAGATGAGTTACAAAGCATGGGAAGTTGGGTCTGCAAATGCAGTTTCAAAGTGCTGGAAGTGAATGAACAGTGGTTGTCCACTCAAAACAGCAAGCTAAAACTCATCAAGTTCATCTAATTTAGCTTCATGGTGATGCTTTGGATCCTACTCTAACCAAGGACTAAAAGAAATAGAAAAAGGAGAAGGATTAAGAAAGCAGTTCTAATCCTAAGCTACGAATGAACAGTAACAATGGTGGCTGCTACAGTAGAAAGGCTTCCAAAACTAAGTTTTTCTTGACCAAGAGAAACCTACAGCTACACAAAACCAGTGCAATCTTCTAAGGTCTATTGATTTTCAAATTACACATACACATCATGAACATGCAATTGAACTAGGTTGCAACAATGGCATAAAGAAGCCTAGGCTAACTTTGCACAATAGCTTGTCATCAACAAGTGTTAAAAGTATGGGCTGGAAGCTCATCAAATACTATAACAGCAACACCATCATGACAACCATTCAAAAAACTAATACTAAAACTAATAGGGAAGTTGAACCATGCATACATAAAGAGAAAACTCAAAAGGAACACCCATAAATCATGCAATGTTGCTTTCTATTGCTGCAGAATGTCTTTACATCAGTTCTCCAACCCTTTAGAAATGAGGGGAAAGCCCCTATTTATAGTTTTCCAAAGCCCAAATGAATGGCTAGGATCAATTTCCAATGAATGGCCCATATTTGTTTATAATAGGGTTTCACCTACCCCCCATTATCCAGCAATTTAAAATACATCCTTGTCTTTTCCATGTTTTGTCATCTAGTGCTCAGGTGTTGTAGCAATTTTTTCATTTAGCTAATTTCCCTTTTACTGTAGTTAAAACTGCCTGAAAGATGCCTTCTTACTTGATGTGTTTGCAGTGTTCTTCCTTGGATCAAACGAGTCCATTGAAGATTGGCATCAATAGATTGGTTGCCCTTGATTCGAGCGGACAACTCATCATCATCTGGTGAAAAGTAGGACAACTCCTTCATGCCTTCTTCAAGACCACCCCCTTGCATTTTTGTCATTGACTTCCTTGGCACAGTCCTTCTAACGTTGACCCTGTTGGTGTGTGCTAGGTGGAGAGGAAAACATGAAATGAATGGTGATAGGAGCAATGCGCTTTTCCTTGCCCAGATTTCTCAATGGGTCTCCTCGATAGACCCGTGATAGGCCTCTTGAATCCTACATACAGGGAGTGTCATAAGTGTTTTCATACAAAAATTAAAGAAAGTGTTAGTCAAATCTTGCAAAATCCTTGTTAGATCCATCAATGCATCATCAAAAGATCATAATATTCATATTTGGAGCTCATTTGGACCATAAACATTAATGTGGGCCCAAGGGGGTGGGCAGTGAATGGGGGATAGAAAACTGGAAGGAAAGTTCCTAGACCTCACAAAACTTAGCAAAACCAAGATTTTCAATTATAACACATGGGAAAAGGGGAAGGAAGAGTGCTCAGAAAATCTTCCTCAATATTGGACTCTTTTCAAAAAAAGTGGAAATTCAAAATGGCCACGAAGGGGCAGAGTCTCAGAATGGCCATAGAGGGGTCGGGCTCCGGAAGTCGGGTCGTCGGGGCCTCACAGATGTTCAAATAGCCACAGAGGGACGGAGTCCTAGAAACAGCCACAGGGGGGTCGGACTCCGGAGACCAGATGTTCCAAAACAGCCAAAGGGGGACGAAGCTCTGAAACTTAACTGAACATTGACGAAACTTTGGCAGTTCACTTAGGCACCTCAAACACATCCTAGATCCACCAAAAATTTGTCCCCAAAGTCAAAAATGTGAAAACTAGACCGACAGGGGTCCACAAATGTTCAAAACGGCCACGTAGGGATGGAGTCCTGGAAACGGCCAAGGAGGGGTTGGGTCGCCGAGGCTCCATGGATGTTCAAAACGGCCACGGAGGGATGGAGTCCCAGAAATAGCCATGGAGAGGCTGGGCTCCAGAGGTCGGGTCACTAGGGCTCCACGGATGTTCAAAACAACCACAGAGGGACGGAGTCCCAGAAATGGCCATGGAGGGGCCGGGCTCTGGAGGCCAGGTCGTCGGGGCTCCATGGATGTTCAAAATGGCCCCAGAGGGACGAAGTCCTAGAAACGGCCACAGAGGGGTCAAGCTCTGGAGGCTGGGTCGCCAGGGCTCCACGAATGTTCTAAAACAACCAAAGGGGGATGAAGCTCTGAAACCACCAAAACTTAATAAAACATTGACGAAACCTTGGCAGTTCACTTAAGCACCACAAACACATCCCAAATCCACTAGAAAGTTGGTCCCAAAGTCAAAAATGTGGAAACCAGACTGGTAGGGGTCCACAGATGTTTCCAAAATAGCCAAAGAGGAAGGGAGTTTCGAAGGGAAAGTTCTGAAATCACTGAAACTTAACGGAATGTTGACAAAACTTTGGCAGTTCACTTAGGCACCTCAAACACATCTTAGATCCACCAAAAAGTTAGCCCCAAAGTCAAAAATGTGAAATTAGACTGGCAAGGGTCCACAGATGTTTCCAAAATAGCCAAAGAGGAAGGGAGTTCTAGAGGGAAAGTTCTGAAACCACCAAAACTTTACGAAACATTGATGAAACTTTGGCAGTTCATTTAGGCACCTCAAACACATCCCAAATCCACCAAAAAGTTGGCCCCAAAGTCAAAAATGTGGAAACTGGACCGGCAGGGGTCCACGGATGTTTCCAAAATAGCCAAAGAGGAAGGGAGTTCCAGAGGGAAAGTTTTGAAACCACCGAAACTTTACGAAACATTGACAAAACCTTGGTAGTTCACTTAGGGACCACAAAAAAATTCCAAATCCACCAAAAAGTTGGCCCCAAAGTAAAAAATATGGAAACCGGACCGACAGGGGTCCATGGATGTTTTCAAAACAGCCAAAGAGAAAAGGAGTTTCAGAGGGAAATTTTCAAAACCACCAAACTTTATGAAACATTGACAAAACTTTGGTAGTTCACTTAGGCACCCCAAACACATCCCAAATCCACCAAAAAGTTGGCCCCAAAGTAAAAAATGTGGAAACTGAATTGGCAGGGGTCCACAGATGTTTCCAAAATAGCCAAAGAGGAAGGGAATTCTGAAGGGAAAGTTCTGAAACCACTTAAAATTTACGGAACATTGACGAAAATTTGGCAGTTCACTTAGGCACCCCAAACACATCCCAAATCCACCAAAAAGTTATCCCCAAAGTCACAAATGTGGAAAAAAGAGAATCAAGTGATCAGGGACCAAGCCAACAAGAACAAGACAAAAGGCAGAAAAGGGATGGGGGACTTTATTTCTCCATGGATTTGAATACCCCAAGTAAATGAATTTGGTCAGGGGGATTTGATCATTTGAAGGCACATGACCGATTTGGGCTTGGAAAATGGGGTATGCAAAACAAGACAGGAGCAAAGCAGCCTGTCAGGAATGAAAAAAAGGGGGTCCCTGCCTATAGTGGGGCATGTGTGCAAAACATGCACAACACTTCTCACTAAAGATGTTGAATTCTAGTGGACTAGAGTTGGTGACAAGGCATTTTCTAACGTGAAGACAACTTTGACTCATGCTCCTGTACTCAAAGGGCCTAATTGGGAACTTCCTTTCCACATCCATACTAATGCATCAGATTATGCCATAGGATCAGTCTTAAGATAGAAAGAAGGATCTGTTGAAAATGTCATTTATTTTGTCAACAAAAATTTACAAGGAGTTGAATTCAACTATATAGTGACAGAGAAAGAAATGTTGGCAGTAATCTATGCATTAAACAAATTTAGACATTACATAATGGGTTACCAAATCTTTGTGCACACTGATCATGCAACCATTAGATATCTCATGAATAAACCTTTGATCACGGGTAGGTTAGCAAGATGGTTATTGTTGATGCAGGAGTTTGATATAACCATTGTGGATAAGCCAGGGAAGACCAATGTTGTTACAGATTTTCTTTCAAGGCTGAATACATCAGAAGACAATCAACCCATAGATGACTCTTTTCCTAATGAGCATCTATTCTCCCTCAATATACAAACACCTTGGTATGTTGACATAGCCAATTATTTGGTCACAGGTAGAGTTCCTTCTCACTTCTCTCCACAAGAGAAAAGGGCACTCAATGAAAAATATTTTCCTTTCTCTTGGATTGTTGGATGTTTGTTTTATACTGGGCTAGACCATGCCATGAGGAGATGTGTGAGAGAAGATGAGACATATGAAATTTTGCATGCATTTCACAACAAACCATGTGGAGGAAACTTTGTAGCCAAGAGGAAAACAATGAAGATTTTGAACATAGGATATTACTAGCCAACACTCCACAAGGATGCAGGAAGGTATACCAGAAAATGTGATAGATGTCAAAGAATGGGCAAACCAACCAGATCTGATGAGATGCCACTTTTCCCTCAGGTAGTAATCACTCCCTTTGACAAGTGGGGATTGGATTTTGTGGGACCCATTGACCCTCCATCAAATGGTAAGTCTTATATATTGGTATGCATTGATTATGTGACAAAGTGGGTAGAAGCTAAGGCAATGAAACATGCAAGAGACAACAAGGTTGTATATTTTCTTTATGAGGATATTTTCACAAAATATGGAGTTCCAAGATAAATAGTGACTAATCAAGGGGCTAAATTCACATCAAGCCTTGTTGTAGGAGTAGTTAATGAGTACAACATAAGGCAGACGAAGTCTACTCCTTGTCACCCACAGGGTAATGGCCAAATTGAGGTAACCAATAGAGAAATTGAAGCCATTCTGACCAAAAAGGTAGCTATTCATAGAAAGGATTGGAAAAATAGATTACCAAAATTTATTTAGACCTATAGGACAACCTAGAAAACAACTACAGGCTTCACTCCATTTGAGTTGTTGTATGGAAAGACAGTCAGGATGCCCATTGAATTTGAATATAAGACTCTTAGGACTACAGTAGATTTGGGGATGGATATTTTTGAGGCACAGAGAGAAAGAATCATGCAGCTAAATGTTTTGGATGAGATAAGGAGAGAAACCCTGCATCATATAGAGGTAGTGTAGAATTAGAGAATCAAGTGGCATGCCAAATTTATCAAAAATAAGAAATTCCAACCAAGAGATTAGGCCCTACTCTATGACTCAAGATATCATGACAATGCAAGAAAATTGCAAACAAGGTGGCTAGGACCATATGAAGTCACTGAGGTCTTTCCTAATGGAGTTGTTCAGCTTACTACCATTGAACCTATCAGATTCAAGCTACTTGTCAATGGTCATCGCCTCAAATTATATCACAAGCCAGCTTCCAAATAAGAGTTCCTTTAGCAATTCACCCAACATTTAGCACCCGAGCTTCCTACAACCGAAGAAAGTGGACCTAGTGTCCCTCCTTCTGGCTAATTAAGGTACGCACTTGTCATAATAAAGACTTTCGCTCTTGTGGAAGTCCATTTCTTCACCCATCTACCCATTCACCCATCCATCACCACCTTTCTCTCTCTTCCATCACTTCCTTCCACCTTACCTTATTCCACTTCATTTTCATTAATTGCTCAATTTATTCCCTAAAAAGGCGAATGATACTTTCTTCATGATCTTTGCACCAAATCCTCCACACATTCGGGTATGTGTGCATTAATTGTTATCCTTTAATCATCTTTTAAGTTAATTCATTTAATCACTATACGTTAGTATAGACATTCACATAACATGTCAGTATTCCCTATCAAATCACCATTCCCATCTTGCATGTGCAGACACATGTCCAAATTGAGGTTGGGGGCAAAGAAAAATATATGAATATATTGCCCATGTGTCAATTTATGCTAGGCTACATTAGAAAATTTAAATGAGCCAATTTGAAATATAACTGAGAGGATGACTCCCATGTGTGAAGTGACACTAACTGTAGCTACCATTTCTTCCTATCATAATTCTCCTTTATCACTTTTCTTTCCATTATTGACCCTATCATAATCCTGAGTTGCAAGAAAAAAGGTAAAACAAAAGAAAGGGAAAATTCAGTCAATATTGGCACTGGAAATTCAGCAGGTATTGTAGGAAGGTGTTTGGCTTTCATACATGAATTGCAAGAAAGAAATTTTGCAAAGTGATAGTTGATTGCAGACAATGGGAGGAGGGTTAATTCAAAATGAGCCCTCAGTTCATGATGTTTTATTGCAGAATGCACAATGCCTGGCCAGATTTAGAAACTATGGATGGTTAGATTACTTCCTGAAGCTAGATGGATTTGATGAAAACATTGCACTTGAATTCGTCCAGACATTTTCTAGAGGAAAAGCCACAGTAAAAGGGTTGGAGGTTGTGGCAACTGAGGAAAGAATTGCAGAGGTTATAGGGTTACCTGTTGATGGAAAACATTACCCTACCTCCATAGATGCTAGGTCAGCTAGGGTTGAGTTTACAATAAATGGTGACTTTCCAATCAGCGTGGATAAATAGGGTGCAAAAAGAACCTCTCTGCCTGAAGCATGGAAGTAGACAGCCGTCTACATTATAAGGTATCTCACCTTTGTAGGTCATCTATCGAGCCTACATTCAGTAAATTTCAAACTCTTAAGTCACATGAGGCACAGGAGGAGGATGAATGTGCCTAACATGCTATACAATCTTCTCTCAATCATGGTGGTCAAGACCCAAAAATGTAGGGACAATTTTGTTTCCCACCATTGTCTAATTAAATTTCTAGTTGAAAATTCTTTGCATGATGTGTCTGGAATGACCTGGGAAGAATTTATAAATGTTGATCAAATTAGACCTAAGCACTTGCAGCCTAGGGTTTTTCCTCAACCTTGTAGGTCTATTAGGAGATTAAGCATGACTGAAGCCACTCTTGGTGCTTCAACCTCTGGCACAGGCCCTAGTGTAAACCCTCCTGCAGCATAAGAAACCATAGAAATTAGTTCTTCTGGAACAGAGCACTCAGAAAAAGAAAGCTCCTCCTCAAATTTTTATGATGACATTCCACTTGGTACCCTGATGAAAACTAGGGCACAAAAGAGAGAAGTAGAAATGAGAAAAGGAAATGCCAAAAGATAGCCGACAGAAAGAAATGTACCAAGTTCTAAGAGGAAGGTTGACACTGTTCATCCTGTAGCCAAAGAAAAATGTGAGAGCCCTCCCACGAAATCAAGACCAACTGGGCCAACAATTGGTATGCCTCCACAGGAAAGCCCTAAACCTGGCGAGACATCACATGAGGACTCTAAATCTCCAATGGGGCAGGAGAATGTTGAAGAAGAAGACATATTTGGGAGAGCAACAAATATAACACTGTCCAATCTTGCTAACATTGCAGAAGAGTTTGAGGAAAATTAGGATTTCTTGCAATGTGAGCAAGAATTCTTGTAGCAAGAGGTCCTACAGCAACAACTAGAACCAGAGCAGGAGTTTCTATAGCCATAACAAAAACAAGAACAAGAGCCCTTGCAGCAAGAAGTGGGAGAAGAAATAGTACCCTCGTAGCCAGAGACAACTGGACAGCCTGAGTCCATGCAGATAGTACTATATGAGGAGCAACCATCGACAAAAAGACTAGTAGGAATTCATAATCCTCTTGATTTTATAGTACATATAGAAATTTTGAATTTATGGAAAGAAATACAAAGGAGGGAGGAAGAATGGAAAAAGGAAAAACATAAATTGAAAAAGGAAATTCAAAAGAGAGATGAGGAAATTGAAGATGAGGATGCAAAAATTGCCACCCTGAAGAAGAGGGTGGATGATATAGCAACCTTGGTACCATAGATTTTGGAATGTAGGACCCCTCCAAGGGTCTATGCTCTACACCTAAAAGAGAAATATCTCTCTTTTAAGTTGTCAAGGATTGCCTCAGGTTTGAATTCTTCTATTGACACCCATGTTGAATTTTTCAATGCTTATAGGATATCCTCCCCTAAAATGAAGAATTTGCTATGTGAGTTTTATTTGCATAATTATGTTGTAACTCAAGACCATGATTGGAATCTGTAGTTGTATGTTGGGGATTTCCAATTAATAGAATTTATGTCTTGGGTGCAAAATGATATTAGTTGGGAATAGCAACATGGGGCATATAAGCAATTAGAGTCTAACATCCCTCTGCCCATTAGGGTTGAATCAAGCAACCCAAAGGATACTTACAAAGAATGGATTAGAATGCTTCTCAAACCTAGTTATGGAAACATGATTATGCCTTAGATTGAGGCAGTTTATAATGAGTATGAGGTAAAGGTAGCAACAAAGGAGGAAACTATGAGAAGATACCTATCACAAAGATGGAATAGCATAACTGACGAGCTAAAATAGGATGAACCCCATTCCATGCACAATTATGCCACAACACTAAAAAGGATTGATAGGTATATTCAGATTGGGAGAATGAAGGGGTGATTTTGGCTTCCCTTAACTTTCAAGTCACCCATTCTCATGTGGCCTGTGCCAAAATTTAGGTTCTACCAATATGAAATTGTTGCAGAGAGACAAAGATGGAGCAGATTGGATAGATTAGAAGGATTCTATTGGGACCCTAGTTCACACTCAACAACTACTGATGTTGGACAACTGTCAGTTGCAAATTTCAAAGCTTTGACCAAGCAGAAGAACAACCCTTCCCTTGCTGGAGGACCAACAAAATGTTAGGTTGGGGTGAGTGATGAGCCTAGTTTTTGGTCCAATTTTGGGTAGAATCTATAGTTTATTTGATGGCAGTTGTCATGGAATTTGATGTTAAATGTTGATATTTTCATAATGTTTCCCTCAAACCATATACATATGGGCTTAATCCTATTTCTGCAAGTTCTAATGACATTGGCATATTATGTGGATTATCTATATTGATTTTGCATGTGGTTAATGAATGTTCCTTAAGGTGGTTATAGATATGCAATTATTGTGCATACTAACATTGTCATGAAAATTTAATTTGAGGATGCTAAAGACACTGCCAGTTGGGCATGCACCATAACATCCAACAAAGGAATTGCTCAAAGGTCAAAGGAGGTCGACGATAGAAGATTCCTCATGCAACTGAATGTAGCCGCCTTGTAGTGGACTTTAATGATTGAGTAGACATGGGTGTTACTATTGTGCTAAATCTACGTTTGGACCCACATTTCTGGCTAGATTCCATGCACATGTAACTGCCACCACTCCACTTTCTCTGTTTTCCCTAAATGGTGTCCTCCCAGTCATGGACTTGACTTCCTTGTCTAGTTGATAGTATAAATAAAGAATTGATGCTCCTTCTTTGGGAGGTTGCATTATTTGATATTGTACTTGCATTCTCAAGTCTTCAATAATACAGATACATTACTCTTTTGTACTCATGATTTACAGTGAATAAAATAAAATTCTAAGTTCGAGCATCTGAGTTCTTATTAGTTTTAGAGGATACTTATCCAAGGGGTCCCACTTGGTGAGTAATTTTTCCTCTTAGTTTAGTATTACTTGTTGTTTAGTAATTAGTTAGAAATTTGGCACCAACTATTCTTGCAACCACTAGAATTCCATTATGTGACTGTTCCTGCAGCCAAAGTAGACAAAGTAGTGCCCTGTTTTTTGCTCATATTTTCATTTTTGTTATGCATTTTTGTTTGATGTAGTTGTTGATTGATGTTTGGAATTTATGGTATTCCTTTCTAAGCAATTTACTTTCAATATTGTGAGTTCTTTAGCTATAGAATGAAAATGGCTACTTTGGGTTCCTAGTGCACATACTGTGCTGACCCATTTCAATTTCACATCCTTGGGTTGACAAGTTAAATGCACCTTAATGATGATTGAAATAGCTATTCAGGTTAGATGTCTAATCTCTGAATCATGTTTGTAAGGGCTTAGTTATTAAATCATTTGAGGCCAACAGTCTACATCTGTATATGTATCCATAGTGAAATTTCACTCTTTGGATACCATAGTCCAAAATATTTAGTTTCCGTCAAATACTTGAATATCCTCTTCATTGATTTAACACAAGTCTCGTTAGGTGTTTCTTGAAATATAGCAACCATTCCAAATGCTTGCATAATATCCATTCTGGATGTTGTTACATATAGTAAATTTCCAATCATGGTGATCCGGTGGACATTTTTCAGTGAAAATTGAAGTGTCTCATTTTTCTCCAGAATCAGCACCATCAGAAAGAGCTCAGCGTCCTGATTCCAATGCAACTCGAATGGAGTGAAAAGGAGTCCATTTGCGCAAGTTATGGCCAGTCAAACCTTCGGTCAAACTGGGATCAGAGGGCGTCCTAAAGGCAAAAAAAATGGCATCGTCAAAAATCTTTGAAGTTGGCATCATCGTGAAGAGCTCGTCGACACGATTCCAATGGTGTTCGTTTCGTCAAAATCCGACATCGTATGCTCAAGATATAGCTGGTCAAAGTTACAGGTTGACTTGTGGATTTGAAGGTACAATGATGACGTCATCATCCGTACAGCTGACGTCAGCACGTAGTACAAAATCTGAAGTGGACCAATCAGAGGTTGACATGTGGCATTCCATACGGTCCGTACATGTCAACGTGGCACGATGAGGTGGCAGGTGATGTCAGCAAGGTCAGCAAATCATTGATTGGCACGTGTCAGTCATGCGTCCACATCAGCATAACACGTCAGCACACAGTCGGTGCCCAGTCAGCATCGAGTCATCCTCCACATCATCAGAATGGCGAATCAGGCTTCGCCACGTGGCACCTCCTCGGCATGCCACTTGGCCTGTCTCTTTTCCCTGCGGACGGCCGACTTCAGTTTTTTTTAATAGCAAAAATGTTGTTGCGTAGACTCGAACCAACGACCTCCCACATCCGAGATAAGCGGGCGACCGTTAGACCAAATAGAGTCTGCTTTACTATATATGAGCAGCGGTTGGTTTTGTTATTTAATAATTGGCGAATGGCTTTTTTAAAGCCAGTGGCCGGGAGTGGAACCCGGAACCGCCGGCCCACCAAAATCTTAACCAGCCAATACACCACCGATGCTATTTAAAATTATAATGTGTTTGTTTTATTTTATTGTATTAGCCAGCCCGAGGCCTTAACAAAATAGGCTATTTCTATTGTACACCACCTAACTAATAGCCTTCAAATGGCTATGAACTAAATTTTAAATAAAACAAACAAACAAAAGCCCGAAAGAAATAAGTAGAAGGGCTTAATTAGGATTATTTAATAATCCTAATAAGGGAGATATGATATAAGGTGGTTATTTACAAGATATTATGCAAAAATATGGGAGATTTTATGTATTTTGGAGAGATAAGGTGGATTTGGGAAATATTTTGTAAATCAATTGGTTAGTAACCAAATTGAGAAAATTTTATGTATTTAAAGGGGTGTAAGGTGAGAGAGGAGATCAAGTTTTTTTCAGGTTGAAGTCTTGATGCTGAGGTGACGAAAGAGAGGTCTTGTTGGAGAGTTTTCAAGTCATTCTTGCACGTCAGAGCACTGTTATGTTGCCGAAGTGCTTGGAGAATGGTGGTGCTTTTGTAATTGATTTTGGATTTAATCGGATCGGTCTCTCTATTGGAGTGGACCCAGAGACGTAGTCACTTTCGTGACGAACTCCGTTATCAACTGTTTGCACTTCTCTTTTTCTCTCTCTTTCTTTCTCTCCTTTCCTTCCTTTCTGTTATAATCACCTTGTTATTACTTTCATTTTGTTATTTCCATAAGTTAATTTTGATTTAATTAACTTGAAATAATCATTGGAATAAACATTGTAAAAATTAAGCATTCATTTCTGCAATTTAGTCTAGATCCTATACAAATCACATGGACTTGTACAAAGTTTGATATGCCATAGCTAATTAATCATCTTTAATTAACTTGCATTCAATAACAATAGGTGTTGCAACCAGATTGCAATATTCCATCCTGAACTTGCTTAACGTCTCTTTAATATACTTGTGTTGTGAAATGAAAATACCTTTGTCTAATTGTATAATACGCAACCCAAGAAAGAAAGATAATTATCCTAACATAGAAATCTCAAATTCATTTTGCATTGCCTTCTAAAATTCCTTACTCATGTCATCACTACTACCTCCAAAAATTATGTCATCCACCTAGACCATAACTATCAACAATTGATCTCCTTCTATTTTTATGTACAAATTACTATCTGCAAATCCTCTTTGGAATCCTTACTGCTGCAAGTATACATCCAACCTTGAATACAAATATCTAGGAGCTTGTTTGAGTCCATACAAAGCCTTCTTCAACCTGCAAACATAGTCTAGATTGTTAGAACATTGAAACCCTTCTGGTTGTTCAATATAGAGTTATTCTTCTAGCTACCCATTAAAGAATGATGACTTCACATTCATCTAGTACACATTGAAGTTCTTAAAATCTGAAAGAGCTAAGAACATCCTAATTGCCTCCATCCTTTCCCTTGGAGAAAATTTCTCTTCAAAGTCTATACCTTCAACTTGAGCATACCCTTTACACACAAGTATTGCCTTGTTTTAGATCACTTCACCTTCTTCATTTAGCTTGTTTATGAACACCCACTTGGTTCCAATCACATTCTCATCTTTAGGTCTTGGGACAATTTCCCAAGTTTCATTCTTCATGATTTGATTCAATTCTTCTATCATAACTTTGTAAGGAAAAATATGGATGCATCTCAGAGAAAACTCCAAACAGTAGTTCCTTCAGTAACTTTCATTTCGATTAGGTTGCCTCAAAGACACGTACTACTATGTCCTAAAGTGGAAATAGACACAGTTATTTCCCACATTAATCCTTCTGAGAAAAACACATGTAAATTCAACAGCTAGGAACAACACAGATGAAAGATACTACATAAAACAGAACACAAAGATTTTACGTGGGGAAAACCCTTTCAGGTTAAAACCCCACTCTCCAAAGATTGAGCCATTGTATTATTTAGCAACCTGAAGGTTACAAAATACTTAGGCTCATAGCCTTTTAGAGATTACATCTTGTTCATTCTGGATACAACTGGTAGCACACTATCCCTGAGAGATCAAGAGAGATTCTAGTATAACACTTCCTAATCTCTTCCTCTGCTTTGACCTCATGGCCTCGGCCTTTTGGCCAGCCACTCGGTCCTCACTCTATCGCTCTCTCACTAGCTCTCGGCTCTTCAGCTCCTTGGCTTATCAACCCCCTCCTTCAGAACATTCAATGCATACATTTATGCATTCGTTCTCATCTTCCAGCCTCTTCCGGTGGAATTGGTTTGTTTCCAACTGTCGGATCACAACTGTTGAATCATCCAGCTCAGCATCGTAGATGTTTCCACTTCCTTGCATAGAAGATAATACGTCCAGGTCACAACACATAGGACAATCATCCAAACGGTCAAGGGCGCTCAACCACATCCAAGACTCTCCCCGACACCGATAAGAACATTTTGTCGACCAGAGGTCTCCACTGACAAAAGGTCAAGCAATACATCTAGGTCATAGCGATAGACTTCATTGGCAAGACATCAACTCTGTCTTAATGACATGAGCAAAACACAAGGTTATTAAACTACCAGTCAGTCAGACAATAGGAATGTCACAGCGACCATGCTTTCTCAAAGGTTTTAGCCTGTGAGATTGAGGCAATAATTCCAACAAACTTCTATCCATCCTTTCACTTTGCTTGCTTCATTGTAATACTTAGGCTTTATCTCTGATAGTAATGTAAAGTGTACTTTCTCACTTGATCTCTCAAGTATCTTCTTGTTCTAAACTCCACTATCTTTGTCACCTATAATTTGATCTACGAAGTGATGTTTTTTAACATACTTTGCTAGAGTTTTTGAAACCACTTCTTCTGAATCATCAATGCTACTGTAAATTGGTTCTTCATCATCTTCTTCTTTTGGAATACTAGTAGACTGAATAGTCTCATCAACTTTCACATTTGCACTTTCTACTAGTCTCTTTAGTATTTTATTGTAACATATGTAAGCTTTACTTCTTAAAGAATATCCAAGAAAAATGCCTTCATCTGACCTAGAATCAAACTTTCCCAAGTTTTCTTCATCTCTCTTGATGTAGCACTTGTTTCCAAATATTTTGAGGTGTCTAACTGGCGTTGGTCGTCCTCTCCATAGCTCATATGGTATTTTGTCAATTTTGTACTTGATTTGAACTCTATTCAGAATGTATGCAACCGTCCATGTAGCTTCTCTCTAGTACAAATTTGGTAGTTATTCACATAACATAGTGTTTATTTAATTAATCTTCCCTAATCCTGATTAAGAATTAGAGCACATTTCATAATCCACCTTGTTAGTTATCCTAATGTCAACACAAACCTTAATGAGACGGTTTACATTCAAAGTTTGAAGCAAGTAAAACTAATCTATTTCATAATACAATTAAACTTTTCAAATATGTATCATTGTTCTCTAATTCTAGGGATTTATTGTGCTCAAATTTCTATGAGCACAAAGGTTGTTAAAATGACTACCTAGAAAACAAGATTTTATGCTTAATATGCAAGCTAAGATGATTTCTATGTGCAAATGTGTGGTGGAAGGATTAATGGTATGCTCTTAAATGAAACAAGATGATGGAATTGATGATGAATGCAACAATAAACGAAGGATGATGTTGGTGATGGATGAACAAGTGGAGATGAGTGAGATGATATGCAACTATAATGAGCTATCTATGATTATGCATATGCTCAAATGAAAACATAAAACAAACTAACCTAAAATGTAACTATGATGCAATGGAGATGGTAAAATGTAACTACGAAGCAACTAATTAATCTAAGCTGAGAATGCAAAGTAACATATGATATGCAAGCTAAGTATAAGACTACATGAAAGCTCCAAGCTCCTACGAAAAACTTGCATGGTAACAATACTCAAAGTGTGGATGGAAAATGGCATTATAACAATATTCCAATTTGTATTTCAAAATAGCATTATAATATTACTCAAAAGGTGGATGATAATGCAAGGGATGAGGGGTGTATTTATAGAGTTTTGTAAGAATTTTTTGAGGTGGCACCTATCAATGGTTCAGATTCAAAGGAGACAAGATAGACAGTGGAGATGAAAGGAATCAGGATGTTGTCCCCTTGACCAAGGACAACATGCCACGTGTGTGAAGATAATCCCCTTGACCAATTGGAAGCATGCCAAATGTATGAGATTCCAAGTGTGTGAAACAAAGACCCATGTGCTCCAAATTTGTTGGAGTGTGGGTGAATAAATCCATGTGCTTTTTATTATTGGTGGAAGTGTGTGAGGATAATTCTAATTAATAATTAGGCTTATTTATTTTCATGTGACCTTTATGAGGTGGCACATAAAAAAGTTGTAGAAATGTGCTCTAATTCTTAATTAGGATTAGGGAAGATTAATTAAATAAACACGTTTAGGGTTTTTTGTTTATTTAATTTAGAAGAAATGTCCCCTTGACCAATGACAACATGAAATGTGTGTGAAGAGAATCCCCTTGACCAATTGGAAGCATGCCAAATGTATGAGATTCCAAGTGTGTGAAACAAAGACCCATGTGCTCCAAATTTGTTGGAAGTGTGGGGGAATAAAGCCATGTGCTTTTTCTTATTGGTGGAAGTGTGTGAAGATAATTCTAATTAATAATTAGGCTTATTTATTTTCATGTGACCTTTATGAGGTGGCACATAAAAGAGTTGTAGAAATGTGCTCTAATTCTTAATCAGGATTAGGGAAGATTAATTAAATAAACACGCTTAGGGATTTTTGTTTATTTAATTTAGAAGAATGTGAATTAGGAGAATTAAAAGGAAAGTGAACAATATAAATAAAGTAAGACTTATTTATATGTAGTCGAAGCATTAATCAAATAGGTTGTATTTAATTAATTGAATGTGATGACCATTTTTAGGTGTATACACATAGTTCTTTCCATCTTTTGTATAGTTTGGTTCTTTCTTTCAACAACTCCATTTTGTTGTAGAGTTTTAAGGGAAGAGAATTTCCTCTAAATCCCATGCTCTTCACAAAATTCATCATACTTCTTAGTAGTGAATTATCCACCTTTGTTAGATCTCAAAACCTTGGTTGTCCTTCTAGTTTCATTTTCTATTAATTTCTTTAATTCTTTAAACATTTCAAATTCTTCCGACTTCTCTTTCAAAAATGTTATCCAAGTCATCCCAGTGCAATCATCTATGAACATCATAAAATACTTGTCACCTTGTAGAATTCTAGTTCTCATTAGGCTACACAAAACTATATGAACCAGATCTAATATTTTTGATGTAGAATACTCCTTAGTAGGATATCTACTTCTTGTTTGCTTCCCTTAAAACATGGCTTGCAACTAGTTGATTGAGGTTTCTTAATATTTGGCATACCTCAAACCAATCCTTTCGAGCTAATCTTTGCAATATCATCAAAATTTATGTCCTAATATTTTATGCCAGAGCCAACTTTTAAATTTCTGCATAGTGAGGCAACTCTATCCATTCAACTCATCGAGATGGTAAATATCACTATCTGTCCCACTTCCTTCACGATCAGTTCATTGATAATTGATCCCCTAATTTGACAAACTTCATCACTAAGAGATAGTTTATAGCCTTTGTCACACATATTACTAACACTTAACAGATTATGATTTAAACCTTCAACATACAAAACATCTAGTGCTGACCTATTTGGTTTTGCATGGTTGAGGTGTATACATTTCATTAAGGCCAACCTAAATGAGATTGTTTTAGGTCACGAAGGGTATAAATACAAGGAGAATTTTTGTATGAAAAGTGTGAAGTGTGTGTGATGTAAAAGATGTGAAAGTGATTAATAGTATTGATATGATTGCAAGCCTTAATGCTTATGACTTCCTAATGCATTGATCATAAAGTTTCTACATTTCAGTCTATTTAATGTGTTGTTTGTGCTTCAGTGGAACTATACCTTTAGTACATGAGAGATGCATTGTTAGCAGTTCAAATTGGCAGTTAGCCACACCTTCCTCTTTCTTTCTTTTGGATGGTGATTCCTTTGGCCAAGCTTTTGACCAAGTTTTTATTTTTTTGTATCCCCAACCCTTCATCAACTACAGTCATTTGTTTTCATCTTCAATTGAAAGAATGGGCTTTGGTTTGTTATCTTGATATAGCAATTATGATACATTTTCCTCATCAATAATTTCTTTGTTCAAATCTCCCCACTTTGTCAAAGTGGTAGATGCTATCTTGATTGTCTTTGATACCTTGTCTATAGGTCGAGGATTCCCATAGGATCTAGGAGAAACAAACAATTCTCCAATTACAAAAGAGTCTTTTTTCAATTTATAGTCTCCACCGCCATTGTCTTTGATTACTACTTTGATATCAAGGATGTTTTGCAAGATGGTTGTCTTTGATTCAGAGGTAGAAGCTAGGGTAGATGGTTCAATGAAAGAGGAGGGTGTCAGCACTTCATTATTCTTAGGAACGTGTGGAACCCTATAGTACTTTTCTTCTAGGTTCTTACAATAGTAAAATGGTTAGGGATCACCATGGATTTTGATTTCTCTATCTTCATAAGGAAACTTGATGCATTGATGGTAAGTGGAAGCTATAGTTTGCATGGTGTGGATCCATGGATGACCAAGAATTATGTTGTATGGAAGGTCAAGGTCAAGCACTTGACAATTAGTTTCTACAATTGTGGGTCCTACTTGGATAGGGATTTTGATTGTGCCTTCAGAACTTCATTCTTGATCATCATATGCTCTAATGGTAACCCCTTTTTCCTTTTCAATAATATCTTCAGAATAGCCCAAGTTCTTGATCAATTGAAGGGTACAAATATTAAGGTCAACACCTCCATCCACCTAGACTATTTTGACTTTGTTTTTATGGATGAGGACCTCAAGATGCAATGCTCAATTATGCAATGGTTTCATGGGAAGTTCTTGCTCAAAAAATGTAAGGAGATGAGGGGTGGTGACGTGTCCAACCATAGCTTGAAATCGTTTGGTATCAAGATTATCAGGTACAGATGATGAAGACAAATCCTTTTCTAGGATGTCCTTATGTGCAAGGGATATTTTCAATAACTCTAAGATAGAGATTTGGGTAGTGGTCTTTTTCAATTGGTCCAAAAGACTATAATCATTGGGAGTTGACTTCAACGGTGGTGCCCTAGATTACGATGGTGCTCCTTAGATGGTGACTTTCCCTCTATGTGTGGTAACTCCACACTCTACACTAGGTCCTTTGATGGTGATGACGAATATAATATGATCAAAAGATGCGACAACATTGTTGTAAACATGACCTATGTTGTGATAATCCTTCCCTTTTCCATTATCATTTCCCTTGTTATGGTTCAACATCAGATCCTTGTATATCTTAAGGTCTTTATTTTCGAGGTTTTGATCCACAATTACATCTTTGTTATCGATAAGATCTTGAATAATATTTTTCATTTTCATGCAACTTGATGTTTTGTGTCCCTTGATTTTGTGAAAATCACAAAGATCCTCCTCTCTATACCATGGGGGTTTGACTTGAGGCTCTTGGTAGTTCTTGTAATTGGGAAGTGCGACCAGATTAGATTGTACCAATTTTTGCATTACCACTTCAATAGGTTCCCCCAAGGGTGTGTACTTGCATCGTTGAAGGTAATTGTTTTGAGGTGGTGGTCCTCTTTGAGGGTTGGCATTATTGATCATTTTTTGGTTATTTTGTGGCTACGTGTTTAGTTTTTGTGTGTTTTGTTTCGTATTTGTCTATTTTGGAGCATTTAACACCACTTTTGCGTCAACTACATCGTCATTAGTAACATTCTTGTTTTTGGCCCATATATGGGGTTTGTCATTGGAACTAGATGATGGATGATTTTCTTTGTATGCTTGTGCTTCTCCTTGTGCGATGAGGGCTCTTTCAATGTTAAGACCCTTAGGGATGAGTTCTTCATAAATTGATATGTATTGCATTTTTTAGTTGGAAAGATAGGTCCATTTTTATATTTGCAATAATGATCTTGATTTGTTGTTTCTTTGGAATGGACCATTTATATTTACTAGTTCCATTCCTCCATCATTGCAAAAAAAAATCAAATTATTCCCCCTTGCTTTGTTTAAGTTTATATAGTTCCTCAAAACTTACGTCCATATCAATATTGTAGGAGAAGTGTGTTACAAACTAATCTATTATTTCTTGAAAAGTTTGGATTCCTAGAGGTAAGTGCAAGAACCACTCTATGGCTTGGCCTCCTAAACTGGATGGGAAGAGATGCATCAAATAAGAGTCATTGTATGCCACTTCCACACAGGCCACATAAAATTCCTTAATGTGATATTTTTCATTTCCTCACCCTTTGTATTTGTCAAATTTGGGGATCTCAATCCTGGTGGGAATGGTATCATTGCAATGTTATGATCAAAAGGATATGGACATAAGTCTCATATGACATACAATTTCTTTGTTTCCCAGCTTGGATATCTTGAATCTATTGTGTAAGTGTTTTGATTTGCGAAGAAAGACCCTCTCGAGGATTGTTTGGTGGTGGAGCATACATGTTGTATTGAGGAATGGTAGATGAATTGTATATGGAATTTTAGTAAGGTGGTGTGTTCATGTTGAATGTATTGAATGGTGTGTATGGTGGATTTTTTTGATATTGCATATTTAATGGTGATAAGGGTGGTGGTGTATTGTATGCTCCATGTGAATTTTGGTTGAGGAAATTTTGTTGCAAATTTGCATATTGTTGTTGTTGATTATAGTACAATCCTTGTTGTTGTTATTGTTGTACAAGCAATTGTTGTTGCTGGGCATATTTTTATTGTTGTGCTTGTAATTATTGTTGGGCTTGTTGGGCTTTCAATTGGTATTTTTGAGCCTGCAATACTTGTTGTGCTTTCAAGGCTTGTTGAATTTGTTGTGCTTGCAAGGCTTGTTGAGCTTGGTGTGCTTGCAAGGCTTGTTGAGCTTGTTGTGCTTGCAAGGATTTTTGAGCTTGTTGTGCTTGCAAGACTTGTTGAGCTTGTTAATAAGTAATAGATTGTTGATGAAAAATAGAATTTTTTCCTTTAGGTGATGGTATGGTGTTTGGATTTGGGACATATTGGTTTGATTGAATGTATTGGCTTTGATGGGATGTTTTGATTTGGTGAAATTTGTGGTGGATTTTATATGATTTGATTGTGATGGAGAATTGTGTTGATTTTCATATTGATGTGAGACCAAATTTTAGTTGTTGGACACTTGATTGTGATTTGACACATGTTGACTTTGTTGTATGGGAACTTATCCTTGATTTTTTTGTGATATAAGTCCTTACAAAATTTGGGATTGTGATGGAGGAATATAAGTTTGAGGACCCATTTGATTTTTCATTGTTTGTGGGATTCCTTGATGTTGAGACAAAGGTTGGGAACTTTGATATGATGCCACTTGGTGTTGTGATGTTTGTGGAAAACCCTGGTTTTGGACCAATGGATTTTGAGGATTACCTTCATTCACTTGATTTTTGGTCAATGGATTTCCTTGATGTTGAGGTACTTGATTTTGATGGTGTTGTGATGATTGACCTTGCAATGTTGGATTTCCTTGATTTTGATTTATTTTTCCTTGGAGATGTTGGTGTAATTAATTATTAATTACACATTAGCATAAGTTTACTTAGGCATATTTAATTCCTAAGTTATAGGATCTCATCTTTATCTTTTGAGCTATCTTGTTGCTCAAGATAAGATTAGGTTTAGGCATCTTTTCTTTTATAAAGAAAATTATCTCTTGTATTATTTTGTACTTCGAATATATCAATTTGCACATTTCATGCAAAGCTCTTGCTTTTTCATTTTTCTCTTCTGTGGAAGGTCTATTTTGGTTTTCAAATTTATTCTGGGTTTCTAACATGGTATCATAGCCTTGATTTGCAGCCCCTTCTCAAATTTCTTGAGAGATTCATTGTAGAGTTCGTTTGGGATTCCTTGAGGGTTTTTCATACCTCAAGTTTGTCTCTTTATTTGGGTGCTCTTGCATGGTCACTTTCGGCATATGTTGGAGGAAATCTGAGCTCATTTTTGAGTCTAGGGCTATGAAAAAGTCAAGATTGACTTTTGTTTTGCCTAAATCCGACATTTTATACCAAAGTTATGAGGGTTTGAAGATTTGTCAGATCTAGGAGTTGCAAAGCTTCTGGTGCATTTTCAGGCAGATCGGACCTTGCCATCAGATCAGAGCGTTCGAGAGATGAAAAATGACATATAATATGCCTATATTTGGGTCCAGTTGATTTTTGAGGTAAAAAAAATTTCCCTGTACTATCGTCTACATGTGGATCGAGGTAAAAATTTCGTAAAAAAAAATCACAGTTTTTTCCTCCATGCAAAAAATATTTTAAAAGCCTATTTTAAAGCTTTTTAAAAAATTGTAAATCTTTTTGTTTAAACAAAAAAAAACACAAAAAGGCCTTTTTAAGGGGTTGTACCGCCTACGCAGGGTACGAACTTGTGTAGCAGTACCTACGCCTCATGGAGGGGTGGGGGGTGGCCCACGTGCCCCCCCACCAATCATTTTTTTTTAAAAGAAAAAAAATAAATGTATGTTTTTTTTATTGTTTTTTTCAAACAATTTTTTTTTTTTAAAATAAGGCAAATTGGGAAAATGCGCCGATGAGTGTTTGGCCGTCAATTTAGCCTCGCCGTTTTTCTGTGACGGGTGTTTGGCCATCAAATTTTATGCCACACTGGTTTTTTTCCCTTCTGGAGCTGTCTTCACGAAATCGGGTGTATTTTTGCATACGATCTCTATTTTTTGCAAACGAGATACCGTTGGAAAGCTGATTCCGACTCAAATCCAATAGTGCTGATATTTTTACCAGATATTGTTCCAACTTTATTTTTCAGGCCTTTGAACTCAGATGTTGCTGTTTTCACTCCGGAGGGCATATCTTTTGACTCGGTGATCCTTTTTTCGTCATTCTTGCAGCGTTGGAAAGCTGATTCAGTCCTCTACATAGATCTGAGGTATTTTTTATTTTTTTGTTTATGCATGTTCAGTATGCTCTCCTTTTACAATCGTTAGGTTATTGTAATAAATGAACTATGATAAAGTTCCATTCAGGGGGGTTTCTTGCCTAATAAATCCGATTAGAGTGTGTATTCACTTTGATCTCCACATTTCATTTTGATTTGTTGGCAACTCGCATGGGTTATCTGGTCTCTTGTTCTTTTGGCCACATTTTTGCTCTTGCTTGACACATATCAGATTCACATCCTGTTCACACTTTAGATTAAGAGCCTATGGTTAATGATCCACATTGGATCCATCTCAGTTTGAGGACCATGTTTTTATGGTTAATGTTCCAGAGTCTTCATGGTACTCCTTCCCATGGAAGAGTTTTAGTTAGAGTTTGGCATCGGCATCGAGATACATAGCTTCCAGATTATGTCATCATCTCATCTCCTATTGCTTCACAGATTCCAGGGTTGTTCCAATTTGTGAGTTTTCCAGTGTTTCGTGGCATCGGGTTTGCTGTCACATTATCATGATTCCGGTTTTGGTTTCAGTTGTAGATAGAAGTATCTTTCCTTGCTTGCCAGTATCAGATTCCAGTGTTACTCCATAGTGATCTTTCAGTGCTTCTTTGCAGCAGTCATCTCATTGTAGGGGGGTTTTGTCCCACTGGGTTTTCCTTCTCTACCTCTAATGCATTTGTACTTGGGTACCTGATCAGGCCTTGTTGTCGGGACCCATTCATGCTTTCTTGCATTCATCTTAGTTTTAGGTGCATGCTTTATTTGCTTCTCCCTAAATTGCACTTATGGGGGGTGTTGGTGTAATTAATTATTAATTACACATTAGCATAATTTTACTTAGGCATATTTAATTCCTAAGTTATAGGATCTCATCTTTATCTTTTGAGCTATCTTGTTGCTCAAGATAAGATTAGGTTTAGGCATCTTTGCTTTTATAAAGCAAATTATCTCTTGTATTATTTTGTACTTCGAATATATCAATTTGCACATTTCATGCAAAGCTCTTGCTTTTTCGTTTTTCTCTTCTGTGGAAGATCTATTCTGGTTTGCAAATCTATTCTGGGTTTCTAACAGGAGATACACTTGGGGTTGTTGAACACTAGGGGCATTGGTTTGAACATTTTGGGTATTTGATGTAAGTGGAGGATGTGGTTGTGCATGAAATTTTGGTGCAATGTTTGTGTTATGGGGATGTGATGCAAGTGACATGTTTGGATGTTGAGGGTGTTGAGGGATGGGGATGCTTTTGTTTTGAATACCCAAGTTTGTGTTATTGACTATACTTTGAGTGTGACCAAGTTGAGTTCCTTGTTGAGTTGCAATGCTAGATGAATCCATCCTAGAGGTTGTAGGTTGGCTTGGTATGTGTGATGAGGATGGTTGTGGGATGGATTGAACACCATTATGGACCAAGGGTTGTGTGATAGATGTGTTTGAGAGATGGATGCAACATTTACCAAAGATTATTCCCAAAGTGTGTTCAAATCAAAAGTAGAAGGGAGTTTAGCTCCTTTTTCCAATGCTAACATATGTTGGGTTGGATTCAATTTCATCATGGTTTTAACAATATGATGAACCTTAGGATCTTGTTGCATCTCAAGTATCTCATCTGTTGTAATTTCTATGGGATTAGTAACATCCTCTTTATGAACCCCTATATCTTGGGAAGTTTGAGGTGGTTGTGGTGGATTTTGTGATGGAGTTTTGAAACCTATAGGATTGAACTCTTGCATTGAAAGGTTTTGTTGGTTTTTATCACTCATGTTAGATAAATTTGGGTTTTTCTCCATGTCTCTCTTGTGTTTTGATCTTGTTGTCACCATAAAAATTGTATCAACCTTTGTTGTAGTATGATGTGATTTGTATTGTTGAAACTCTTGGGTTGATTCATTTTTTTCTAAAAGTGAACCTCTAAGGGATTTAGGACCAATGATGATGTGAATGATAAAGGCATGAGTGATGTGAATGATAAGGAACTCTCAATTTTGGACAAAACTAGACTTAAGTTTTGATGTATGTGTTTGGTGAGGATGCTAATGAACTATAATGCCTCGCCTTCAGAATTCAGTTTACAAAGCCTTTTCCAAGAATCACCACTTCCAGAAAGATGCAAAGTATAGAGCCCAAAAAATATTTCTGAGAACCTCTTCCATTCCCGTGAAGTAACTTCTTACTTCCCACAGTTATGGCAAATATTCTCTTTGAGAATAATTTCTCAAAAGGAATTTTCAATAAATTTTACTCACCCACATGGCTATTCTAAAATATCTTTTAACCAACTTTTAGATATTTTCCATTTTTGATAATTACAAAGAATTTATGCTAATATAATAATTTAAAATTAAAAAATTAATATCATCTACTTTATGCAGATTTTAAATTCAAATTCTCATAATAGTATTTAAAATATATTTAATCTATTAACTTAATAAGTAAATTTAATCGATTAATTTATTTACTTAATAAAATAAATTTAATCACAAGGATTAAATTATTTTACCAAATAAATCAAATTTAATTAATTAAATTAAATAAAAAAATTAAAATTATTTAATAATTAATTAAATAAGTTCTAAGATCATTAAAAATATTAATTTTCATAAAATAAACCATGCATAAATAAATAACAATTGAGAAGGCAAACATAAACATGACAACCAAACATACTGAACATGGACTGACAACACACTGTGACTAGGGTTGTGGCTAGACTAGGTAAACCTCGTTACTATCTCCCAATCAACAATACTGTTGGGAAATGGACACGCTCAGACCTGTGAAGCTAGGTAGATTTGATGTCATGTACCTGCAATCCTACAATCAAACATATGTCGTACATGTATATACATAAATCATGATTCAAACACACCGTGAAGAGAAAATTGTGGAATCCCAGGGTGCTCGCAAGTGAGTGATGCAATCCCGTTCTCTTCACTAACACAATGTCACATCAAACTAACAAAATAAAACATCAATAATCAGCATATGAGCATATTCAATATTAACTCAAATAACAACTATACTAATAAAAAGCATAACATAAAACAATAAGCATCCACATAGTGTATAATCTCATCAAAATATAACACCATCATCACTCCAATGTTAGTGATCATAAAACAATAACATAGTAACAAGATCTATCAAAGTAAAAACATATGATCTGGAAACATAAGAAAAATGGAGGGGTACTACAAAACCTGCAAATTCTAGAAGTAGATTTGTGACTCTAGGATAAGTGTGTCCAAAAGAATGTGTGCTAATCCAAATAGACGTATGAAAAGGGATGTGTTTCTAAATATGTAGCTAAACTAGATGATGTTTGAGGAAAACTTGGTCTAAGAGATTTGTTTGTCCAAAATTTTGAAGTTGTTGGTGAGATGGGATGTTAAATGGTTTGATGTTTGGATGCCAATGTGTTGGTTGATGTTTGATCCTAATGTTTAGACCTAAGAGGAACTTGTGACAAGATCAAGGTGTTGAGAAACAAGCATTTTCCTTTGAGTGTTTAAACCTAAAAAGACCAAATGATTTTGGATGAAGGAACTTCGGTGTGATGTTTCAAGGTGTGATATACCAAAAATTATTTTAAAAAAAACTTTAAGCATGCATTTCCTTATTTTCCTTTGTTGTTGGAAACCAAATTTTTTTGACTATATGACCAAGGTACACCTGCTTTGTGGTTCAATTCTTAAAATCTGATTTAATGTAAGATTATTTTTACCACATGGAGATCTTGATTATGTTTGAATCTAAGATGTCTACAACTAAGCAAATTGTTTTCCACAAAGCCCAAAATTTTTGAAAATTAAGATGCTAAAATCATAGTCCCCTAAGTTGACTTTGAAATAATGAGTAGAGATATGAAACCAAATACTAGGAACCCACTAAGAAATTGTTTTAAGAAAAACAAGATATACTTAGGGACATGCATCAGTATAGTGTTCTTCAAGTGTACTCAATCATATTCAAAGGGTTTAAGATTTTTGTGACCAATATTGACGTTTGTTTTTTAGTTTAAATTCCAAGCATTGAAGCGTTTATTGACTCAATGGGTGAAGGGGATGTTTTATAAACCTTCTTCCATAAGGTTCACTAGTCTAGCTCAAACAAGATCAGTCAATTACAACCTAGAGGAGTAAAGGTACATTTCTTTGTAGTAGGCTTACCTCACCCCTAAAAGAGTGATGCAATTTGTATCTATGGAGGGGTCAAATAGGACATACCAAGGTCATGAACCACCTTGATACTCCTGGATTTATAAAAGAGAATGAAATATTAAGTCTTATGCCTCAACCATAAACTGAATGTGGTAAGTAACTTCTGGGAATGGTGTTATTCCCATGCAATACTTTGAAGAATCATTTCAATAAACTTGGATTGGCCTCTAGATACAAAGGTATGTAATGACACAGTGAACATTAGAGGTATAATTCAGACGAGAGACACTAGAGTCTCTATTTTCCCCTAAGTGATCCATATGTTCACATGAGAGTAGACCTACAAGGTATAACATCACTAGATTTATGTGACTTACTTTCGTTTTTGCATACTTTATATAGCCCGTCTGTAAACGTGCTTGAAGGTCACCTTGAGTTCTCCATTGTGGGATGTATCTCAAGGGAGGCTCTCTCTAATAAAAGAAAAAGGAATGTTATTTCTCTTCACCCAAGATCACACGAAGCACAAGGAGAGAGGATACATAGCAAGCCTTGGGTGACTCAAAAAGTGTAAACTAAGAGTGTTTATCTTCACCTAAGATCGCACGAAGTGCAAGGGGAGAGGATACACACTAGAAGTTTACCAATCAAATCAAGAAAAGTAGACAATTGTTCATTTTAGTGCACTAAAGATAAGTGTGAGGTTAATTTTAAGCACCAAACTAAGTGTCAAATTGTCTTATTCAATTTTAGAACCCAAGGGAAATGAGGTTGCTTGGTTCAATTTTACCCCAACTTGAAAAAGCAAGATAAATTTTTCATTGTTAAGTCTAAATTGAAGTGTGAGACTGATTTTAAACCCAAAATGAAGTGTGATTTAATGAAAGCATGAAAATAAAAGTCTCTTAGATCATCCTTCTCATAAGTATTTAGAAATACTTTGAAAAATTAGAGATAATGAATTAATTAAAGAGTGTTAATGAACACTTTGCTTCACTCCATGCTTTAAGCATGCCAATCTACAAGTTGTTAGTACTAAAACTAGAAAACAAAAATCAAGAAATCATTAGGGTTAGAAACCAATTGATATTGAAAATTTGATTTAAACTTGAAATTTTACCTCTCTAGATTACCTGCAAGTATGTCGCTCTATCAAACAAGTGCACTGGATTTTCACTGACAAGTGCGTTGGAGTTTCACAAGTGCATCTGTCTGCTTTAGGACAAGCGTGTTGGAATATCAAGTGTGTGGATCTGGTGAACTACAAGTGTGTCGCACTGTCAAAACCTACACAAAATTTAGAAAGATCAAATGCGTCTGAAAACAAGTGTGTTGCTTTGTACAGGAACAAGTGCATACCAATGCATCAAGTGTGTGCCAATGCTACAAGTGCATGGCTCTAGCTTGAAACAAGTGTGCCACTGAAAGCAAGTGCATCACACTATTCACATTTACAATTACACAGTCCTAGGGTAAGTGTGTGGTGGGATTCCATTTTAGCTAATGCACACCCAATTTTCAAGTGTGTTGCTATCCTACAAATGCGCTAGGGTTTCTAACTAGTGTGCCACTAAACAAGTGCCCTAGAATTCCAAAAGGTGTGTCACACTTCTGCAAGTGCATCGTTGACCATAACAAGTGTGCCATTGAAGTTGTAGCACACTTGTTTGACCTAGTTTAACCTAAAAAATTAATGCATAAAAACATGTGCAAGGAAATTTTTTTTGGGGTACGTATCAAGGGTCCTACATCGGCTAGGCATTGGAACTCATAGAATCAATCAACAAGGTGTGAGGGAAGCTCATGGTCAGCCATTACGTCAAGTGCTCTAAAGGGTTTTCTCTCACAAGCTCTCAAATTTTCAAAAGCAAAGTGTGCCAATGACTTGGAAAATGCCTCATAGCCCTTATTTAAGCATGGATTTTAGGGTTTTTGACTTGCTAATGTGGTGAAAACTTAGGGTTTTGTCATTTTCTCTTCATTTTTGAGCTTGAAAGCCTATTTGAAGCGGTTTTTAGTGTCTTGGAGCTTATTTTCATTTTTTTTTGTAGCTAAACCTATTTTCTTGTCATGATCTTGACCTAGAAATCAAAATTTCCACTCAATCTCTTGAGGGGGTAGTATACCAACATAAAATCCTTCCATTGGGGCATAGTGGGGCATCTAAAAAAATCATAATTTTTTTTAAAAAAATTGATGTGAGCAACAACATTGATTTGAAAAGCATCAGTCTTTGAACTAGTGTAACAAGTACTTCGCTTCAAAGAGGGGAAAAATGTAGACATTTAAAATTGTCTTGATCAATATCACACATTCGAACTTGATTATTAATACCGTTTTCATCTTGATTCGACCCCTTTCAACTATTTAATTAAATAATCCTAATTGTTTAATTAAATTCATCATTTTCCTCTATTAATCGAATAATCAACATTATTAGGTTATTTCACCCTTTTTCATATTAATTTTCATCTTATTCGATTAAATAATGTAAATTATTTAATGAAATTTCCCAAGTCTTCTCATTTGATTAAATAATTTTAATTATTTAATTAAATGTCATTAATTCCCCCTTTTTAATTAAATGAACTAATTATTTAATTAAATCTTTAAATTCTGCCATCTTGCATAATTAAATAATATCCTAATTATTTAATTGACTAATATTTTAATCCCTCCAATTTCTTCCACTTGCAAAGTCCTCTAATTCAAATTCAAATAATTTCCCTCCAACATAGAAATATCTTGCACATTCTTCCTAAAATTAAAGATTTTTGTTTGTTTGAATCAATTTCAACCCTTGATTAACTTTATCAATCCATGTGATCTTTCAATCTCCTCAATGGATTGGAATCCTTGATCCATGCCAATTCTTCTCATCAATTTGCATCCATTGATTAACCAAATTTATCCTAGCCATTGATTCACCTAAAATTACTATAAATATCCTCTATTTCATGAGCAATGGGTCCACAATATTTGAGAGAAAATAGACTATAGCCATCTTTATCTTCATCTTTTAGGTCATTTAGCCATTTTACATCCATTTCATCATCAATTCACCATTAAAGGATCATTCAAGTTTGTTTCATCAATAGGGATTGGGAAAGGGTTGATCATTCCACATCAATTTAGCACCAATCCCCCAATGAGATGAGGTTTGAGTATTAGTTAGGTTTTAATTTCATTCATTGTATGGTATTTGATGTTTTAATGGCTTCCTATTTAATATTTCAAGAATTTCATTGGGAATGTGAGTTAATTAGGCTAATTGATGGGTTTAATTGCTTAATTTAGTTGTATTTAGACTTCTCATAATTCATGTTCATAAGATTATAAATCTTCAACAACCTAAACACAATTTTAGGCTTGATGAGTATATTTTAACCCATGCAATACAACCCAAAACATTAGATTATAAATAAAATCAACGGTGATGATAAAAATTTGGCAATATGACCCTAAATTAACCAATCATTATATAACATTATTGGTGAATTAATTTTATTTTCTATTATAAATTATAAAATTTAAGTGTATCTAATCTAATTAGGCATATAATATTGTGGTGATCTTTTTATTTTTTAAATTTTTAATAAAATAAATGTTCTAGCTATTTAACTAGTATTAAAATAAAATTATATAAAAAATGTGGCAATTCAAGTCATCTCACAAATTATACTATTAACCAAAGTTTGAATCCCTAATTTCAACTATTAGCCAATTGATAAATATTAGCCACTAAAATAATCACTGATTCCAAGATGGATTCATGATTGGAATTTGATGGATCCGGGTTAGTTACCCCCGGATCTGACTCAATAGTTGGACCACTTGGTGGAGCTAGATAGGGTTGTATAATGCCCTTGCTTTGTACTTCTTTTTTATTTAATAAATTTTTACCCCTCCTTTATGTTAAGATGCTTGATTATTCAACTAGTTAAATATACTTTTTAGTCATTCTAATGAAATTATGGAAAACTTAATTTGAGGTTACATACGTGCTAAAAAATGATGTCCAACTATATTTTTAAATCTTTCTATTCATCTAGAAATTGTAATTTCAAGGTTTTTAACATTTTCTTCAAAATTGTTTAATTATCGTTTTAGCTACAAGTATTATCAAAGAATAACAATGGGATTGTCTATAAACAAAAGCACATATCAATTTTTAAATCAGTCATCTCCAAATCAACCAACAAAGAATTACAAAACATTTTCCAAACAAATTCAAATAAAATATATTCCTAAAAAGTAGATACAATCATAGTTGCTATTGATGGCATATTTATTGTTAGTGATGTTTTCTTTTGCTGATGCAACTATTCTATTGGAGTTTAAGTTTGATTCACATACCACTTGTTTCTGAGACTGTAGTACCCCTCCGATTTGCTTATATTTTTAGACAGTGTTTTTACTTTGATAGACCTTGATACTATGTTGTTATTTGATCGTTGACATTGAAGCGATGATGGTTTTTATTTTATGATGTGATGGTACACTATATGGGTGATTATTATTGTGACATGCTTTCTGGTTAGCATAGTTGTTTATTTGAGTTGATATTGATATATGCTCATCTTTAGTTAATTGATATTTAATTCCATCAGTTTTGTTGTGACACTGTATTGGTGAAGGGAATGGGATTACATCACTCACTTGCGAGCACCCTGTGATTCTGCAATTTTTTCTTCACGATGTGTTTGGTTCATGATATATATACATGTATGACATATGTTTGATTGTAGGATTGTAGGTACATGACATCGACTCCACCTGGTTTCACAGGTTTGAGTGTGTCAATTTCCCAACGAAATAGTTGATTGGGAGATAGTAAAGGGGTTTCCTTGTCAAACCACAACCTTAGTCACAGTGTGTCGTCAATATTTGTTTGGTATGTTTGGTTGTTATGTTATCCATGCTTACCTTGTCATTTATTTATTTTGTAAGGTTTGTTCTATGGAAATTAATTTTAAATTAATGTTTTTAATGATCTTAGAGATTATTTAAGTAATCTTGATTTAATTAATTAAATTTCATTATTTTGTAAAGTAATTTAATCCTTGTGATTAAAATTATTATATAAAGTAATTAAATTAATTAGATTAAATTTATTTAGAAATTATTATGTGAATTTGAATTATAAATTACATAAAATAGATAATGTTAATTTGTGAAGTTTGAATTATTAAAATAGCATAAATTTCTTGTAAATATCAAAAGGGAAATATCTGAGTTAGTTGAAAAGATATTTCATTTTTGACATGTGTATTAGAAATTAATTAAACACTCTTGTTGAGAAATTATTCTTAGAGAGAATATTTGCAATAATTGAAAGAGGTAAGAAGTTACTTGACATGAATGGTAAAGATATTTTGTAGAAGTTGTTAAAAAAATTGAAAAAGAAAGTTCTTGGGAAGTTTCTAGGCTCTAGTTTTTGGTTTTCTTCTTTTGGAAAAGTGAATTCTTGGAGGAAGCTTTGGAAAAAATGGAATCTACAGGCGAAGCTTTACATCAAACATCACTTTAAGCTTTCGGATATAGGTTCCTTTAATTATTTTTATTATTTAGCCATTTAGAAAGATTGCTTGTACAAAAAAAAATTATAATTTGTGTAGAAGCTTTTAAATTATTTTATAAATTTGTAAAGCTTCTGTGTTTGAAAATTTGTCGTGAATATTTTAGTGCTTGTGTAGAAAATTTTATAGAAAAATCAGAGAACCTTTGTAGAAAATTTGTTTTTAAACAATAGAAAACCTCATAAGGAAAAACAAAAGAGAAATTTATAAGTCTCTGTAGGAATGGATTCGAAAATCTTCCTATTAAAAAAATTGGGGAAAATGTAGAAAAATATCAGTTAAATTTGTTTTTCCAGTTAATTTTCTTTGGCTAGGAAAATTGGAAAAACCTCTATGAAATTTTCTAAATACTTCCTGTAGAAAGCTTTTATGAAAATAATTTGCCTGATTGGGGCATTCGTGTTGATTAATATATATATTATATATATATATATATATGTATATATTTGAATATATACATATACATATACAAATATATATATATATGTTTATTTTTTATGAAGTTGTTCTCTAGAAACTCATTCTAGAAAAAAAATTATTTAAAAATCCAAAAGAGAAATCCATACGATGGATTTATTATGAAATCACAGACTTTATTTTTGTATAAAGTTATTTGCATATAGTACTAGGGGCTACCCCCACAACCGCCCCCATAAAGGGCAACGGTTGTGGAGACAGCTGGCACTGCCCTCACAGGCAACGCCCAGGTTGCCAACATAGCCACAACCCTCATGGACTGGTTGTGTTAAACAAACCCCAATTAAACCTCCATTTGCCTTATAAAAAAACTTACGATTTCGCTTTATTTTAAGGTTTTTAAATTTAATAAAATATAATATATATATATTATACACATATGTAAGTATATATATTTGTATTTATATTTATATATATATGTATATATATTTATCTAAATATATTTATATTTTATTATTTGTTGGAAAGTTATATTTAATTTTAATATATTTAAAATTGTATATATATTTAATATAAATACATTTTAAATGTATATTTTGGTGATGCAAAAATTTTAGGCGCTCCTCAAAATCTGGTGAATTACGGTGACTGGCATCTGCCTTCCCTCGGCAACGGTGACTTAACAGGTGTGCTTGCTCCTTGTTAGTTAGTTCTTTTAAATGCATTTATGATGAATGCATCCTCCTCTTCCCTCTGTTGTTCAGCAGAGGCCATACCCCCTATTTCCTCCTCAGTTGTGCCTAGGGTATCTATGGCTTCTGACACTCCTTGCATAGATAATCCCATTAATAACCCTTCGCAACCAAGACCCAAATCATTCTCCGAGGCGATGGCTAAGTCTGGTATCGCCATCAACATGAGCGCAAGGTTTACCCTATCAAATCCTAATGAAGCCTACGAATCCGGTAAGAACATTGGGGTTGCTCCCTTACCTTTCTCTGTTTCTCCTAATCCAGAAATGCTAGTTGAAATTGGTAGGGAAAAAAATAGGCTAAGGAATTATGCTATTTTCTTCTCTGCTGTGGAAGTGGATAAATGTCCTCCCAGAAAATTTCTTGATGACTGGTTCCATAACTATTGGAACCTGAAGCTTGGTTTTCATATTTCATTTTGTAGACAGATACAGAAAGGGTTATTTGTTATTTTTTTCGCTAATCATGAAGCCCGGGCTGAAATACTTAAAAAACAATACTAGACCGTGGGCTCTACCTCCTTTCGTGCCCTGGCTTGGTATCCTGAGGCCATACATGAGGAATTCCTTGCGCTCTCAGCCCCTCGTTGGATTTTGGTCAAACAAATCCTACCATTTCTATGGAATTTCCTCCCTCAACTGCTTGAACCACTTGGAAAAGTCATCTGAATGGATGACACTATCAGATTGGTCCCTCATATGGATGCCAAAATACTTATCTCGTTGACTTCAGGATATGAAATTCTATCTGAGATTAACATATGTATTTCTGATGATAATTTCTCTTGCCCCATTGTTATTCTCGGGGGTCTGAATGCTTGCTTCTTGTGTAGAAGAGAAGGGCATCTGAGAAAGGACTACCCCATCATTAGGAAAAAACCCATGCCATCTAAGTCTTCGCCTCTCCAAAACTCATCGGAAGCTGTTAACCCTAACTCGGTCTCCTCGGTGAACAAAACCCCTCTTGCTGCTGTGCCTGCTAATCCCTCATCCCCGTTGGCCTCCACCACCCCATCCACCCCTCTTGTCCTTTCCTTTTCTATTCTCCCGACTGAATCTTTACCCCTTGTGAATGTTGCTCCAAATGTCAGGCCCCTAACCGTGGCCAAAACCTCCAACAAGCACAAGCGAAGGTCCAATAAACAATCTAACACCTCTTTAGAGGGCTCCCTATCCTTATGTCCTCAACCTGCCTCCAACTCGAACAGCTCTATCCTGACCGCCTCCAAAGAAATCCAAAGTAGCTCCTCCCCCTCTTGCTTGACCCTCATGGACCTCTCTGTCAGGTGCTCTGACCCGGCTCCTCCCCAGAGCTTCCCCCCTAAAATCTTTCGTGAGCTTGGTGATGACTGCTTGCTTGAAGTCATCCCTGCTAGCAATTACTCCTTTGTTTCTACTTTACACCCTTTGAAGCATACCATGGACTTGGATATCATGTCCCTTGATGATTCAGATAATGATGACGAGCTAAAAGATGCTTTCCCCACATCTAAACGACGGGGGAGACGTTTAGGCTCCAAAAATAAGAACCCCTCCAGAAAAATGATAGGAGATATCCATAATAGTGTTTCGACCCCAATTCTAGGGTCCACTGAAAATTGCTCCCCCCCCCCGCATGTTTCCTCATGAATTGCATTTCATGGAATATTAGGGGGCTTGAATCCCCTGGCAGAAGATGGGTCATTAAACGGTATCTTGATACCTGTAAATCCATGGATTTCCTGATGCTGCAAGAGATTAAAGCCATTGGGTACACTCTGGATACCAATCTCAAATTTCTGTGGAAAGATTCCATCAAGTTTTATACTAACCACCCTAGGGGTAGGGGTGGGGTTTCCCTTCTGATCAATAAGAGATGGGAGAATTATATCACTGGCAATGGGCTTTCCCCCTGTAATAGGGTGGTGTGGGTTACTATTAACTTCAATAACAGTGTTTTTGGCATATGCTCCATTTATGCCTCGAATGATTTCAAGGAGAGAGCGAGACTTTAGGACTGGTTGGCTGCTCTCCCTTATATCCCCTGGCTTGTGGGAGGGGATTTCAACATGGTTGAATCCCAGGAGGACAAAATTGGAGGCCTTCTGTTTGTCTGGAAAGACCTGGAAAAAGTGCATTGGAGTAGAATGAAAAATTCTAAACAATTATTTGATCCCTTGGATGGTACTAAGGACACGAACCCTGGAATTTGGCACACTTGGTGCAATTTCCAATAGGGTCCTTCTAGAATTTACTCTAGACTTGACCGTTTCTATGCTAATAAAAATTTCTTCTCATTTCTGCCTAATAAATTCAATCACTATGTTCTTGTTACCTCCACCTCCCTCTCTAATCACCACCCTATCTCCACCTGTGTTAGAATTAACAACTCTCCTATGCACTGCAAAGGTTCCAATCCCAAGTTTTTTCTTAACACTAATCTCCTTAAAGATGAAGATACTCTTGTTGCCATTCATATCATTAGACTCATTAACAGGAAAAACTTTCCTACCAGCTCTCATTTGGATAGATGGAACATGAACATTCTTGCCTGGCAGAATCTGTTAAAAACCATTGGGCAAAAAAGGGCCAAAGATTATAGGTTCGCTGAAAAAAGTATTTCCTCCGATCTTCAAATAGCTGAATCCAACATCCAAGCCAATCCTGCGGACTATGATCTCATCTCTCATCTTGTCAATGCTAAGGAAGCCCTTAGACAACACCAACAGGTTAAGACCAATGGAGCCAAGATCAGATCCTATGTGCACTAGCCGCAGTTTGGTGACAGGGATTCTAAATTTTTCTTTAACCTCATCAAGAAAAAATAGTCTAATGAAACTATAGAGAGAATTATAGTTGATAATTATGAGATAATTGACCTCGACAACATCAAAGAGGCCTTTGTTAATTTTTATCAAAATCTTTTTGCTTCTGAGGATTCAGAGGAAGCTTCCTCTATTAGATATCAAGTTTGTTCTCTCATCCCTAATAGGATTTCCACTTTAGATGCCAACCAGCTGTCCAAAGATCTCTTCCTAGAGGAAATTGAAAAAGCCATTAAATCTCTTAATAATGACAAGGCCCCTGGTCCTGATGGTCTCCCGGTTGAGTTCTACAAGGCTAATATTGAGTGGATCTGCCTAGACCTTCTTGATTTGTACTTTGAAGCCCTTGATAGGGGTTACCTGGGTAGATCCATCAATAGGGGTATAATTAAGTTGATACCCAAGGATGGGGACAAAACGCTCATCAAGAACTGGAGACCTATTACTCTCCTCAATGTCTCCTATAAAATTTTCACCAAGATCCTGGCTCTAAGAATTGAGAATATCCTGCCCAACTTTGTTTGCTCTACCCAAACTGGATTCATTAAAGGAAGATATATTCTTGAAAACCTGATCACCAGCTGGGAAGCCATGAATTGGGCCAATTACTCCCAACAAAACTCTGCCATGTTTCTTCTGGATTTCGAAAAAGCCTATGACATGGTGGAATGGAGTTTTATCTCCATGATGCTTGAGGCCTTCAGTTTTCCTAGGAAGTTCTGCAACTTTGTTAATATGCTTCTCAAGGATGCCTTTGCCCAGGTTGACGTTAATGGCTCCCTTTCTGCCTCCTTTCCCCTTGGTAGATCCATCAGACAAGGTTGGCCCTTGGCCCCTGCCCTCTTTGTTATTGCCTCTGAAGCCCTGTACTACATTCTGAGAGATAACTCTATCTCCCCTACTGTCAGGGGCATATCTCTCCCCAATAATGAAGAGCTTTTAAATTGCCAATTTGCTGATGACACTACTATCTTCTTTGAAGCCATGGCTGACAACTTTGAGGCTCTGACTTGCAAGCTCAACCTGTTTTGCAATATCTCTGGTGCTCATCTATCCCACCTCAAATCTGTTTGCCTTGGTTGGGATGAGCAGCCCCCTAACTGGTTTAAAAATTATGAATTTTAGTGGGGAGGTCCACACAAAATTGTGAGATACCTTGGCATACCTTTCTTTATAGATCCTTCCCTTAAGGATATGTGGTCGTGGGTCAAAGACAAAATCACTAAAAATTTGAATAAGTGGCACATCAAAAATTTGTCCTTGGCTGGCAGAGTTCAAGTCTATCAAAAAATTCTTTCCTCTTATAATATCTATTATTCCTTAGCTTGGATGTTCAACAATTATCAAATCTTAGAGATTCAAAAGGTTGTCAGGAACTTTCTCTGGTCTAGTGGTAAAGGTAATAAAAAAATGCACGCTGTTAAATGGGACTGGTGCCACATTAATAAACTCTTTGGGGGTCTTGGCTTGAAGGATCTTAAGCTCCAAGGGATTGCCCTAGCCACCAAGTGGATCTTTCACTCTTTTGATGGCAATGATCCTTGGCAGGTCCTCGTTAGGAATAACATAGAAAGGGGATTCCCCAAAAATGCTAAATCCTGGAAGAATCTTCCATTCAATGATCTTGTTATTGGTAACTTTCATGTTCTTGTTCAAGGATCTGCTATTTTTAGATCCATTTGGAAAGCTTGGGAACATGTGAAAAATTATGTTACTAACACGACCTTCCATGATGATAATCATCTTTTCGATGAAAGATCCATTTGGTGGAACTTACATTCTTTTGGCAAACCCCTTGCCCTATCCCAAGGCTGCTCTGCTAGACACTGGGCTAATAAGGCCATCTCTCAATTGGCTGACCTGTTTGAACATGATAGATTAATCAGTTGGGTGGATCTCATAAACAAATTTGACATCCCCGTCTCCCAGAAGAAGACCTATAATATGATTCTCAAGGCCTCCAAGGACCTCCCCACTTCTTGTCATTTGGACTCTCATAGATTTTTATGTTGTAAATGGCCGGATGGGACCATTTTATCCAAAATCAAAGCTAAGAATATTTACAATGTTATTGGGCATTCTGAAGCCATCATCGATCATGTTAATACGGTTTGGTATTCCACCCTTGACGCCCGCTCTTGGAAGAAGTACTTTGAGATTCTATGGAAAAGTCCTACTGAACCTAAGCTTAAATGTTTTAACTAGCTTTTAATTCTTGACAGGCTCCCTATTAGAAAGGATAACTCTGCGACTGAGTATTGTAATCTGTGTAGGTTACCAGAGACTGGTAGACACATTCTGCTTGACTGTATCTTTGCTAAGGAAATTTGGCTTATGTTTGGCATCACTTATCCTTTGGTCTTTAACATTCTTGAAATTGTCACTGAGAATATTGATGGGCTAAAGCAAGGTTCTAATCTGTTCTGGAAAATTCTCTCCTCTAATATTTTATGGCAGATTTGGAAATGCAGAAACAAAGAAAGGTATCAAAACAACCCCCGTGTTCTTACTGAGTCTTATCGAAAACTCACATTTCTCAAAATCTTCTTGCAGGTTCGCACTACCATGATGATTGAAAAGGAAAAACTCAACAGGGTCCTGAAGTCAGGTTATGCCATGTTCTTCATTTATGAGATGAAGGGTGGTTATGCTTGGAGGGAGACTTTGGATAACCTGCAGATGTTCAAGAAGACTTGCAATATGCTTAACCAAGAGGTGAAGGATAACAAGAACTCCAATAAGGATCAGATCCTTATGCTTGCACAAATCCAGGAGATGAAACACATTTTCTGGATGGAAGGTGCTAAAGGGTGGACTGCCTGGGTTGACTCCCTGGATGATATCTTACACTAGTCTCTTATCTTTGTACTGCTATCTCTGATATGTAATTTTGTGATGCTCCTGATGTGAGGCCTAGCCTCTCTTGAGTTGTACATTTCACTGTTTTGTACCTTTTTGTACCTTTTGTGACCCTCCTATATATAATACCAAAAAAAAAATGTATATTTTTAATAAAACCATGGGAATTCATGAATTGGATATCTTTAGTATGAAATAATTTAAAAAGGGAAAAATGAATTTTTATATTGATGTAATTGAGGAATTAAGTTATATAATTAGATTTAATTTCTTGATTAAATGATATTGCTTTAAGTTAAATTAATTTAAGCAATGTATTATTGTTTTCAAAATTGGATTTAGGATATCCTAATGGTAGATTTATATTTTGGTTGAATTTATCTATTTCAATTGTAATTTCTTTTATTTACCTTTTGGGGGAAATTGGATTGTTGCACTTGTAAGTCTTCCAGATGTTATTTTTATGAAGGGGGGTTGTTATTTGTAGTTAATCCCTTTATTTACCTTGGGTAGTGCACTTGGTTATACTTCAGTTTATCACCCAGTTACTACAAACGAGGATGTGGTGTCTCTTGCTTTATGGTTGGACATTTATTATGGGTTTTTGTGCACCGTGTTTACCCTTGAGTATTGGTTTAGATCCATGTGTTGTTAGTAGGTGAGTGGCTCTCCATGGGGGTCAGCACAAAAAGTGGTGCCAAGGTAACTCGTGTGAGAGTTTAGTTAACTCAGTGAAAATTAAACAAATGTATTAGGGGAAAGGGTAGTATAAAACATTTAACTTGTTAATTGTGCCTCACTCATGGACTCAAGGGCTTATTTAGAATTGAGATGAGAAGAGAAGTACTAGAGTGGAAAGACCATTATCTTGTCTCTTTGAAATATATTTGATTCCGCATCAATTTGCATGTGGGGTTGGGAATCGTGAGAGGCTACCAGGGTAACCCAAGATGGAGGTTGGGGCCTAGAAAGATTTTCCAGGGTAACCCATGCAACTTTGTGATGACACTCCTCCTATGTTAACGATTTAAGTGTTCAATTGATGTACTTGATTCTTACTCTAGAAGCAATGTAACCTTCATGTTATGTGTTATACTTGTGTAGTTTTGTCTTGATTTTTCCTGTGTCTTGAGGTAGTAGGTTTTTCTTAGGGAGCCCTTTTACTGTCTCCTAGCACAGGGGGTGGGCCTTCGGGTACCACTTGGTTGGGTGGAACATGCACCATACACCATTGGGTTCCCACTCAATATTCATGAAAGTGGGATCTTCCAGATTGGAGAGCTCATATGTTCTAGTTGATACATATCATCTCTTTTCTTCTTTGTATCAGTGGATAATTGTATATGTATTACTCCTCATTGTATTCGAGGAGGATTTTTGTATCATGTAATTGTAACATTATTATTTAAACTTCCTCATTTTGGATATAAGCTTTGTAACTATTTTATAGAATGAATGCAAGCTATAAATGATTCTTAATGTACTTGTATCTTAAGAGTTGAATTAAATGCTTTAGATATATGAAATTTAATTTCATGAGTAATATTTATATGCTATGGTTAGATTACTTATGTATATGGGATTCAAATGCATTGTGTTGTCATGTACTTTAGAGAATGTATGTGTTAAGTGGAGTTCACATTACATGTTATAATTACACTTAAAAAAAAAATTGCTATGCTTCTATTGTGTTTGTGTCATTCTTTAAGGTTAGGTGGCGAGGCATTACACATGGTATTAGAGCACAATTTTAAACACTGGGTGCTCTGGGATAAAGTTGAACCTATTAAGTTGCTAGTTATGTAGGATTTAAGTTTGCATACGTTGTCTTATACCTTGTTGTGTTTGTGTAGGATCATGCCACCCAGGCGACATCATGGTCGTGGTCATGGCCATGGAGGCGGTCGCAGAGGTTGTCAGCATGATTCATCTCCCCATGTTCCCCATGACTCAGATCGTGAGGAACATCAGGCTTCCCAAAATGCTCCGGGAGGTGGTGATCAGAATCAAGATCCACCAAGGATCGAGGGCACTCAGTTGCATTGTTTGTTAGAGGAGACTCTTGCTCGCCTTGGGCTAGGGTAGGACATAGATCAGATTAATTTGGGTGAGAGAGTAGTACTAGCACAACCAGAGGTAGACATAGCCGCTCACATGAGAGATCTAATTAGAGCTCATTTGCTTACATTTGATAGTTTAGGCAATGGATTAGAGGTTGAGACATGGTTGATAGACCTAGATCGGTGTTTTTCTATGCACCCTTATGGTAGCAACACCAAGGCTAGATGTGCGATCATGCACTTGAGAGATTTTGCATCTACCTGGTGGAGATTGGAGGAGCAAAAGCTCCATATTGATATTAATACTGTATCTTGGGATATGTTCTTAGAGAGGTTTAGAGTCAAATTCCTTTCTGACCATTGGCGACAGCATCGTGGAGACGAGTTTCATGCTCTACGACAAATGGCAATGTCAGTGGAATAGTATGAGTGTAAATTTTATGAGCTCAAGTAGTTCGTTGGAATTGGAGATGATGAGGGAATGCTTGTTCAACACTTCATTAGGGGTTTAAATGTTTAGATCAGTGGTGGTGTTCAGGTTTTTGAACCCAAGACTATGGAGATAAAGGTAGAGAAGGCTAGACTAGTGGAGGAGAACTTGGTGATGACATTGGGTGGCCATACTTGGGTACAGATAGGCACTACTTCAGCTACAGGACCTAGTTCACGTAGTGGCCAGACTTAGGGAGCTAGACTACCTAGGACACAAAAGGTGCCTACACAAAGCGATCAACAACATAATTCATAGGGGAAATGGAAGAATTTCTAGTAGAGACGGGGAGACATATATTAATTAGGGGGTGACAGGAACTAGAGGTGAAACAAATGCCCCAACTTGGAGTAGCCAACACAAAGTACATAGTCTACCTATACTAGGGGTAGCATTCGGTAGTCGAGCGCACCTCCTGGAGGTAGAGGATTTGGCAGGGGTACATGATGTTTTGCTTGTGGCCAACAGGGTCACATAGCACGATAGTGTCCCAATAAGGGCACATCAGGTTATACTCAGAGCCCAGCAACGTCAAAGCCAACTGTTGAAGATGCGGGTAGAATTCATCGAGTATTTGTTGTGGTTAATAACCGCCAGGCTAATCACCAGAGCATAGTGGTAGAGACTTCTGGTATGCTACAAGGTAACAGGGTTACCATTTTATTTGATTCAGGAGCATCAGATTCTTTTATTTCATCGTCTGTCATGGCATGTTGTAGATTGAGGGAAACAAAGTAAGACATTAAATGGCAGGTTGAATTGGCCTCTATTATTAAAGTTGCAACGCATTCCCTAGTACCTGATTGTAGATTGGAGATTGGATCCTTTCACACTATAGTAGACCTCCACATTATACAGTTGGGGTCATATGACATTGTCTTAGGGATGGATTGGCTTGAGGCTCACAGAGTCGTTATTGACTATCAATGTAAGACAATTCGATACATTGATGTATCTGGTAGAGAGGTTGAGATAGTGGGAGTTCAAAGACCCATGTCGCTAAGGATGATCTCGGCTATGCAGCTGAGGAGATGTGTACTTTAGGGATGTCAGTTATTTGCAGTGACAGTAGATGACTTGGAGTTGGGTGATAGTGAGGAGAAGGTTTCTCTTGATATCCACCCCATACTTTAGGAGTATGTAGATGTATTTCCCAATGAGATTCCAGGGATGCCACCTTAGCGTGACATTGATTTCAAGATTGATCTTATACCAGGTGTCGAGCCTATTTCATTAGCTTCTTACCGTATGACTACACAAGAGCTTAAGGAGCTCTGCTTGCAGCTGGAGGAGTTGCTAGCAAAGGGTTTCATCATCCCTAGTGTTTCACCTTGGGGAGCACTAGTAATTTTTGTGAAGAAGAAGGATTGTATAGACTACCGTCAGCTAAATAAAGTGACAATTAAGAACTGATATCCCTTACCTAGGATTAATGATTTGTTTGATCAGATCAAGGGTGCTACGGTCTTTTCAAAAATTGATCTTAAGTCAAGGTATCATCAGCTACGTATTTTTAAGTCTAATATTCATAAGACGACATTTCACACATGTTGGTCACTACAAGTTTAAGGTGGTACCGTTCAGGTTGATGAATGCACCATCTGTGTTCATGAGCTTGATGAACGAAGTCTTTTGCACTTATCTGGAAAGATTTGTATTAGTATTTCTTGATGATATATTGATCTATTCCAGGACAGTAGAGGAGCATGAGGAGCATCTGAGGCAGGTTTTGTAGTATTTGAGAGATAATCAGTTGTACACTAACCTATCCAAATGTGAGTCCTTTAAGACTGAGGTTAAGTACCTTGGGCATGTGATATCAGGAAAGGGTATTGCAGTAGATCCTGTGAAGATCCAAGTGATCATTGATTGGCCTACACCCACTAATGTGGAAGAGATACATAGTTTCATGGGATTAGCAGGTTATTAAAGATGCTTTGTTCAAGGATTCTCTAGGATAGGACATCTTATCACTTCTCTTCAGAGGAAAGGGAAGAAATTTGTTTGGTCAGAGCAGTGTGAGGCAACATTTTAGACTTTGAAGAAGAAGCTGACCAGTGCACCGATTCTTGTGATACCTGATCCTATTGGAGATTTTGTTGCATGTATAGATGCATCTTTGGAAGGATTAGGAGCAGTTTTGATGCAATATGGTTGTGTTATTGCATATGAATCGCACAAACTCAAGGATCATGAATTGAATTACTCCACACATGATCTTGAGTTAGCAATGGTAGTACATGCTTTGACGAGATCGAGATATTTCCTCTTGGGGCACATATTTGAGTTGTATACTAACCATCAGAGCTTACAATACATCTTCACACAACATAATCTTAATGTTAGGTAGAGGTGATGGATGGAATTCCTTTGTGAGTATGAATTCGAGGTGAAGTTCGCCCAGGGGAAGAAGAACATAGTTGCCGATGCTCTTAGCAGACGAAGACATGAGTTGTTAGAGTTGAATCTTAGTGTGGATTTGAGGATTCATATTCTTTCTACACTTCCTACAGACAGTTGGTATCAGGAGGTGAGATCAGAGATAGAGACAGGTAGGACTCTTGAGGGCAGATTTTCAGGTTATTCTCTAGAGTCAAATGGTTTGTTAAGATACATGGGACACATTTATGTTCCACCTTCTAGAGATCTTCATACCTTGGTTATGATAGAGGCACATCAAACACCTTATTCAGCTCATCCAAGAGTGAAGAAGATGCATGCTGATTTGCGACAACTATACTTTTGGCCTGGTATGAAGTGAGATATCGCTGATGTTGTGTCGAGGTGTTTAGAGTTTCAGCGAGTGAAAGCTGAACATCAACATCCTGTAGGACTTCTATAGCCACATTTAGTGCTAGAATGGAAATGGGATATAATCTCATTGGATTTCATTGTTGGGTTACCCAATTCTTCGCGACGAAATGATGCTATTATGGTGATAGTGGATAGGTTGATGAAGGTAGCACACTTCTCACCTATTTGTTCATCCTATAATTCTTTTTCAGTTGCTAGAGTGTTCATGGGAGATATAGTTAGGTTGCACGGTATCCCTCGTCAGATTATTTCTAACAGAGATCTTATGTTTACCTCAACTCTTTGGGCATCATTGCAGCATTCCATGGGGACGCAGTTGAACTTTAGTTCAATGTATCACCCTAAGACAGATGGATAGACCAAGAGGGTCAACCAAATCCTCGATGATATGTTACGCATGTAATGATGGACTGGTAGACATGATGGGAGGACTATCTCCATTTAGTGGAGTTTGCTTATAACAACAACTATCAGAGTTCAATTGGTATGCCTCCTTTCTAGGCATTGTATGGTTGACCATGTTAGACTCCTTTGATTTCGAATCAGCTAGAGGATAGAGTTCTATTGGGTCTTGAGATGCTTCAGGATATGGAGCAACAAGTGATCTGTATCAGGGAACATTTGGTTGCTACACAGGATAGGCAAAAAAAGTATGCAGATGCACATCGGGTGGATCCCCAATTTGCAGTAGGTGACTGAGTCTTTTTGTGAGTGCATCCACAAAATAGTCCAATTTGATATGGAAAGGGATCTAAGCTCACACCTCACTTTTTTGGGCCATTCGATATTATTAAGAAGATTGGGCCAGTAGTGTACCGTCTTACTTCGCCACCTAGTCTCTCGTGCATAAACGACATAATTCATGTTTCAGTACTTAGGCCTTATCACCCTGATATATCTCATGTCCTTGATTGGAATGCCTTATAGGTAGAGGATGGGCAACAGGCTTTGGAGCCCATGGTCGTCACGCAGTACAGGAGACTCGCTCTTTGGGGTCAAGATATGAGCAGGTTAGGGTCTAGTGTGATCCTAGTGATGATACTTCAGCTACTTGGGAGGATGCGACTAGGATGAGGGAGCTCTATCCCTATTTGTTCGCAAGCTTCCAGGAGTAAGCCTCATCCTAGGAGGGCAGGATGTAGTACCCCTCCGATTTGCTTATGTTTTTAGACAATGCTTTTACTTTGATAGATCCTGATACTATGTTGTTATTTGATCGTTGATATTGGAGCGATGATGGTTTTTATTTTATGATGTGATGGTACACTATATGGGTGATTATTATTGTGACATGCTTTCTGGTTAGCATAGTTGTTTATTTGAGTTGATATTGATATATGCTCATCTGTAGTTAATTGATATTTAATTTCGTCAGTTTTGTTGTGACATTGTATTGGTGAAGGAAATAGGATTGCATCACTCGCTTACAAGCGCCCTGTGATTCCACAATTTTCTCTTCACAGTGTGTTTGATTCATGATATATATACATGTACGACATATGTTTGATTGTAGGATTGCAGGTACATGGCATCGACTCCACCTGGTTTCACAAGTTTGAGAGTGCCCATTGCCCAACAAAATAGTTGATTGGGAGATAGTAACGAGGTTTCCTTGTCAAACTACAACCTTAGTCACAGTGTGTAGTCAGTCTTTGTTTGGTATGTTTTGTCATTATGTTGTCCACGTTTACCTTGTCATTTATTTATTTTGCAAGGTTTTTCTATGGAAATTAATTTTAAATTAATGTTTTTAATGATCTTAGAGATTATTTAATTAATTAAATTTCATTATTTTGTAAAGTAATTTAATCCTTGTGATTAAAATTATTATATAAAGTAATTAAATTAATTAGATTAAATTTATTTAGAAATTATTATGTGAATTTGAATTATAAATTGTATAAAATAGATAATGTTAATTTGTGAAGTTTGAATTATTAAAATAGCATAAATTTCTTGTAAATATCAAAAGGGAAATATCTAAGTTGGTTGAAAAGATATTTCATTTTTGACATTTGTGTTAGAAATTAATTAAACACTCTTGTTGAGAAATTATTCTCGGAGAGAATATTTGCAATAATTGAAAGAGATAAGAAGTTACTTGACGGGAATGGTAAATATATTTTGTAGAAGTTGTTAAAAAAATTGAAAAAGAAAGTTCTAGGCTCTAGTTTTTGGTTTTCTTCTTCTCGAAAAGCAAATTCTTGGAGGAAGCTTTGGCAAAATTAGAATTTGTAGGTGAAGCTTTACATCAAACATCACTTCCTCAAGCTTCTAGATACAGGTTCCTTTAATTATTTTTATTATTTTTCCATTTAGAAAGATTGCCTGTACAAAAAGAATTTATAATTTGTGTAGAAGCTTTTAAATTATTTTGTAAATTTGTAAGGCTTCTATGTTTGAAAATTTGTTGTGAATATTTTAGTGCTTGTGTAGAAAATTTTATAGAGAAATCAGAGAACCTTTATAGAAAATTTGTTTTTAAACAATAGAAAACCTCATAAGGAAAAACAATAGAGAAATTTATAAGTCTCTGTAGGAATGGATTCAAAAAATTTCCTGTTACAAAAATTGGGGAAAATGTAGAAGAATATCAGTTAAATTTGTTTTTCCAATTAGTTTTCTTTGGCTGGGAAAATTGGTAAAACTTCTGTGAAATTTTCTAAATACTTCTTGTAGAAAGTTTTTATGAAAATAATTTCCCTGATTGGGGCATTCGTGTTGATTAATATATATATATATATATATATATATTTTGAATATATACATATACATATACAAATATATATATGTTTATTTTTTATGAAATTGTTCTCTAGAAACTCATTCTGGAAAAAAATTTATTTAAAAATCCAAAAGAGAAATCCGTACGGCGGATTTATTATGAAATTGCAGATTTTATTTTTGTATAAAGTTATTTGCATATAGTATTGGGGGAGGTATTGGGGGCTACCCCCACAACCACCCCCATAAAGGGCAATGGTTGTGGAGGCAGTCGACGCTGCCCTCACAGGCAATGCCCAGATTGCCAACACAGTCGTGGCCCTCATGGGTTGGCTGTGTTAAACAACCCCCAATTAAACCTTCATTCACATTATAAAAAAACTTGCGATTTTGCTTTATTTTAAGGTTTTTAAGTTTAATAATATATATATATATATATAAGAGTATATATATTTATATTTTATTATTTGTTGGAAAATTATAAATTTTAATATATTTAAAATTGTATATATATTTAATATAAATACATTTTAAACATTTTAAATGTATATGTGTAATAAAACCATGCGAATGCATGAATTGGATATCTTTAGTATGAAATAATTTAAAGAGGGAAAATGAATTTTTATATTGATGTAATTGAGGAATTAAGTTATATAATTAGATTTAATTTCTTGATTGTTTGTAAATGATATTGCTTTAAGTTAAATTAATTTAAGCAATGTATTATTATTTTCAAAATTGGATTTAGGAAATCCTAATGGTAGATTTATATTTTGGTTGAATTTATCTATTTAAATTGTAATTTCTTCTATTTACTTTTTGGGGGAAATTGGATTGTTGTACTTGTAAGTCTTCCAGATGTTATTTTTATGAAGGGGTGTTGTTGTGATTTGTAGTTCAGCCCTTTATTTACCTTGGGTAGTGCACTTGGTTATACTTCAGTTTATCACCCGGTTACTACGAACAGGGATGTGTTGTCTCTTGCTTTATGGTTGGACATTTATTATGGGTTTTTGTGCACCATATTTACCCTTGAGTATTGGTTTAAATCCTTGTGTTGTTAGTAGGGGAGTGACTCTCCATGGGGGTCAGCACACAAAGTGGTGCCAAGGTAACTCGTGTGAGAGTTTAGTTAACTCAGTGAAAATTAAACAAATGTATTAGGGGAAAGGGTAGTCTAAAACATTTAACTTGCTAATTATGCCTCACTCATGGACTTAAGGGCTTGTTTAGAATTGAGATAAGATGAGAAGGCCTGGAATGGCAAGATCATTATCTTGTCTCTTTGAAAGATATTTGATTCTACGTTTATTTGCATGTGGGGCCGGGAATCGTGAAAGGCTACTAGGGTAACCCAAAATGGGGGTCGGGGAATAGGAAGATTCGCCAAGGTAACCCATGCAACTTTGTGATGACACTCCTCCTATGACAATGATTTAAGTGTTCAATTGATGTACTTGATTTTTACTTTAGAAGCAATGTAACCTTCATGTTATGTGTTATACTTGTGTAGTTTAGTCTTGAGTTTGTCTGTGTCTTGAGGTAGTAGGTTTTTCCTAGGGAGCCCTTTTACTGTCTCCTAGCATGGGGGGTGGGCCTTTGGGTACCACTTGGTTGGGTGGAACATGCACCATACACCGTTGGGTTCCCACTCCATGTTTGTGAAAGTGGGATCTTCCAAATTGGAGAGCTCATATGTTCCAATTGATATATATCATCTCTTTTTTTCTTTGTATTAGTGGATAATTGTATATGTATTACTCTTCATTGTATTCGAAGAACATTTTTGTATCATGTTGTAACATTATTATTTGAACTTCCTCATTTTGGATATGAGCTTTGTAACTATCTTATAGAATGAATGTAAGCTATAAATGATTCTTAATGTACTTGTATCTTAAGAGTTGAATTAAATGCTTTAGATTTATGAAATTTAATTTCATGAGCAATATTTATATGCTATGGTTAGATTACTTTTGTATATGGGATTCTAATGTATTGCGTTGTCATGTACTTTAGAGAATGTATGCGTTAAGTGTAGTTCACATTACATATTATAATTACACTTAAAAAAAATTTGTTATGCTTCCTTTGTGTTTGTGTCATTCTTTAAGGTTACATGGCGGGGCATTACAAAGACAATAGTTGTGTGACTAGCATAGTAGATAAATCTTGATATTTTATTAGCCTTCCATGCTCATTGGGGCCCTCGACCACATAGCACCCTCAATGGGCATCAGACAAATTCACCACCAGCAATTCACTATTGGAAAATTCACTGCCAACAATTCACCCCAAGAAAATTCACCATCATGACAAATTCACCTCAAGGAAAATTCACCACTAGCAATTCATACCACAAAAATTACATTAACATGTTTAATATATATTTCCGAGAATTTGAATTTTTTTTTTACAAAAGAATAATGGAGGTCTGTATTTCTGTTATTAATGTCATGAAAATTATTCTTTTGCAAAAAAAAATTCAAAGTCTTGAAAATATATATTAAAAATGTTAATGCTCCGCTGCGTGGTGAATTTCCTTGCGGTGAATTTGTCATGGCAATGAATTGCTGGCGATGAATTTTCCTAGAATCCCTCAATGATTGCGTATTGTGTATGATTTCCCACTGTATATGCAGCCAGCAAAATGCACATAGATGTTGCCCAATGATTTGAATAGTTTGGCTAAGCTGGATTATTTATTTTACTGATAACGTTGGCTGATACAAAGATTGACTGAGCCAAACAATCTTAATATTATTAAAGCTTGACAAGACTAAGACTCTATCTATTCACACAAGAATATAATGTCACTAAACCTTTTCTGCCCTCATACAGAGCTCACATGACTTCTTGTCGTTATTTCTAAGTGACTTTGTGCTCAATTTATCATGCACATACGTGATAAGACTTAAATTGAACAGTTGGAGGGATTAGAGATATGTTCATGGGCAGTGTATGTACTGTCTGTATCTATATTGAAGTTCCAAATTTGTGGTCCCTGTAAAAAGGATAACGAATTTAAACTTCTGGCTGTATTTACTGTCTCCTCATGATGAGATTGGTCGTTCATAAAATACAAGCTTTATCTTCTTATCCGTTTGAATCTGATTTTGTCTGGTTTGCAGGAATGACAGAAACTTACCAGGCAAAACTTAGTGCTTTTCTTTCAGAGTTGGATTTGTGGATTCCAATGGTTCATACGAATGAAGGATTGGACTACCATGAATTTTGGTTTAATCATCTGTATATTTTTGGAAGGTTTTGAAGACATTCATTACTGGGGTGATGATTGTTGTGGCATTTTGTCAATCTATTATTTTAGTCTATACTTATAATTTTTTTATTTTTTTTTGGGTAGGATGTGTTATCAATTATGATCATTTTGGTGGAAGAATATATTATTTTAGAACTAAAAACAGATTTATATCATTTTGTTTATGATCTTTATTGTGAGGTCCAAGATCAAATATGAAAATAAAACTAAGAATTAAATCCGCAAATAACAAAAGAACACAAAAATCATATTATGTTGGAGTTTTATATATTAATTACATTATTTGATAAACATTACAAAGGTCTTCACTCTTTTAAATTTCATAACTCCTTTTCTCATATGAACCAATTGCTAACTATCCAACACAATCTATGCATCATTTAACTATCAACATTAACTTAATTATAAATTAACACTTTGGATTGTAAACCTAATACTTCATCACAAATCTTGGAAAATTGATGAGCACTAGAATCTTGTTTAGAAAACAAACCAACAAACAAGGTGTAAGTCACTCATTATTGTACTTTGTATGCTCATATCTAATATAATTATATATAAAAATTTAGACTTTATGAATTGGAACATTTGTAAATTTGTCTTTTGGAATTTTATGCACAAAACATCAACCCATTAAATTTATAATATACACAAAAAATCTAATAAGAACCTCATACATAGACCAATTAGATAATTTTTTCCATTATCTAATAATGTAGAAAACTCATGTTTTGCAATCTTCTTCAATCTCAAGCTCAAGCTCTTTTGATGCAAAACGTTGTTGAATTTTTTATTTTGATTTTGATTTTCTTTCTTCCTTATTGAATCTATTTTCTTCAAAGCAAGTACATGATTTGTGGTGCTTGAGAAATTTATCATGGGGGCTCTCTTTTCTTGATCCAAGATCTTCCTTTCGTCAAGGTTATTCTAATGCTAAAAAACACATTAATAAACATTAAAATTATGAAATAAGAAATTAGGACAATATAAAAATGATATTTTTGATAGAGAAAAATCAATTTCTTGATTACTAGATAATGTTATAATTGCTTCATGTAATAGAAAGCTAACACTCCTTAAATTAATGCACCATAAACTCATCCAAATCATATATCAACAAGATCTATTTCTAGATAGTTACAATAACATATACCCAACATAAAATGTTTTAAACATATTTTCATTATATTTTTAGCATGCAAGTATAATTTTCTAGAACTTATATAAATATATTATGTGAAAAGATATGTACACCTAGTTATAATCTAAATCACTTGATTAACTTTCTAGTTTAAATTTGGTGGAAACAAAATATAGAACAAGTATAATGGGAAGTCCTTTTTAACTAAATTCAATAAATAAAAATATTTAAGATTTTATTATAGTTTTAGTTTTGTCAATTATACATACTAATAATATTATGTGTTGTAACATGCCTCTAAATATATTATATTTCTTACTTAATAACACTAAAAAAAATAATTAAGAATTTATAAAAAAAAATTAGAGTGGTACATGTTCTTACAGGATATTTTTTATTTATATTTTTTATTTAGATAATTAACACATTATATCTAAGTATTCCATGAGAAACACATCTTTGAACATTTAATGTGCAAAGAAATCAACTATATTATATAGAACACATACATAAACAATGCAATGCCTAATATAAACTAGGCATACATTAGGCATCAAAGAAAACAATCATCATATCTATCATGCAAACAACTAGTAAGAAACAAATCAAATTAAAAAGAAGTGTAAAATAGCCCACACAGATGTAATGGGTAATCAACAATCATAAGTTAATTCAATCAAATGCATAGTAAAAATAGTCACCAAAATGAAAATAATAAAGAAGTTAAAGCATGGTGTTGATGTTGGGATTGTGAATGATAATTCATAATAGTGATTTGTGTAGTGTTGTGCCAAAGTTTGAGAACTGAGATTATTTTCATCAATAAACATAGTTGTCTTAGTATCTCCAATATTCTCCAAAATCTTGTTCATATTTCCTTATTACAATATTATGTATAAATAAATCTATTTGCACAAATTAAACAAATCACAATAACATTTAAAAATAAATGCTAATCATTATATGAAACTTTTTGTTTATTATTTTAAAAATAAATAAATAAATAAATATACTCATATCTTTTCATAATTTTCTTATAAAAAATCTTGAAAATTAATATTGAAATTTAATTTTTAAAAAATTAAAAATTATATATTTTAATTTATATTATATAAAATAATTTTCACAATATATAATTTCCATAAAAACTCAAATGTTTGGCTAAAATAACCTAATAAAAATCAAATAAGGATAATAAAAGTGATTGAATCATACATAAAAAAAAAAACCATTAAAAAGGAAACAAGAAAAGTGATTGAATCATACATAAAAAAAAACCATTAAAAAGTTTCCTAGGTCTCTATTTAAGACAATCCCCTTGATTGAGTCGTTTTAATATAAAGAAAGAAATATGACTAGATCTCCAATAAACTATCACTTTTGTGACATATCTGATAAGAAAATGTCGAACATGAAAATGGGAAAAGAAATCCTGCATGCAAAAGCACGACAAAGTTATCAATCACATGCAATTTGTTCATCATTGAATAAAAATTAAATAAATAAAAAATTATAAAAAAGTGATAATACGTCTCTTAATATTTTATTTTTTAGGTATGGCATGTGGGTTTTAGTAATCTTGGTAAATTTTAAATTTGTTTTATGAAATTTTTAAGATATTTTGGTCAATTAGAGGGGATAGATATTTGAAATATTAAATTTTAAATATTTGAATTGAATCATAAAGATTATATTATTAAGATATTATTTTCAATCTTTAATTAAAATTGTTGAAATCTTGAAAATAAATGTATGCATGTATATGATGCACGATAAGTATTAGGAGGTCATCTAGAGGGGAATGTATAGATAATTGTTTTGTTAATCATATATTGCATTGCTCTATTATTGATGTGACTTAATTGTCATGAACTTTTAGTGAGAATATGAAATAGTAGTAAATAATGTTTAATCAAGTGATTAAAAGATTACTAAAATTATTGTAATTTAAATAATTGAAATTTTGATCTATGAATGAAAATTAAACTAAATAAAGTATAGAAATAAACATACAAAATAATCTTATAGCTGCAACCTATCGTGGCCTCGTTTTGGCAAAGACTCTAGGGGTCGCCAAACTTTGGTTGGAAGGGGACTCGCTTAATATAATTAATTGTGTCTTGAGGAAGTGTTCGCCATCGTGGTCTATCGCTCATCTTATTAATGATTCCTTCTCCATCATTAATTCTTTTGAGGAGATTAGAATATTTCATGTTTTTAGAGAAGCTAACATGCTTGCTGACGAAATTGCAAACTTGGGAGTGGTGGCTAAATATGATTGGGATGTTTTTGAATCATTACCACTCAATCTTAAATATATTTCCAACGATGACCAGGTGGCATGTATTTAAGGTAGTCGATATGGAGGAAAGGTTCTTCATAATTTTTTTGAGTTGGCTTAGGCACATTGAACCTTGGCCCTGTCTATTTCATAATTACAACTTTGATGTCTGTAAAATTATGGATTAGTTGCATAGGCAAGGAAGTACTCTGAATGAAATACTCACACATTTTGTGGGTATTATTTGCATGGTTTTGCGGATAGCTAGGATTATTTTGTTTCTACAAAATTTACTGGTGTTGTTGGGCTCTTGCTCCTTTCATGTTGTCATGGGTGGAGCTCACTGCAGGGTTGAACCAAGCTCGTGTGAGGAATTCCAGAGCAATGAAACTGTGGGGGATCATTTGGAAAAGGGTGGGGTTACCCAGTATATGCAAAGAATCCAAGGCCCTAATCTTGAAGCTACAAAGTTTTTTGTTAAATGTTGGAATGGTTGAACTTTGTGGTATAAAGGGGTGGAGTTCATTGCCGAAGTCACTGGTCTTTCATCATCTGGGAGGAAATTCTATCGTGATAGAGCTGTTGCGAAGAAAGCCTTTGCTATTTTTTTCAAATTTGATGAGAAGAAGAAGCTTCGGGAGGTCGGGAGTTGTGGGTATGCCTGTAAGTCTCTCAAGCCATTGTGGAGGGATCTTGTGCTGGTTATAATGCATTATTTCACACTGGAGGGTAGGTTCTATGTTGTGTATAGTTATCACTTTATGTTGTTGGATCATTTCTATCATAAGGTGCTAGTCTCTTTTCCTTTTTATCTTTTACTATCAATGGAAAACAATATTGAGGACCACTGTAAAAACCCTAAGAAGTTCATTTTGCATGAAGGTCTTATTAGTCTTTTGTTTGATCATATTAAGCTCAAATCAATCCTTGTTTCTCCTAAAAACCCTGGGAAAAAAGGGGGGTTAATAATTCTGGTTATGAGACAGGGGATTTGGTTGAGGAATGGGAAGAGAGTTCTGAGGATGTAGACTCAGATTTTGATGAAATGTTTGTGGATGGTGGTGGGTCTAAGGAAGGGTATAAAGCATCTGAAGCGTGGTCTAAGGGCTACGAAATGGACATTGAATTGAGGGAAGCCATGGTGCAGCCAGGTAAGAAGAGTTCTAAGGGGAAAGCTAAATGCCCCAAGAAAGACAAATCATCTACTAAGAGCAAAGTGGAGTTGGTGAAAGATGTGGATGCTCCTGGTTTGGGTGTGAAGCCTACTTTGAGTCCTAGGAAGGTAGGTGTGATGGATAATTCCCCTGTGATTGGTGCTAAGGGTCCTGAAATTGTGGGGGTTGAAGTTAATGCCCCTATTGGAGATATTAGCCCTGGTGTTGTTGAAATGTTTCCTAGGTCCACGCCTATGGAGATTCAAGGGAGTTAGAGTGCCCATGACCCTAACCTGGATCCCTAGGTCTCTCATGCTATCCCATTGTAGGAAAAAGATAAGACTGTGAAGATGGAGCAGTTGGAAGTGTTGGCTAACTTGGCAAGCTTGCCATACAAGCATAGGGTAAAGGTCTTGTTGTTTTAAATGAGAAAGCCTTGAATTGGACTAGTAAACCCCTAGAGCTAGGGGAAATTGAGAAAGCGGTTGAAGATGTGAACTGCTTGAACCTGATGGATAAAAATGTGGATCCTACTCCAGCTATGGAAAAAGATGTGGAGGCTAGGCCATGTTTGAGGACAAGGAGAAAGATGAAGAAGCGGGCAGCTATATCATTTGATGAGCTCAAAGAGGTTATGAAAATGCATGAGGGGGTCATAGAGGATAATATGGCCTCAGATAATGTCCTAGAAAAGATGTTGTAGTTGTTGCTAAATCTTTTGCTTGATCAGATAGGGTGCTGATGTTTTTTGTTGTTAGTGTGCTGATGGGTTTCTTTGGTTTTTTTTGTTGTCAGCATTTTGGTTTTTTGGGCTACAATTTTTAATTGCTTAGTCTTTCTTGCAACTTTTCGTTGTTGTAAATGGTTTCGAGGCCCCTTCAAAACCTGATTTTCCTTATCAAAAACATACAAAATCATCTTATAGAAAATACAAAGCAAGTCATTCAAGATCAATGAGTAAAAATGAATTTTATGGAGATATAAAACAGATTAACAATGTAATAAATTGCCATAAAAATTATGTGTTCTGAAAAAAGTATTACAAATGTCAAAATGAACATTTTAAAAAAAGGTTCTTTAAACTATGCTAAATAATCAAGTTGAAAATGGATGAAAACCTAGCTATAATTGAATGGCTCAAAAAAAAAGTGTCATTATTCTTTTGAAAATTGAATGCCCAATATAAAAGATGTTCTTCATAAATATACTAGAACAAAATATATTGAAATAGAATTTGTATATATATTAATTATCTCCCTTTGTATCAAATCATCAATGTAGACATGTATAACTAATACCTTATAATCCCAATTTTAATAAAAGAATCACTTTATACTTACAATACCAATGACTAAAAAGTGACTTTAGTCTTAAAATTTAATTTAAAAAATATTAATTTTGATTTAGTACCTTTATATCTTTCTAATGTTTAAGAAAATAAAGTGATCTTTTAGAATTCAAAAAATATATATATATAAATATAAATATAATGGTTGGAGTTCACAATTATTTGTGATTTTAGTCAAACATTAAAAGGAAGAGAAATAAATTATTTCTCTTGTATTAGAACAACTATCACTGTATTTGTCTTTGGTTGGAATGGAGCATGTTCAAGATGATGGCGTGATTGAGAAAGGAAATCATGAGAATAAGGAGGCCTCTATAGCTGCTCAAGTGAAGAGTTCTAATAAGGTGGTTGATTTAGATGTGTCCCTTATTGGTGTGGAATCCATGGGTAGAGGTAAAGTTAAGGTGGATCCTCTTGGTGGTAAGTTCCATGATGGTCATCCTAAGAGATCTGATACCTTTCAAGGTGAGCTTATGAATTGGGAGCTAGTTGATTTGAACGATGTCGCTAGAATGGCTAAGGAGTGGACTGGAAAACTCTTTATGCTCTTTAAATGGCTTCTTAATGAAGTCAAATAGATTAATATCAAGATGAATTCACTAGATAAATTTAATGTAGGTGTTACCAATAACATTAAATTGGAGATGTTTGTTGTTAATAAGGTCAAAAACATGAATATTATCCTCAAAAAATTCATGTTTGATGCAACAAAACTATGGGAGGATCATCATTCCAAAAAAAATTCTCTTGAGAAGAAAATGACTAAGATCCATGAGGACATGACCATTCCTGTCAATGTTAGCCATGAGTCGCTTTAGAATAGTGTGGAGAGGTTGACTGTGTTTACTGAAAAAGCTCAAAAATGGACTAGGAAGCTACTTTTCAAAGGGAAGGAAGTACATGATGTGGAGGATGAAACCCTAATAGGTAACCTGGACAAAGACATAGATGTTGGCCCCTGTATTTGGACCAAAAGAAAAACAAAGAAAAGTGTGATGCTTCTAGTCTAGGAATTGAATGATGTTGTGTAAATGGATGATAAGGTCATTACTAAGGACTTGGAGGCAATGAGGATCTTGAAGAATCTACAATAGATGCTTTTTTCTTTTTTAGACAACTTCTTGTTTGCTGCTTGTTTGCTTCTAGTTTGTTCATTGTTTTGACTACTTTTTTGTGATGGGGATGCTTATTTTTTAATGTATTCTCTTTCTAGAAGCCTTCTCCTTTTGTAAAGGGTTTTCGGGTCCCTTCAAAACTTGCTTTTTTTCTAATAAAAAACTATTACCGTATTCAAAATATATATTCACCATTCTAAAATTGATTTGAACATCTAAAATGCATTGCAATCCAATTTTAAACAAAATATTCATATATTCACAAATTCATGAACTTAAACCATTGCAAATAATCATATTAATAATTATTTTTTATACCAAAATGAACAAGCATCACTACACTATACTCCAAAATTTCTCATATAACCATCATTTGTATATTTTTAAACATGATAACTAGATTTATCATTATCAACCTCATGAATGCATCTATAAATATGATCAAAACTAAAAACACATTCAAAGAGTGCTACCTAGTATACCGGAATTCCATCTCAAAAAAATTTAAAACCATCTATATGTACAAATGAATGTCATATTGTCATCCAATAATTAAGTATCAACTAAAAAAATTCAATTCAAATTAATTCAAATGGAATGAAACTATTCATTAGAGTTGGCAATGCCCTTCCCTTTCTCTTCAAGATCTTGATAAAAGATCAATAAAAAAAATAAAAAATTAATGCCTTGGTTAGTGTCACACTTAATACATTTTATGAGGCATCTTCATCTTTATCAAATCCAATTTTAATCAACTTTCAATTTTATTTTTCTTAACCTCTATGACCATATGAAAGATGGAAGAGGATCAAGCACATTAGAGATTGAATGGTAGGTTCTATCATCATGGGACCGTGTAATAGGGCTAGAACAAATAGTAGCATGAAATTCATTTTTTTCTAGTTGGATATGGGTTGTGAGTATGAAAAGTGTGAGGATTCATTATTTCATTAAAGGAACGAGATTTCTCATGGCCTCTTTAAACCATATTTTATATTGCATGAAAATATCAAAAATCATGTAATTCCTATTATATAATAAGCTAGTATTCTAATGTCCTAGAAACTATTAAACTAGCATAACCTTTTGCTGAGATCTATGAACAAGAAAATAAGAATGTAAGAAAATAAAAATAAAATTATATTATATTTCCAAATTAATTGATTAAAAATAAAAAATGAGCCCATTCTTATATAGAGAATGGTTGAATCTAATAAATACAAAATAGGTGAAAGATAACTAATGTTCATCTAACATGATAGGTGGCAACTAACTAAAGTTACTCTAGCATGATTAGTGGGAGATGACTCAACCTTAAATAGCTAAATATCAATTAGAATACATGAACATAGGATTGAATGACACAAAGTACCAACACACATGCTTAATAAAATAGATTAATTTAAAAGTAAATAAAAATTAGAATAATACTATCTTTGTGTTCAAATCACATGAATATATAGTGTAGTCTGAACATTCTAACACCATCTTAATTGTAACTTAGGTAGAGGAAAAATAAGGAAGAAAAATGGTTAGATATGGATTTGGGAAACAAGGCTTGAATAGTTATTCATGTATAGTAAAAAATATCCAAAAGAAGGAGAGAATCATAGCCCCTTATGAACAAAAGGAGAAAGAAAAGAAGACTAAAAATTCCACATCAAAGATGCCAAAAACAAATGATATTTCTCTTTTGTATGTTATTGGCAGAGTTATTGGTGGTGTTAGTTTTAAAATCTACAGTGGCATGATGATTAAAGGATTTGAGATGCTAGGTTTATCTTGTGGTGGTCAACATGAGGTGCTCTATAGTATGTTGACTTTCCAATATTTGGTTTTCTATTTGCATGACCTACACCTATAGAGATGGACACACATATCTATGGAGAATACATCTTATAGATAATAATTAAAATGTTGATTTCCTAGACCTTTAAATTTTCTTGAAAATTTTATGATGACATTAACAATGTGTAGAGCTGATGCAAATAGGTAATATGATAAATCCCTATAATAATCTATATATTAAAAGGTGTGATTGTGCAAGCCATATAACACATTGAAATTTATTTCTTAGAGTCCATGATGGCCTACTCTACATTTGATGAATACATAATTTCTATTAACAATTTTTTGGGCCTTTTGGACATGATAGTAGGGTCTATCTTACATCAAAGAACTCTAAAAATATTCAAATGTGCAAGAATCAACAAATAATATGTAATAAAAAAAGGTAAAATAACTTTGAAGTGTCCATTTCAAATGAAGCAAATTATAAATATAATTAGTTTGATTACTATAAACATGATGGTTGGTTTGGTTTCTCTCTAGTAAACTCCAAAAAAATATTTTCTTTTAGCACTTTAATAACTATAGCATGATCATTGCAATTGAGTTTCCTCTATAAAGTATGTTGGAAAAAACAACACTATAAAAAGAAATATTGGAAAGGTTTAAGGGGATTGAATAGATAAAATATAATAGTGGCTCATGTAGGAATACGCTAGTATTTTTAAGTCCTAAAAACCAATAAACTATCATAAACTTCTACTAATATTTACACACAAGTAAATAAGTGTGTAAGGAAATAATAATATAGAAGTATTAGATATCCAACTCAATTGATTATAGAGCAAAAATAAGGTAATACTTATATATAGCAAGGTTGAAAATAGTAATACATAATATATGGAAGTTAACTAAATTTGATCTAGTATGATAGGTGGAAGCTAACTAACATTGATCTAGCATGATTGATGGGTGCATGATTGCATGATAAAAACTACCTAAGTGCTCTTTAAAAAATAGATTTAATAACTAAATATTTAAATTAGAATAAAATTCAAGAAGTGTGAAGATATGGATGACATTAATGTAGGAGATTGTGAAGTGGACTTTGAAGGATAACTTGTTTCAACATTGGAAGATCTAGATATTGCAAGAAGAGAAAGTGGAGAATTGAAAAACAAACTCAAGGAATCAAAAGAGACAATCATCAATATGAAAGTTCAAGTTGAATAAGGAAAGAGAGTTGCAGATTGCTTAAAAAATAAGTTGAATGAAAAAATAGTGGAATGTTGTCACGTCTCAGACTTTGATGTTGTTTTGACCATGACTTTGTGGGATTTATTATATGAATGATGGTGCGTGATTAGAGTAATATAATATAATACAATGCTTTGGTGTATGGAAATGTAGAAAAATATTTGCTTTTGGAATTATGAATGCATTTTATTTTAAAATATACAAGATAGAACAAAATAGAAGTATTGATTTAATTATTGCTTTGATTTATATTTCTATATCGGATACTAATACAATTTCGTTGTTGCACGCCTGAGTGCATTTGAGTTGCAGGTGGTCGAAGACCAAGAGTGTGATTGAGGAAAAGAAGGTTAGCTTCTCGACAGGGTAAAATAGGAGTACTCTCGACCACACACACACAACACCTAGACTCATGTAGATTGCATTTAGGCAATGTCACTTTCAACATGATTGTCTTGAATTATTGGTGAATTAAATAATAGTCGATTAAAATAAATAAAATAATAAATAAAAGAAATAAATACAATGTAACTATTAATTATTAATTTTAAGTTTTAAATGCTTTATGGTTTCAAATCCTATCTTTATTTTGTGTTAGTTAAATGATGAATTATTTATAAGTGAGGTAAAATATTTATTTTAGATTTGAATAAATAAATAATAAAAATAATAACATAAATATAAATTAATTATCAATTATAATTTTGAAAGGATTATGATTTGCTTTATTTAATATCCCATTATCTATGCAATAATAAATTTGTTTATTAAAATTTTATTTAAATTAGGAAATTAAAGATAAAGTGAAAATATTATGAATGAAATAATTTGCATAATATAAAGTGGAGATATCTTTGTTTGCATATGGTTATTTTTATTTATATCAAAATTGAAAGGAGTGAACAGCCCCGAGAGAACTTTGGGCTCTGGAAATTTTTTCTTAAAACCAACAATGTTGTTGGCATGTGGCAATCTCTGGAATTTGCATGTAAAATTCATCTGTCATTTGGAAATACTCTGCATGATCCTCGAAAAGAGGAATAAAGCTTTAAGAGAGAAAAGAGAACATTCATTCAGACATATCTGAGAGCTCTGGAAGAAGGTGACAGGAAGGTAATACTGGGCATCTGCACTAGAGAAAATTGCCAGGTTCTTTTCCATACTTGTTTTTTTCAATCAGTTTAAAATTGCAGTAAGAAAATTGAAGAAATGAAATGCTTCAATCTATGAAATGATTACATATATCTGAGAAATATTTTCCAATTTTATTTTGAATCTGGGTAATAGTTTACTTCTCATTGCTGCATTATAGAAAGAATACCCAATCTTTTCTTCCAGATTAGGGTTACATTCAGTTGCAAAAGCTGCAAATTATTAAATTGCTCTCAATTATATTTGAAACCTACATAAACATATATATATACATATATATATATGTATGCATATGATTTTGCAAGAAAACACTTTCACCAGAAATAAATTTGAAATGCCTTTTGAGATAAATTTGAATGCAGTATAATACTGGGCAAAATGTCTCTAAATGTCTTTTTTTTTGAGTTATGAAATTGTTATACGCAGGAATAAGGAAAGGGATTTAATCCCTTGTCCTCCCCATGGGAAGGACGCGGTTCTGTGGGGAGGCTCGCGCCCTCCACAGGCCACGGCCTGTGGAGGGGGTGCGAGCCCCTCACAGCCCGCCCCCTTCCCATGGGAGGGGCAAGGGCTTCCTGCACCCTTATGTGCTCAACGCCAGTAAGAAACCCTGTAAAATGTTTATATTATGTGTGCACAACCAAAGAACTTATGAACAGTTATAAAAAAAATCAGTATTTCTTTCTTTAAAATTTACACTCAGCTGTATATGAATTTTTATATACCTATATATATATATATACACTCAGCTGTATATGTATATATATATATCCATACATATATATACCAAAATGCAAGTTTGAAAAGGAAAACCATTTCCAGAAAGTGATATGATCTCTGTCAAAAAAATCCACAAATATCTCAGAAAATTTAAACCTGGAACAAGAACAGTAGTATCTCTGAGAAACCATGTAAACTGAAAATCTTCTTGATTTCTTTGTCATATACTTACATATAGAAGTACATTCCTGAGTAAAGGTATACAATATAAAATTCAAATGCAATTTTTTCTTTCAAACCTCTGTTATTCCGAAAGAATTGCATTGTTTATGTATATTACTAATATTCAGAAACCTGTATTAAAATTAAGAGTTACACTTTCAGTCAGCTTGAATTTGGAAAGAATAGAAGTACATACTGAAATTAGAAAACACTGTATTCATACAAACAAATTAATTAAATTTTTCTAATAGTACACTAATAGTATTACGACATACATGTTCTTTAAAAACAGAGTCTTTTACCAAATCAGAAAAGAATTACTTACAAAAGAGTGAATGAAATCTTTCTACTGAACTTACAATTTTTCTTTCAACAGATGTTATGAAATTCTCATTTGAAATTCTTTTAGAATCAATTGAATGCATGAAACATGTAAGAAAATGCACAACTTTCTACGTTTGTATTTATTCATACTTTACTTTTGGTAACTTCCGGGATAGGATGCTGAAGGTGGACCTACAGAGACGGTAGTATTACCTTTTCTAAACTACCATTTGCTTATTTTTGCTTCGCTAAGCACTTGTACCATTGAAATAGATGGATTTGTTTTAAAAGCCTAGAAACATATATGTATTTGAGTCTCTGCCACCTCCTGTTGCAAGAAATATGTTTTCTCATATTAGAAATGCATATAAGCACCGGGCATGCATCGAGAGTTCCCTCCTGTTTTATTGTGTCAGGTTTCTAGGCTCCTTTATGCAGGGCCGGGTATTCCTTCGAGTTAGGAAGGAACTCGGGGAAGTCATGTACTTCATGGTTGGGCGGAAAAGGCACCTGAATCACACTCTTGGCCCCAGCTCGCAAGAAGACCAATAGCATCACGGCGGTTGGAGGTTCAGAGTTTTATTTGCTATTGATGAACTTGAGTAACATTCTGGAAATGGTTTGTATAGCGCCATTGTATGTATATTTATATTTGACATTCATTGTTGAAACTTTGAAATAGAAGTATGGCATGAAAGAATCTAATGTAACATTGATATGTAGAATTAAAGTTTTATGACGTAGCATTGAAAAGATGTTTCATTGGAATTATTGATCTCTTCCGAGTATAGATGAATATGTATATATGAAAATTCATTAATGTACTTTTGCCATGTGCATAATCTTGATAAATTACAATGTTGTTATTTGTATACATGAAATGCAATTTAAATTCTCTTTTATTGAGCTCATTTTGGAAGTTTTTATGAATAATATTAATTACTGGAAAACCTTTTTGAAACGGATTGAATGATTGAAAATTTCTTTACTCTTAATTTTCGGAGTGCTACAAATGCTCCAAACTTGAAGAAGAAATTATTTCCTTGAGGAAAGAATTGGATAAAGCAAAATATCATATAGATAAAGGCCTGAAGCTTAAGAAAAGCTCTAATATTCTTGATGAGATATTCAGTACTCAAATATCTATAAAAGAAAAAAGTAGTCTTGGATATGAAGAAGGTCATAACTCAAAGGTTAATATTCCTAAAAAGGAAAAGGAATATGTTGAAGATTCTAAAGAAGTCAAAGAAGAAAGAAAGAAGTTGGATGATGGTTTCATAAGATTTATTAATTAGAAGAAAAGATCCAAGAGGTCTCCTCCCAAACAATCTATTAATTCCAGGTTCTCTCAATCCTTTCATGGTTATTGTTATTCTTGCAATAAGTTTGGTCATAAGGCTAATGATTGTAGAAGTAAAACAAGAAGGAATTATTACATCAGGAATAATTATTTTGTTCATTCAAGACATTGTGTTGTATTTTCTCATTCATTTTATGGCTACTTCTATGTATGCAATAAGTTTGGTCATAGGGATGCTAATTGTAAAACCAAAATAAGGAGAAATGATTCAACCCTTGAACATAACATTGTTTGTTATAAGTGTAATAAATTTGGTCATAAGGCAAGATTTTGGAAACGTGGTTATGTGAATACACAGGCTTAACATAAGAAGATAGAGAAAAAGAAGGAAGTTACAAAGATTTGGAGAAAGAAAAAAGAGCAAGATATTGAAGAGAGGAATGACACAACACTTGTGCATTGTGCACAAGGTTTCATAGTTGATTGATATAGAACATTATCTCAGGGGAATTTGTCTTCTATAAAGTCTCTCCACCCCCTGAAGAGAGTAAGATGTTGTTCATTACAACATGAAAGGTGATTTGAAATAAGATAGTCTAAAGAATTTGGTTGATGAGCAAGATGGTGTCTATAGAATATATGTCCAGATGAAAATCCTTACTTGCAGAGATCTGTAGAATGATTGAGCATCACAGTGAAGTCATAGAGTACTCTGACAACCACTTACCTAACAAGTACAAGGTGCATTAATTGAAGAGAGTTATAGAAAATACAAATAATTTATACTTCAATTTGCACAATAATATCCCATTTCAATCAAAATCACTTGGTTCTGAAGATAAGGAGAAGGAATCAAAATCATCTGTCAAATTTAGATTGTTGTGAAACCCTAGTGATAGTTCACAGAGATAGTTTTTAGTTTTCTCTTAAACCCTTGTTTCAATGTTTGAAAAGGAATTGCAATGGATACTCCAAAATTGGTAGATGTCATTGAGAAACCTATGCAAAAGTATAAGAAATATCCTTTCAAGGCTATGGAGGTAGATAAGTACAATGTGTTTTCAAGGGTTATAGTTGGTACCATGTACACTGAAGATGTAAGGATTTATATTCATTACCCCATGAATGAAATTGATCACAAAAAGTTTGAGGAGTTGATTCATAGCTTGTTGTATGATGATTATGTCAGGTATAAACCAGAATATACAAATGTGTTGGCTAAGGGATTGGATGTATGGATGAATTTTCCTGATTTATATGATAACATTGAATGGGTGAAAATTATTTTGAGCATAATTCATGATGAATTCATTTATTTGGAAAAACCCTATAGAATCACCAAAGAAGCAAGTAAATCTATAACAAGGTTATGTGCAATTGGAACTCTTTTGGTGATGAAGGCTGTGAAGAATGAGAAGGTTATAGAGTTAACTGGAGAAAATTTTGATAAGAGGGCACTGAGAATAAGTGATATTAATTATATAGGTGTTAAGTATGCTACCATGGGTATTGCATAAAAAATTTACTTCACCAATAGAGAGGGATTCATTACTAATATTTTAATTCATACTGCATACTAGATGGTTAAGTAAGGACTGGATGCAACTTTAGGTTTAGTTCTTTGATACTTTGTATTGCATTTTATTTTCTAAATGAATTGCCTAGTTTCAAGTGAAATATCTGGAAACAAAACTTTTTGGTTGCTGCACAAATCAAGAACCACATGAGAGGGTTCAATGACACTCAGGCTTGCATTGTTGCATATTGGGGTTTCTTTAAGAACTTGCAAGTGATAATGAAAAATAGGGAAATAATTCCATTTGATTTGGTGAGAAGATATAAGGATGAGATAAAAATTTTGGCTGATAAAGATTACTAGAGGACATCCTAGATTCCCAAATTGCCTTATGAGGTTTCTTCAGATGAAGTTAAAGCATATGTTGAAAACCTGTTGAACAAACCCAAGGATCTTGTAGTAGAAAGATTTGTTACTTCTAGAGAGATCATGGATAACATTATCTAGAAGAAGATAGAAGAGACCAATGAGAAGAGGGTTGATAAGATGTTTGAGAAGATGGGCATTCTACGATACTCCAAGATGAAACCACAAACTGTTTCCCAAGCCTTGGATAACATTCTCTTAGATCTTGAGGAAACTATTGTAAACAATGTGCCTATAAGATCAATCAAATCAAAATTTTCTGCTACTACTCCTTCACAACCTACTCAATCCACACAAGCTACTATAGAGAAAAGAGTTGCATCTAAGACAAAAGTTGCTAAGAAAAAGCATCATAGGGTTAAGAAGCAAGCCAAGAGAAATAAGGCTAAGAAAAAAGATACAAAAGAGGAAGAATAAAATGGGAAGGTACTTCCAAGCCTAAAGGGAAAGGTAAGGAGAAGAAAAGAAAGAAAATTCCTCTAACACATCCTCCACATGATCCTCTCGGTTGGATGCAATCCTTATTTGGTATTGTAAGTAATAGCCTATTAGAATAAATAACTGCATTACATTTGGATGCCCCTCTTGAGGACCAAAGGATAACTGAAAGGGAAATAATTATGTACATGGTCATGTACAATGTGGCCCTTAGAAAAATCTTTAAATTTCTTCAAAGAGTTTGGCCCAAGCCCTAATGAAGAAAAGAGAAAAAATAATTGAAATTGATGATGAACTGAAGAAGGAAGCGATTGAAAAAGTTAGACTTCCATATCTCAAGAAGAAAAAGATAAAATACTTTAGAGACAAGCTTAGGAATTGAGGTAAAAGTAGAGAGTGGACATCCTCATGAGCATGGAGAAAGAGGATAGAGAAAAAATCTAGGAGACTGAAGAAGTGAAAGAAAATCATTGAGAAGATGAGAAATGTTGAAGATGTGGAGCAATCATAGATGTCCCCATAACATGATAATGTTCAACATGAAGCAAAAGAGGAGAGAGATGAGTAGGTAACACATGATGAAGAGCATGCTTCTCTTGAGCATGTTGTGCATGATAACCCTCCTCCAAAGAGAAATGATCAGCAAGACCAACAAATGGAGGAAGGCACTTCTACATCTAGAGCACATGCACAAGAGTCTCCAAAGGTATCTGTTTCTGTAGCCCCCATTGACTCTGCCAAATATTTTCTTGCACAAAAAAAAGAATGTTCAACTTGTAATTGTTGCGGTTGTCTATGTTTGATGGGTAAGTAAATTTGGAAAACATCTCACCATTTCAAAAATTGCAACTTGGTGATATCTTTCACTCCCCTGCAAGGAAAGAGATCTTGCAACAACAAGTTGACAATTAAAAATCATTACAAGAGGTAGTAAAAATATTATAAGCTAAAATTCATAATGCAAAAAAGAAATTCCTCTCTACCACTTACTCAGCAGATCTGAACAGCTAATGAATTCCTTTAAGGAACACTTTGCTTATTTGGAGAAGCAATCTAAGGTGAAGATTTAAAACATTAGACTATCTAAGGCCTCTGAAAAAATGTGCAAAGGCACATGAGAAGTTGAAAACTTGTATAGAAGACATTCAGAAGTGTATGGAAGAGGTGAAGGTATTATAACCTTTTTATCTAAAATTTGCTACTACAAAAAAAGCTCTTAAGGGTCAAGTCAATGATATGGAAGTGCATATCACAAATGTGGCTACTACTTATGATCCAATGTAGGATAGTGATGGTGCCATTAGGGAAAAAGTTCAAAATCTACACTCCCAGCTATAGCAAGTGCAAGATCAAAGGGATCAAATAGAAATCCAAGTGAAATAGTTGCAGGAGGTTGTAAATATAAAGTTTTCATCTTTAACAAGTCTCTTGGAAAAAGCTAAAGGAGTGAAGAAAAAGAATCATATTTCATCCTCGGAAGAAGCAGAAGACATTCATGCCCATCTAGTGAGTCAAATCCATATCACTACTTCTACAAAGTTGAAATGGGATAACTCCTTAACTCATCTAAAATCAATATAGAATAACATCCTTCCTTCTAGTCAAAGCTTATGTATCTGCGACATAATTTTTGTGACATTTTTTGACATGTCAATATATGGAGTAAATAAGTGTTTAGCATTCTATGTATATAGAAAAAAATTGAGTAAGGGGGAGTGAAGTGTAAAATTATGTATAGATAGGGGGATTTAATATGTTTTTGTGAAGACCACCTAACCTTTTCCCTTGATGTTAGAGGAGGACATATAAGAGAAGATCTGGTAAGTATTGCCATCAATGAAAAAGGGGGAGATTATTGGAAAATGTGTGGATAGTGTGTTGTCATTGATGTCAACCTTTGTAGATATCATATATTGTTATTGGTTGGATGCCAAAGAGATGTAAGTTTTTCTTATCTATGAAGTTCATGATTGGGATGCTATCATTGGTACACCATTGTACACCATTAGTCAACATTCATGATCAGATGTCAAATTCCTTGGTTAATAAAGTTCAAATCTATCTAAGGTACAAGATTGGCTACATAGGAGCTCTTTCAATTACTCTGTATTCCTCAACAAATGAAGTTTTGTTCTTGTAGTCTGTAGAGTAGCTCTGCACAGTTGAAAGGTATGCATATTCCATGTATCCATGCATAATTTCTATCACAAAATGTTCTGGAGTTGTCAAAGTATGAATTTTCTAAGTCCCAAATAATGTATGATAAAGAGAGAACTATATGTCTCCTCATTTCACCACATCACAATGTTTTGCCTTGTAGTTTTGGAGTTAAGTTTATGAAGATGATATGTCTTCTTAATCCAATTTTTAGATGATTTTTTTTACCACTGGTATTTTTGTAGATGATAGTGTGTTGTCTATGCTTTTGCAACTTGGTAGGTTGGTCTGTTGGTGTCTAATCAGTTTGTAACATCATATTTTGGATCAAGAATGTATACCGGGGCTTTGTAATGCATGATGGAAGCTCTTTGGGCTCTCTGGTTGCTATGTAAGTTGATATCTACTTCTCTCTAGTTCTGTATTATGTCTGTTGTGGATTTCTTGATCTCTATGTGTTTGTACCAACATGAATTGATTTGGAATGAAAAAGGTAATGCACAAAAATATTGTTACATTCTATATCAGTTTGTTGAATGGGTCTACAAAGTGTTTCTTTGTCTCTTTGATACCACCTTGGTCTAGAGTTGATGTTTTGATAGTTTGCTTACTTGTCAAGCCAACTTGTCATGTTGAGTTGTTTGCGCCAAGTGCTTAGATGTGTGTGCTAATTTTGAAGATGAGTTTCATGAACAATAGGTCTTAGATATCTCTTAACTTGGACCACATAAGATTTTTTTCTATTAGAAATGTATTTGAAGCCAACTTCATGGTAAATATTGTATATCTTATATTTCATGTTTGTAGCCAACTTGGAGAACCTTTTTGAAGGATACAGATGATGTAAATAAAAGATCAAAGTTCTTTAGGAGGGTGAGTGTGTTGTAAATATTTTGAGCAAACAATGTGCAAGTAAATTTTAGCATAGTATCTTATGATCATGAAATGTACCAAAGATCAGTTTTGACAAATCTATAGTGAATGTGAAGAATGTGAAGAAGATTATGAGCTTGTAAATGAGTAAGTTTGTTGAAGGAAGTGAGCTATAGGTAACATAGCTTATTGAATTAATTGAATTTACCAAAGGCAGTGAGTCAGAGGTAACTGATGCATTGAAATAATCTAATTGTATGTTGAGGTAGTGAACCTCTATTGTGAAAGTTGTTTTGAGCGGGGAGTGGTGTACTTCCTTTGGTTAAAGACCATAAATACCTATTGTAAAATTTGTTATATTGGTGAGGTTGGATTTGGATAGTAGATCCAAACAAATTTCTCACCATAGTTTTTCCCTTGTAGGTTTTCTACTGTAGAGAAGGGGGATTCATTGCTCATGAGTCTCTTTGTTCTCAAGAGATTCCCAAGGAATGAACAACCCTAAACTAACTCAAGGAATAATGTTCAAGGTACATGATAAGAGGCGAGAGTTCAAGAATTAGAGAGAGCATATTATAGAGGCTTTTTGGATAGACTGATGGGCTCTCAACCAAAGGATGAAAATGTGAAACAAGGATGACAACATGATGCACTAGAGTCCCAGAGATGCACTGGCATTTTGTATGGACTAGAAACCAAGAATATCACAAAAAATAACAAAGAAACTACTAACAATCTGATTACTAAGAACTTTCAGAATGCAGGAAAATAAGAAAAAGTAATAGAATTGAAATAAGGTAAAGTAAATGATAATACTAAAGAGGATAGACAAAGTGCTCACACCAAACCAAGCAATGAAGCCTCGAACAAGTGAACATATTCAACACTTGCACACATAAGACTGAGGGAAAAACGTTGGGGATGTTTAGGGGCTTGTCACAATCAAACCCCCATTTTGGTGTTCCCACCTCCATGGACAACCAGATAGATAGAGAGAAATAATAAATAGAAATGAAATGAACACAAGAGTGATAAAAACAAACCCTGCTCAAGAAGGAGAAATTGTATCACATAATAGAGATGCAATAGATAGGGGATGTGAGAAATCCCAAGATGCTAAAAGACACAAGATAAGAAAGATATCACCTGCAAGGCTTAAGGAAGCCAAGGAGAAAGATAGAGCTACGAGAGCCAAGAGAGCGTTGTGAGAATGTGAGAGCTTGGGAGTGTTGTATCAAGTAAGAGAGTTGCACAAGCATGAGAGAAAAGAGGGAAAAGAGAGTGTATCCAAGAGAGAAAGACCCAAGAGAGGCCAAAATGAATTGAAAGAATGAATTTAAAAGAGAGAATAGGAGGGAGAAAAAGCTTCCCATAGCCGTTACAAGGCATCCCAGGCTGTTACCATAGACAAAGGTAGCTGAGAAGTGGCGAGACACTCAAAAATAGTCATTTGAATGTCAAAATGTCACAGGACGCTAGTGCAGTGTGTAGACATCTGTGCAACGTGCTAGTGTCTAGACACATCACGCTACAAAACAACAAGAACAAGAAAAGCACAAGGTTTGACACAATGTTGACACGCAAAGGGTGGTTGTTGAAAAGGGGTCCTGAACATTCTGAAAGAGGAAAAAGGTTGATGCAAGGGCTAAAATGAACCTACAAAAATGCTAAAGGAGTAGACACTAAAGTGGATGCAAAAATTTATGTGCAATTGCAAGGGGTGCAATTTTACGACATTGCATCTACATAAATATGGTGTTATGGATGTGTACACTTGTGTTCTTCTACTTTTCATGTTTTTATTGATTGATTGGTGCTAAATGAAAATTTTTTGTTTAAGTACTGATTCACCCCCTCCCCTCTCAGTACTTTTATGTGTTCAACAATCAACATAAGTGAATTTTATCATTTCCAATAGAAATTTAATTTTGGTCAAACATATGGTCTAGTTGAATTTATTCTAGAAATAGTAAATATGAGCCACGACTTTTCAATAAAGTCTTAATTGTGTATATAATATTTTTTAAAATCTAAACTACCCTTTTGTAGATCTATAAGTGTAGTTGTCAAAAGTATTTTTTAAGTAGTTTAATTATTGTTTTTTTATTTTTTATTGTTATTTTGTTAAAAACTTGTGATCATAACCAAAATATAAGGTTGATTTTCTTGTCAAAAAATGATACTAAATATTATTTAAAAAATGAAAAAAAAATGATGCACTAGAGAAGATATTCCATGTCAAGATGATATATTTTTCTATTTTGGATGAGTAGTTAAAGACAAAATTCGATGTCTCAATAAAATAACCTCCCACCCCCTCGGTGGGGTCTTCCAAATCCCACCAACCATGAGACGAATAGGTTAGTCCCGGAGGGCAGGGTGCGGGGGGCCCCTACTATTCTAAGGGACCGAGTGGTTCATCGAGAATCATAGTTCCCCGAGATTCCCTCTCTTAGCAACCTACACAAATTTAAATATTTATTTAGAAATATATTTATTGAAATAGAAAAAAGATCAATCCATGCACTAAAGTTTCAAGTTATAGATACAGAAAAAAAAATAAAGAAAAAAATTACTATACAAAGAGCAACGTCCCACTTAACCTCACTTTATATTATTTTATCAAAAACTAAATTACAGTTTAAAGTTTTATAGAAAACATAAATTCAAATAGTTTTTAAATTTCTATTTTCAAACTATAACAATAAAACATATTTCATTAATTTACATCATTTCAAAATTATAAACATACGTCACTTTGTAGTGATTCAATTTAAAAACTTAGATCAATGTTGATTGTTTTCTTTATAAAAGTGTGCCACAACTTTGATATTTTATCTAGACTAATACTCCTTATCAATGATAATCTATTTGGAATATTATCTAGTATGATATCCTAGTATTATGGTAATAGCTCTACAAATTATAGTTGTGGTTCCTCTCGTACATTTATCATGTTTTGTACTTATGGAATTAATGTTAAACTCATTTTCTCATGTCTTAGACAATCTAAGAATTTCTTTCTATCCACGAAACAACAATTGGAATTAATATAAACTTGCTTTTATCTCTTCTTGACTATAACTAAAGTATATTTATTTTCATCCATCATATATGTACTTTTTTGTAATCATGAATATATTTCTTGCCATAAAACCATGGTCCACCCAATAATCAATGACATGCATTCATAAAAATAATATCACATGAAAAATTTATCATGATATGTACCTATCTTGACTTTCGTAAAAAAAAAAAAAGTTCACTTACCAACACATATGTTATTTTTCCAACCATAATTATATATCCAGAATGGGATGTTCTAACCTTTTAGATTTTTATTTTTCAACCATATCCTCTAACATTATATTTTATAAAAAAATTACTATCTATTGTAGCTTTGCAATACTCACCTTTAGTGTTATAAACAATCTTGCAAAATATATTCCTTTGCACCAACTCCTCTTTCTCCACACTATCAAGCTTTAATAATACTCTTTTCAGGATCATTGGCTCACATATTTATAATTCTCTATTGGATTTGTGACCCCTTTGAACCTTAATAGATATATGCAGTTATTCTACTAGTAATACCTTGGATTTGTGAGCACTAAAATTCTCCATGACCTTCAACTATATATCTAAAATGAGCTCTTCTAAAATATCTTACACCATTTCTTCTATATTTCCCTTGATCTCTTTTGTATCCATCAACTTTTTAGTGTGCTACGAACTAATAGATTCTCTCTTATCACACAATATGTATCACTAACTTCTATATCATTTTATAACAAGTAATATTATTTCATCTTTATTTATTATCCTTCACATAGGATCTTTAATGACCATATTTATATCCACCTCTCATCAAACTTCTTCCTCTTCCCCTTTACTTTCCCTATCAAAATTCAAATATTTTGTTTAGTTCCCCTTTTATTTAAATACAAATTGATAAACTTCCTTAACTATTTGCATTATTAACATGCTCAAATATTCTTGAATATATCCTATCAATCCATTGTTGTATCTTGTCACCTTTTCCAAATATACTTCACTATGTCAAGCCCTAATTATCATCTTGTAAAATTCTTTGGTATAACCCTTCACAATCTTCTCCATTTACCATGAACTTGTAATCTTGCAAAAATTCTAGTTAGTAATTAGTAGGTAAAAATAGTTATAAATAATTTACCATTCTATTCAACATCAATATATTTTTCTTACCTCTCTTATTTATTTCCATTTTTACTTCTTTTCCTAAAATAGAATAATATCCCTTCAATTAGTCTTTGCAAATCTAACCCTTTCAAGATCTACAATTTATTCATATAAAATATTTTCTAGATCATTTATCTAATCAATCAATTTTCTAGATTCATACTACTAAAATCTAACTCTACCATGACCAAAAAAAATAGACGAGAATCACTACCTAAGTACACATTACCTCCATAAAATTTCTCTTACTTTGTGAACCAATATCTATTATAAGTTGTGAGACCCCACCTTTTCATGATCTTGTTGATTCTACGTGTCTTCGATGTTTCTTGTCCAATCTTTCTTGTGTTTATATGTTAGAAATTATACATGAGTTTTAAGAGTGATGGTTGTTCCTATACATCAATGATGTTCACATGCTTGGTTGTTAATTGATATGATTAACTAACTAATTTTATCTAACTAATAGTTGTGATTTCTTTGTGATAACTAGATGAGCTCTTTTCGTTAATTACACAAGTATATATTGATCAAGATTTTTATTTATGATGGGTTATTGGTTATATGTTGATTTATTGCTAGTGGTAGTGTTATTACATTTATGAGATAGATTGCATTATCTTGATAGGGGTTGTTGAGATGATGGATTTTATTATTATTAAACAGAATTATTATTAGATGATTACGTAATGCGGATGTGTGAGTGGGTGTTATTTTGGAGATGAGATTTGATATGTTAATATTATTTGTGATGGTTATTGATTTAAATCATTTCTATATGATTTCCTAGGTGATTATTTTAGATAAGAAATTTTGGAAAATAATTGTAATCCATTTTTTCATAGGACTAGAGCATGAATGTTTTCTTTTGTTTAAAAGGCTTGTTAAATTTTTTTATGTAAATATATTTTTCCTCAAAAACATCAATCTTTAATCACGCCAAAAAGACAAATATATGATTTTCACACCAAAATTAGAGAAAAGCATAAGTTGCATGGAAAATAAAAGGAAAAGCTCACATTGAAAAGAAAAGTAAAAGTTAAAACTCTTTGTTGGGTGCGGGAAATAGAAGAGAGGGAAAAAAATTCACATGGAGAAGTTTAGGGCTTTTTTGCTACTAGAAGTGAAGTTTCAAGGTGTTTGCATAGACTCTTTAAGGTATAAATAGCAGGTTTTTGTAGTTATCTTTATTTAGTTTTCATGATAAAAAGCAAAAAGGGTTGAAATCAAGAGATAATAGGCATAGGGAAGTCAACCAAATGTATCAAAACCCTAGCCTATGCTTATAGTTGTTTACAAATCATAGAGGTGTCTAAAAACCCTGCTCAGAGTTTGTTGTGTGTGGAGGAAAATGTGGCTTCCTCAAGGGTTAAGCCCAGCAATCAACATATTGCTTTCATTTAGCTCATCTAGGGTTTAAAGGCAAGAAATGACAGTCACCAAGGGTTTAAGGATGAATGCCAAGCACAAATCATGACAAAGTTTTGATATCCTTGAGATGATAAATAGGTAGTCACCTTGACTAAAAGAAGGCAGTCTAAGTTGTGATAGCCCATGCAAGAACAGTGAATTCAATGCAAGAGAACATCATACATTTCAAGTTTCAATACACAGTCAGACCTAGGACAGTCCTTATAAGTGAAGCCTTGAAATATCTCTAGATAGGCAGTCTATACCAAGCCAATCTTTTGAAAGTCAAATCAAACAAAGTGCATATCTGTGAGATGACAGTCACTTTCTAGTGCACGTTCAAGGACAAAGGTTTTGATAGGAGAGTTTCGATGGTTGAAAGAATTTGCATTGAATGAGAACCTGGAAGCAAAATGAACCTAACAATGAGAATAGAAACCTTCCACAAATATGTGATAGCTTAAATGCAACCCAAGTTTGAGAGACCAATAGTATTTTGGTAGGACTGTCAATGAATCTCAGCTTTAGAGAGCAACCACCCATTCACAGAAAGACTGCCAGCTTTTGAGGATCTGACAAGAAGGAATATGTAATACATCAAGATCCAAGGTTTTCTAGTGCAAGTGGTCTTATCGCCATAGGTTACATGAAACCTTGGGTGAATGTTACATAAAGTTCTTTGATGAAGAAAGAGAACTTATGAAAAACAATGAGACAGCACTTTTCAAGGTGAAAGTCATAAAAACACAAAAACAAAAGGATAGTCCACTATGACCAAGTGAAGGTAGTGCAATTTCTTATGCATATTAATATGCATATAGTGGATAGTCATGTGAAGATAAAATGGTCAAAGGTGCCAGAGTTTTATTATGAGCAGTTAGCCAATATGACAGTCATTATTTGATAAATAAAAGAATTTTCAAGAATCAAAAAGGTATAGTTTTTAGGCATGAAAATATCATGAAAACATCAAATAAGATGCAATCACATGTGAGAGGGAGCAACCACTATAAATTTGCAGTCATACCACCAATGATAGGTCACCAAGCATATAAGAGCAATCAAGATGTAGTGGACAGACCCTCTAAATAATGGATGGTCCTTTTTTAATCAAATCATTGGAAAAGGATAGCAGATTCTTTGCATAGGGAGGACAGTCTTGATGTCATAACTCTCATAAAAGGATAGTCCATATATAAGCATATAACAACTCCAAACAATGGACAGTCCTATGATAGTGGCAGGGATTTAGGAGATGACAGTCGTTCTAAATAATGGCAGTCATATGCTAACAAGAGGGGCAGAGTTTTGAGAAGACTTCAAGATACAAGCATGTAATGTCAATTCATCATCAAAACCTAAGGTATGGCCATTGAAGAGTGATGCAGTCAATAAAGGATCCAAATGAGACAAAGGAAGTCAAATGAAGATAAAAGGTTAGTAATTGAAAGATGACTGTGATTAAGCTATGACAAATAACATGAAAGTGCAAATCGATGGGTGATGATAGCTGATAGTATGCAGGGGCAGACCTAGTGGATGACAGTCCATAGTGTGAGTGACAGTCCTTATAACTATCATGAGTATGATAGTGGCATGAGATTAAGGACAGTCCTTTTGAGATGACATGATGAAGGCACAAACCTAAGGGGCAATAACTTGGTATTGCTCAATAAATAAAGGCACAAGGGCACAATGAAACCCGATGACAACCATGCAATGTCACTACAGTACAAAGATCAGACCTATGGAAATGCAATGACAATAACCTTTAACATAAAGTGGCAGAGATATTAGTTCTATATGACAAATTCTTTTATTGCAAGCATAGTAGAATTCTAGGAGATTTGACTCTCTTGACAATGACAGTGACAGCGAGCAAGGCATGATAAAAGGAAATGTTCTTGGTATAACACAAAGGGACAGTCTCCATATATTGTTTCACTGTGAAAAGGATAAAAGAGCAGTGATTTATAATGTTGATAGTCAAATTCATAGTGATTAGCCTCTTGAAAGTTTTATGACTAAGAGACCTAGGCATTTTATAAGAGGACAGTCCAAGGAGTTTGCAAGGGTGTCAAAGGACAGTCTAAAGGTCATAATGACAAAGCAACCAACTTTAAGATGATAGTGACTTCATACAAAGGAAGGCCATCATTAGGGAGCAATAGGATAGCCACAGTTGAAATGGCAAATAGATGACAATTACTTGTAAAGTTACAAACCTTAATAAAGGTTTCAGACCCTATGATTTGAAGATGACAGTCAATGCATTGAAAAAGGGACAGTCATGACTATATTTGGCAGAGGTTAAAGGCAGTTGGATGATAGAAATTGAATATTCGTAATGAAGCTATGCAAGGTAATACATATTAAAGGTTGACAATCAAAAACCACATGATAGTCACCAAAAAGCAGTAGTCATGTTGAAAAAAAAGGGCAGATACAAGGTGAACATATGGAGAAGACAACCATTATTGCCCATGAAAAAGTGATAGTCTTATGTGAAGCAAATAGTTTGATAGTATCAGTGGATAGCCAAGAGCATAATGACAATCCATGAAATGATATGAAAGACAGAGGCAGTCATTATGACTCATAGGACAGTCAACACTCACCAATGACTCAAGGAATTCACCAAAGACCTAGGGCAAAAACATGACAGATTCTGTAAAGACAAGGACAAAGCAATAAATCATGGTTAAAGAAGCTTTAATTTGACAGTCTTTATGAACTCAGTCATAAGCAGTTAAGACTTTTGAGTTTAATGAAGGCTAAAGGCCTTGACTGAAATTCATGACAATAAAACCTTGACAGTATAAATAATGACAGTGATTATGATTGAAGAGGAAAAATACAAGAGGGCATACCTTAGAGCATGAGGGTTTTTGAATAAACTTGTGAGCAAGAAGACTTAGTACAATTTCATGTTGATGAGGACAGTTCATACATAAAAGACAACCCTTATGACTGTCAAGAATTTATGACCATAAAAGCTCAGAAAATTGAAACCATAAAAAACCCATGAAGATAGACAGAGATAAAGATCATAAGATAAGAGATCTATAATATGAATATGATAGAAGTCTCATACCAAGCCAACGTGTGCAAGGGACTACATTGAGATATTGATGTAAGATGTCCATTTTCTTTGGTGTATAATCTTGAGCTACAAAGACCTACTCATGGTGCAAAATAAAGGCTTGAAGAATACTAGGAATCTCTCACAAGAATTGATGTCCTTCACGAATTTTCTTGATGGATGGTGAGGAATGACATGCACACAAGGCTTGAAACTGAGTGGCATAACCAAATGGTTGCACTTCCAAAGTGGTAGTGGCTTGGTAGAGGTCAAGGATGGTGGCCTTGTATGAGCATCAACAAAAGAAAGCTAATTATTTCCCATAAATGTAGAGGAAGTATACAATATAGGTAATGACATCATTCCACCATGAAATCTAGCTAGTGTCATTCATGGGGCAAAGCTCTAAATTTCCGACTTTATTTGTATGTGAGTTGAGGTGGCCTTATGATTGAGCACTAATGTGTTGAGAAAAAAAATATTTCATGGCCTTGGGAATGCCAACTTTCCATTCAACATAAAACTATATTAGAAAGTCATTTGAAAGGACATCATCTGCCAAAGGTCCAATAGGTAGAAGATAGTAGCTAGCAAAGTCGAAGGATTGAGCAAACATCATGGCACAATCTAGTCTCTTTAAAACTTTGTTAGGCCCAACTCGTAAATTTCTCCAAGTGTACCACATCATATTATTTTGCCATCATCCAAGTTGGGATTAAAAAGACCCATTTTATTACACATTTAGAACTGTGCCTCTCTCGCTAATGTTCAATGCATAGGCAAGGCCCCACATTTGTCATAGGCCATCTCTATCATATTAAAATTTCCACATAGAACCCAAATTGCAATTGGAATTGAATTAGCAATCCATCTCTAAAGGAAATATCTTTCTACAACATCATTTACAACATAAACATTAACCATTACAAATAAATGATTATTAATGTTGAAAAGGGCTCATATAGCTTGGTTAGTGGTGTCACATTCTTGGCCCACTAAATATTGATGTCATATAAGAGATAGAAGGCTGACAACACCACCTCATCTTGCTTTATGTTGGCTACATAACACATGGCTAGAAGGTGATATCGCATGATAAGTAGTAGGAAGAAATACACAAAAAGATTTACAACTTGTAAATAAATAATTTCTAAACCTATATGGAAAAAAGAACAACATGAACAAACTACTTCCATAGGGGGTCTATTAGTCCCTTGACATTTTAGGATTTATATGATTCATAAATAGGGGTTGAGAGGCATCTTCACAGTATCTAGTTCAACCAAAGTAGAATAACGATTTTTCAATATTGCTTCCTAGGATTCAACGCTTCCAATTTGGAAATGAAGAGTTGCCAACTGTCACTTGGTTGGTGATTCTTCATCCTCTAATCACCTTGGTAGACTATAAGATTTCCTCTACTCAATATGATGAGGTGAAGTAGGATTGACATTAATGATTGTAAGTTGAGCCAAGGCAAATGCCATGAGTGAGGTACAAGCCACTTTTTCCTCACCAGATTCCTCGTCAAAGGGGGCTATAACCCTACCCGAGTCTAGAGGTTTTGAAATATGTTGCACAACGTAATTCCTCAAGCTAGAAGACATAAGGGAAGGCTTGTTTTGATTAGATATTTTGGCCTTGTAGATTTTTAGGTGTGAAGAAGCCAAGGGGTAGTCTTTAATCTTATGTTTTGATAATTGACATTGATAACATGTGTTCAAAATGTTGATATAATGAAACATATTGTGTATATCTAGTTTGGCCAACTTGAGTATCAATAGTGTCCTTGAGGTCCTTAGGGAGGTCCACCTCGACATAAACCCACCATTGTGGATGGGTAGAATAGAACCTCTTTGGTTCAACACAAATAATTAAGCCTATAGAGGAAGTTATTTGACTCAATAAATTCTAGCAAAGTAGGAATAACCTTGGGAATTCAATCTAGATAAAGACTTTAATGACTTAATGTCTTCAAGACAACAAAATCTTATGTCCATGATTTGAAAACAAGAAACAAAAAATGAACAAGCCAAAGATCATGACTAAACACTACCAACATGATTAACTTCAATGAAACAAATAATAAAAAGTCTTCGATTAGATTTTACACGAGAAGGTGAATCCGATGCAAACCTCCACCATAAGTCTAAGAAACAATACAAACTAGCCTAAGAAAATTAAGTGACTAAGCGCTACAATTAAAACTAACTTTGAAGGAGTTTACTCTTAAATTTTATGATTCATGAATGAAAGATGACCCAATTTCCCTTCTTTTTTTCCCTCCCTGCCGGGCCCAACTGTGGTTAAGCTTCCCACGGAAAAAACAGAGGTCAACTGTCTACGTGTGAATCAGATGCCACCACCCGTGCCCACAGGCGGCGCATCGGCAACCCTTCCCTCCGGTACGAACAAATATACATTGTACACGTGTTGCCGACTTCCACGGTCTTGGGTTCGAACCGTAGTACGAGCGCAGTAAAAGATTGTGAGGCAAGCTTTAAGTGCCGTGTTCCAGGGCCTTCATTTTCCTCCACATGTAAATGGTAATCTGGTCTTCCATGATTTACTCGCGGAGGTCTGTATTTGGGGGCTTATCTTAGGGAGGTGTTATCTGAATAAGGAGAGAAGTGTGTCAGGTAAGGAACAAGGGTTATATTTTCTGTATTTTGCTCTGCTTGGATTTTGATTTCATTAATATTAAACTTTTATGTGAGGAAGGTGTTACCTGAGGGAGGGCAGCCTGTGCGGTTTTATAGTTTGCATACCTTTTGCAGATTAATTTTCAGCGGTGCGAAAGGGTCGGACTTGGACAGATCTGGAGACCCCCTCGGGCAATATTTGAGGCCGGCTGCATCTTTGCTTCCAAAACAAAAGGTGTGCTCCTTTGCCATTTAAAAACCTTAATTCCATTTCTTGCTGATGTTTTACGCAGTCTTTTGTTTTCTTTTTTGTCCGGATCGGATAAACTTCAGCAAAATTTCTGTGCTTCTAAAATATAAAATACTCTCTGCATCTCTGCATTATTAGAATGAAAATATTTCCCTTGACAGGAGTAAACCAAATTTGAAATAGAATACATAGACAGGGTAAATAGTCGCGTATATCACACATGCATGCTCTGAAACAGATAGTCACCCTATAATTTGGTGTAGAGGCTAAATTTGTAATCGATCTTCCCTAAAGTTTGAATTCTGGCGTCTGTTTAGGAAACAGAGATCAGGAAACTATGCAATTACTCATATTTGATAAATTAATTTGAAATCTACTTAAAAAATCCATAGCCAGCCAAAATTTTCACTTATGGATGCAGTCTTTAAAAAATAGTAATATTTTCTGGCAGTTTTCTGTGTGTTCTATGAATGTAAATAGAGTAATATCCATCACGCTAAAGCTACGCAAAGCACGGAGGAAATTGGAAATTGTGGATGGTAAGGCCACGAGATGCACGGCCTGAAATGAAATTTGATCAATTGTCAATACTTAGTACTGTCAATTAGATTATTAAATATCCAGGGAGACATCTCTTGTCCGAACAGAAAAGTCTTAAAAAGTCGAAAAGATTGTGATGATTAGCATGAAATAGTTAGCTCATGATAGGCCTGATTACCCTGTACTGATTTTCACTGGTATGGGTGGGCACAGCCATTTGTCGGCTAGCGGAAAGTCTTGCATTTGCATGCCATACTGCTTTGCTTCTTGAAATTTGAATTTATTTTATTTTATTCTACTTTTACTGTTCTTCTTTAGCACAGGGTTCTCGGTAGTTATAGCCAGTTGTGGACCCAAAAAAGGGGCGGCGCTCGTTTTCGCCGTGCAATATTATGGAGGTTTCTGGGTTTTAAAATGATTACGAATGTGATAAAGGCCACAGTCCTTGTCGTGTAAGCGAGACAACGTTGTACAATCCGAGAAGTTGATATTGGGGTTTAATCGCCTTCAATATTGACTAGCATATCAAATCAGTTATTGACTCCCCCCTTGTTCCTGCCGACTTTTTACACTCTGACAATTAAAAAACATTAAAATAAGTTAATATTGCAAGAGTTTAGAAGGCGGGCTCCCCCTCTATTCTTGCCTAACCCCCTATTCCTGCCTAATTTTCACACTCTCATAGACTCCATTAAATTCATTTAACTAAATATTGAAAAAGAATAGGAGGCGGTGCCATGGAGGGGGTGTTTAGGATCCTATTTTAACTCCAAAAGTAGTCTTTGAAATTGGAAAAAGGTAGTTAAAATGATTAAAATAAAAATAATAATGTAAGATGCTCCCTAGGTATAGCTAGAATGGTGTGGTTGCCCGCTCTAAATGCATGTTAGTCTACTCACCCCAATTCAAACATGGGGTGGGAGCCTCTGTGGATACCTGGAGGTTATTTGGGCTTGTCTTGTTGATCGCAGTGTTCATGCGAATGGTGTTCAGGGCAAGCTGATCATCGTTGGACAAATATCAAAATAATATATAAATAAATAATAATAATATAAGATTGGAACATTATATATAATAGCTGATTTTTTTACTAGTTGTAACCTTTTATGTTTACATAAAATAGTTTGTATGTTTTTTTTTTAATTTTTAATTTTTAATTTTTTAAAAACTATTTAATATTATTAATACACAAGAATTTAAAAATTCATGGCATTTTTTTTTAAAGTAACATATGCATAGAAACTTTACTAGCCCCTTATGGAATTGTAACCTTTTGGTTTCCATCCATCGAAGATAATTTGTTAATATGTTATTTTTTTCAATCAAGTACAATTTGTCTATAATGTTAATTTTATATTTTTTTAATAGTTTGAAGTAATTTTAGTATATGGTAAGTTAACCTCTTTGTAGTTAAGTAAGATTATAGTATTATATGTGGATGGGATGTATCAATGATAATCTATTTAGTTTTGGGTTCCTTGGAACTTTCATAGTATAACGATATAGATGTTTTGTGTCATACAATATTTTTGTTGTCTTTTTTCTTTTTGGGTATATGATGCTTAGATAGCATTAGAAGAAACAATTTTTGTTTCTTGTGTCAATTTCTTGATGTGTTGTGGTTTTTTATTTAAGGGTGGGGAACGAGTGGTGGCCTTATTTTACCCATTAAAAAAACTTATAAGTAAGGCACTCGTTATACTTTGTAATTATGTGGCCTTTAGCTAATGCATAATAATTTTGGAATGTTTTAATAATTCATATTTTTATCTTTTTTTTTTATGATAGTTAAATAATTGCGATATGGGGCAACACCCTGTATTGCTTTATGAAAAATATTACAATGGATAGTACATTGATCATAGACTCTGCATACTAGCCTTCACCCTGATAACCACCTAACTTAGCATTTTTAGGTCAAAATTCCAGGGCTAGATACAAAAGTCTGGAAATGTTACATATATTGTCCTAGACAAAAGTGCAGATTAGCCGAATTGACACCAAAAAACCCTATTGAAACTTACTAACCCTACTGGATGGGCAGACTGGAGAGTCCTTTATATCTATAACAAGATTAACAACACAAATTATACAAAAAACTTTTAGACACCAGATTACCAACCCTACTCATCGCTGTCCTTGTTAGAGTTGAAGCGCTTATGCCAGGCTTTGAATACTGCAATTACTGGACAATATGGACCACAATTGGCATGAGCCGAACTCTTGGCCTTTTGTTCTAGATCCCACTCATCATTTTTACGCCATTCCTCTCCCAACCCTGTTCCCAATCTTCCTCATCACTGACCACAATCTCATTTACTAGCTCTTCATCCTCCACATAGCGTAGGGCCCAACCGCAAGGCAAATTGGTGACCAACTTCGCAGCACAAAGCAAGAAAAAGATGCTACGCTCACGAATGTCCCAGAGCTTTTCGTAAATTTCAAGTTCTATGGTTCTAATCAAAGGAAACTTCATGATCTCCCTGTCGTGCATGCAAATCATGTAATAATTTTGAGGCATGGGAATCAGTTTGTTTTCATCCAAATTGTCTAAAGCCGCATCGATTTCCACTAACCAGGCGTGTTTGAAGATCATCTGAGTAAGCTTTTTGGTGATCTCCTTCGAAACCTCCATCTGCAACAGAATTGCCAAAAACATAGCAGGAAATTCAAAATTGGCCCTTGCCCTATGATGAACTCACAGGAACTCGAGACCCAATACCCGCATTACTGCCCAAAGGATTACTGGATGCAGAGACCAAAGCATCCCCTGAAGACGCGTATCCAAGATTTCACCTCTAAAATCTTGTTGTTGTTTATCCGAACTAAGAGCCAACAAAGTCTCCATTATAAGCTAAATGTTAACTGCCAACACCTGTTGGAGAAGAAAGGCACCTATAACCCACCTGTCACTCTGCCATTTTAGATGTATAAATGATATTTTGAGAGGCTTCTTTTAAAGTAATAAAGTTGCATTCTGCATTGAAACCAAGGCCTGGCATCACATTATTAGGAAGTAAGTCCTTTGGCTGCTCGACTATTACAAATGAGATCTTTTGGCGTATGACATAATTATCCCAACTTGTCGTATCCTAACTTGTCACTGACGACAAGGCCTTATTAGATGTCCTTCCACGTACTTCACACGTTTAAGGCTATATCCTTTTAGATCAAAAATGTCAATTTATAAGGCCCTTCCCCAAGCCTAGTTGGAGCCATGGTGGGCCCCAAGTGAGTTTACACTTGCCCAACCACATGTAATCCACATGAGCACATACTAGGGGTGTCGTGTAAAATCAACACCAATAGAAAACTAACGACGCTGCAAACATATGTGAGCAGATCCCATAGTAATCTAGTTGTTGAATTTCAAAAATTCCCAGGTATTTGAAAATCTTAGCCTTTGTTATTGCTTACTGCTTCTTTCGCCAAAAGGTTCGCTCTTTGGTTCCCTTCTGTGAAAATATGAGATACTTTATAATCTTCGAAACCACTCAAAAGGTTTGTTATTTCATGGAGCCAGTGATTCAGTTTCCAATTGGGACAGATGTTCAGTCTTATTGAGTTTATAGTGATTAGGGAGTCTCCTTCTAACTGAATCTTTTTTTCCTTTAGGTGAATACCTAACTGAATTCCCATTAAGGCTGCTTGGAATTCAGCCTCATTGTTTGTACAGATTCCCAAAGGTTTGGAATTCTCTGTCATTGTCTCCCCCTTCTCATTTTTGGCTACACATCCAGCACTGCCAGGGCCCGGGTTGCCTCAAGATGCCCCATCAAAGTTGATCTTGATCCAACCTCTTTCCGGAGGTTCCCATTTAACTTCCCTTCTCTTTTGCTGGGAAGCCTTGTGACTTGGCCCTGTAATTTTAGGAATAAGGAGCCCCTTGAAAGCATGCTTCATCTGGTCATCCCAATTTGAATATGTACCTTTCTTCCCTGAGTTTGATTTGTCTGCTTCATTTACTGTTTCAGTGATCATTCCTTCGATTTTCTCACACAACTTTGCTGACTGCATTTCTTTGTTTTGAAAGATCCTTCTGTTGTGCTCCTTCCATATTTCCCATATTATTATTGAAGGGGCAATGGGCCAAATACTATAAAAAACTACCTTCCTTCTTGGAAGAGGCCACATATTGAACCATGTGAGTAGGCATTTTGGTAGGGGACTTTGCCAATTGAGTTTTCTCATGAAATGATGCCAGCATTGCATTGAATAAGGGCAGTTGAGAAGCAGATGATATGAGGTTTCATTATCCTTTTTGCATAAAATACATCTCCCTGGACCCTGAATTCTGAAAGTGGCTAATCTGTCCTCAGATAAGATCTTCTTTTGGATTGCCAGCCAAGCAAATACCCCAGCTTTAGGTAGGAAATTTCTCCCCCATAGTAGTTTGCTTGGCTAGTTTTTCCTTGCTTGTGCTTGTTCCTTTAGCTTGTAGCCAAACTTAATTGCATATGTCCTAGTCGAGGAACTACACTACCTGATAATGTCATCTTGATTAGAGGGAAAAAAGGTTCTTTCTTTTAATATTGTCGACAAAACATCTTTCTGGTTCTGTGGGGCTTCTAGATCTTGTAAAGAGTTCCATTCCCATTCTAGAACTCCCTCCCTGACTATCATCCTTCCATAGTTGCATACCTTTTCACCCCAATTTCTTTGAGTTTGTATTCTGATCAAATCCAGCCCAGGAAGAGTTGCTAAAGCTTCTTTGCCATTCCATGAATCCTGCCAAAAAGATGCGGACTTGCCATCCCTTAACTCCCAGGTCACATGTTTAGTGATTATATCCCTACATTCCAACAAATAGTTCCAAATGGTCGAGCCTCAAGGAGGGTTCACGATTCTAAGGATTTGAGTTGGAGAGTCTGAATCTAGATATTTTCTCTGCAAGATCCTGACCCATCTTTGGTTTCCTTTTGCATACATTTCCCAAACCAGTATCGCACCTACTGCCATGTTCATCAGTCTTAATTGTCTAAGCCCTGCTCCACCAACCTCTTTAGGGGTGCAAACTTTTTTCCAGGCCACAAGTGGAAATTTTTGATGATCTCCTGTGCCACTCCAGAAAAATTTCCTAAAAATTTGATTAAGCTTTTCATCCACTGTTGTTGGAATTTTTAGGCATGCCATTGAGTAAATTGGTATTGCTGAAAGAATTGTCTTCACCATCAGTAATCTTCCTGCTGCAGAAAGCCATTTCCCTTTCCATGTCCCCATCTTGTTCTTGCAACTATTGATTAGCTCTTCCCAATAGCATTTTTTTATTGATGCCTACAAAAAGGGGGGTGCCCAAGAATCTACCTGGAAAGTTTTCCACTCTCAATCCCAAAATTCTTGCCAGATCTCTTTGAAGGCTCGGTTGAGTATTGAGAAAAAAAACCTCAAATTTATGCCAGTTTATGCTTTGACCTAATGCTTGACAATATTCATCCAAAAAGGATTTTATGGTTCTCGCTTCTCTTCTGCTAGACATTCTAAAAAGAGTTGTATCATCAACAAATTGTTGATGTGTTGAGTTTTCAACTCCATTGGCAACTTTCAATCCTTTCCATTTGCCTTCTTATCTTAGAGTTGTTATCCCCTGACCCATAACTTCTGCCATTATGATGAATAGAAAGGGGGAGAGGGGATCTCCCTGCCTTATCCCTCTCGAAGATGAGAAAAAACCCCGAGCTGACCCATTAACCAATACTGGGAATTTTGCCGTGGAGATACAACTTTTAATCCATTTAACCCAATCTTCTTGGAAGCCAAACTTCCTAAGAACCTCCAGTAGGAATTCTCTATCCACCATATCATATGCTTTAAGAATATCTAGCTTGATAATCATGCATGGATCTCTTACCTTTCTGGCCGAGTGGAGGGTTTCATGAGTTGATATTATGCCTTCCACAATCGATCTGCCTGGGGTGAAACCACTTTGTTCCTTTGAGATAATGTTGTTCAAAACTCCCTTCAGTCTGTTTGAAATTATTTTAGTGATCACTTTGTAAACTGTATTGCACAGGGCAATTGGTCTATAGTCTCCCATCTTCACAGGGTTCTTTTTCTTTGGGATCAGTGCCAGGAATGTGTGATTTGTTGCTCCCAACATGGTCATCTTTTTTCTTGATTCTTCTGCTGCCAGGTATAAATCTTCTCCTACTATATCCCAAAATTTCTGAAAAAAGCAAGCTGGAAAGCCATTTGGGCCTGGCGATTTATCTGGATTTAGTTGAAAAATCACCTTTTTCACCTCTTCTTTACTTATTTGTTTGAATAGCATTTTGTTCTGTTCCTCCCCTATGATTCTTGGAATTGAAGCTAGCAATTTTTTCTTGACTTCCTCATTATTCTCGGATGGTTTGTTTAATATTGTTTGAAAAAAATTAACAACCTCCTCATTTACTTCCTCCAGTGACTAGGCTAGCGATCCATCATCTCTTGTTATGGAAGATATTTTGTTCCTACTCCTGTTGGTTATTGCCATTCTATGAAAATATTTTGTGTTGCGTTGTCCTTCCTTGATCCATGTTTCCCTAGATTTTTTCCTCCAAAAGCATTCTTCTCTTTTCAAGATCTCTGACAATTCTTCTTTGAGAGCTTTTTCCAACTCAAAGTCCACCCCATCCATTCCTTTGTCTATGATATGTTCATTGAGAGTGAATAGTTCTTTGGTCACCCGATCTTTCTCTTGGAAGATATTCTTGAAGAGATCTTTATTCCACTCCTTTAGTTTATTTTTCACATAGTTCAATTTTCTGTTCAGAATATATAAACAAGAATGGTTCCCAAGTTGGGGCTCCTTCCACCATTTCCTGATCAATTCTGGAAGATTTTCATCTCTGAGCCACATTTTCTCAAACTTAAAAGGGCAGCCAGTGGGGGCTGTGTCTGGTTGTATTAGTAGTTGTACTGGGAAGTGATTTGAACCCACGTAGGGTAGGATGGTGGCTTCATATGTTTGGTTGCACCTCCCCCATTCACCAAACAGAAGAAATCTATCCATCCTCTTGGCTATGTTTGTAAATCCTTTCCTTTTGTTTGTTCAGGTAAAGGTGCCATTTTTTGTAGTTATATCCATCAGATGGTTGTTGTCTACAAACTCTTGGAAGTCCTGTAGGACTCTTGTAATTCTCCCTACCCCTCCTCTCTTTTCTTCATGGTTTAGGGTTGCATTCAAGTCACCTGCTATGATTCCTTTTTCTCCTCCATGGATTGAAATGGCCTGAGTGATTTGTTGCCAAACTGCTCTTTTCTCACCTGTTTGGGTGGGGCCGTAAGTATTGATTAGAGTGAATTGCTCATTTCTTTGTAACACTTTGCATTTTATTGCTAACCAATTCTTATTTTCCTCCAATAGTTCTCCTGTTACTGTGAGGGGGTTCCAGATAACACCTAGCCCTCCTGAAGCTCCTTCTGCCCTTACATAGCAACCATCCCATTGTTTCCACCATTTCGTTATGATTTTGATCTCTTTTGAGTCCCACTTTGTTTCTTGTAGTATAAATATATCCGTTTTTTATTGGTCAATTTGGCGCTTGACCATTCGCCATTTGTTAGGGGCGTTTAAGCCCCTAACATTCCATGTTATGATTCTCATTGTGTCTGGGGAAGGAGAGTCTCCTTCCCTTTCTAGAGTTTTGTTTGCCTTGCCGCATTGGCTGCTATTTCCAATTTGGCTTTGTTGGTTTTGGGGCCTCTCCTCCCCTTACCTTTTATATTTGGTTTATTTAGCTTGGATTGAATCTGTTCCAACATTCTTTCCTCCCACAATTCCCCTTCTTCAACTTCCTCTGCACTCTCTTCATCTGATACCCAATCTTCGCCTGATTCATAATCTAATTGGATGTTTTCTTCCTCCTCCTTTTCCTCATGATGGTAATTTTGAGATGCGCTGCCTTCTTTGACACCTGACTCCTCCTTTTCCTTTGATTCCTCTACTTTTTTTCCTTGGGCATACTTGGACTTTGGACTTGTGGTATCCAGGTTCTTTCTGGTGCTCAAAACTTCTCCTATTTGTGATAAAATGACTTTCTCCAAGTCTTTGGTGTGTTCCAGGAGAGTGCTCAAATCCCTTTGAGCCTCCAAAGTTACTTCTTCGGCCTTTGACATGTCTTGGCTTAAGATTATATTTGCTTTCCATTCAAGGTCTCCCAATTTTCTTTTTTTGGGGCTCTTTCCAGACAGTTGTTCTAAGCCAACACCCCTTATATCCAGATTACCTCCATTTCCACCAGAATTCACTAATGGATCTATATTGACATTTTTCTTACTACCAGGGGTATCCACTTCTGCTGTGCCAGAGCTTTTGATCTTAATGTCCTCTCTGGAAAGACACTTCCCTAACTTGTTGACATCACTCTTAGCTATTTTTTGAATCCAAGATCCGAACTTAGAGATGATTTCCAAGCTCTTATAGATCCCTACTCCTTCCTCAATCTCTACCAGGATGTTTGGTTCTGCATCTTCTTTCCCATTTATGAAATCTTATTCTATTCCCAAGCAAACCCCTAAGGAATCACCAATCTTAGTCATGGCCTCCACACTCCAATATTCTGTTGGGAGGTCGATTAGTTTTAACCATGTTGGGGTTTGTTTGATCTTGTAATGCCATGGGTCAAAGTTGGATTCCCAATTTTTACAATGAAAGTTGTGGCCATTAAAGAATAGGGGTTTACCAAACACTATTTGTTGTTTTAGATTCCAATCTATGCATTCTATCAAGTAGAACGCATTAGGAAGGGGATTAATACTTACCTGGTTTTTGAAGTTTTGTTGCCACCATTTCATAATTTCTTCTTTCGGATCACCTGGGCCGCACCATTTCACAAAGAGGGCACGATCTCACAGCCTCTCCACTCTTCCCTTTATGATCTCCGCTAGCATTGTGAAAAGCTTACTCCCCCAGGGCTTGGTATTCGTTTTCAATCCATTTACATTCCTTTTTCTGCCGCCAAAAGGGCCTCCCCTTTTCCACCTTCCTTTGGGATTTTGATGATTCAGATCTCTTGGAGGTTCCTTGTTGTTCCAGTGGGCTCCATGGTTCTGGAGATTGACCCTGCGAGTGTGGTTTTCTCCCGGGCAAAAATCTTGGGGGCTTTGATTGCTATTGTTGTCAATCTTCTTTTGGCGCAAGTCTTCTTGACTAAGGTTGTTGTAATGGCCAAATTTTCTGTCCTTGGCATTGCTCTAGTGACTTGCCCCTGGTGCCCTGGGGCTTCCATTTTTCCCGAATTGCCCACTCCTGACAGTGCCAGTGTTTAAATTTTCCTTTGGTATCCAACTACCCGGATTTTGCGAACGTCGTCTACCTTTCCAATGATCATTGTGGAAGCCATTCCTCCGATCGATCCGATTTTGATTATTCCCATAGTCATCTTCCCGAAGCTTGTACTAGGGATTGCATTTATCAATCCATCTCCCATTTGAGAACACCCATTGAGGAATGTGGGTTGCTTCTTTGCCCTTGTCTGATTCGAGCCCTGTTTTGTTCAGAGGCTTAACCTCAGGTTAAACACCCCATCTCCTCTTCCCCTGAACGGTTCCTGATGTGATTCGCCTTTTGCAAAATTTCGTTCCGACTCTCCACCTTGCGCCATCAATTCATATTTTTATCTTTTTAAGCTATGTATGATCTTAAATTACAAAGATGGTTATGACATTAGTAATTTTTTCAAGGACCTCACATATGAAATAATGAAAGTAACATAATTTGAATTTTTTTTAATATGATTTAGAGTCAATAAAGGCCTTTAGAGGTAGGTCTATGCTTCACTTTTGAATGCAATTTTTTTTTTGATATTCAATCATCTCATTCACGCATGTGTCATCATCTCATTCACGCATGTGTCAATTTTGGTGTTTATTTCAATATAACGGCTACAAAGGGTTTTGGAATAGACTTATTGATTTATGCATGTCATATTATTTTTTATCCTTGACCATATTGAGTTGTAGAATTGGCTTGTTGAGCTAAGGTCCATGTCACTTCAAGGGACTCCATTTTCAATATTCCATATTATCACTTATATTCTATTAATTACGCCGAAGGCGTATCCAATTTGAAGTGAGCCCGGCTCACTTTATCCATCCACGATGCAGAAGGGGGTGGGAGATGATTGGTTTCATCTCGATGGTTGATTTTTTTTCTCCTCCCTTGAGGGCGAGCATTAATATTGGTCAACCATGGAACGGAATATCCCTATCCGCTCTTTGAGCCCATCTCTTCAACTACACCCGCTGCGACTACTTCTCTCAGACTATGAGGAAAGGAATGAGAAACCCATTCGGACAGAGTTAATCCATTGGAGAACTTTGGATCTGTCGGCCTCTTTTCAGTAAGCATCTCCAGCATTACCGCGCCATAGCTGTACACGTCTCCGTTCACTGAAATTCTTCCTCCCATTCCATACTCTGCATAAACAATAAACAAACAATTCAATTCCATTCCTTTCTATTCTTCCCCTCTCCCTAATTTAGCCCAATTACTTACCAGATGCAATGTAACCAAAAGATCCTCTCAAGGTTGAGGTGATAGCGGATGCATCATTCACCAGTTGTGCTATTCCAAAATCATCAACACGAGCTCTCATGGTTTCGTCCAGAAGCACATTCTGTGGTTTTATGTCGTAGTGCACAATGGCGGGAGAGCAGTCATGATGTAAGTATGAAACCCCACGTGCTACTTGGAACAGAATCGCCCATCGCTTCATCAAACCCAATTCTTCTACTGCACTGTTATCATTTGAGTCTCTGTGCAAATATTTATCCAGGCTTCCGTTTGGCCTGAACTCTAATATCAGAGCTTTGAACCAAATTCCCTAACCTTTGCTAGCATCCTCCCCGCCCATGCCAAAATGGGAGCTTTGGAACAGGGTATGGACATCCATCGACGCATAAAAGATGGAGGAACTTTGTTAGATATTATGCTGGCAACTGCCCTAGTAGACATGCATGCAATAAGTGGAAGCATTAACAAGGCACGTGAACTGTTTGACAAAATACCTGAAAAACATGGCATCTCATGGACTGCAATGATTGCAGGATACGCAAAAAATTCATTTGTTGAAAACGCTTTAGAAACTTTCAAGCAAATGCAATTGGCAGGTGTAAAGCCTTATTCTGCAACCTTCGCCAGTATCCTCCCTGCCTGTGCCAAAATGGGAGCTTTGGAACAGGGTATGGACATCCTTCAAAGCATCATGGAAGGAATTTTTGTTTTCGGATAGTATAGTTCGAAATGCTCTGTAGGCATGTATGCAAAATTTGCAAGCATAGAAAAGGCACGAGAACTGTTTGACAGAATGCCTCAAAGAGAGGTTATCTCATTGAATGCAATGATTTCAGGATATGCACAAAATGGATTTTATTAAAAGCTTTAGAAACTTTCAAGCAAATGCAATTCCAGAATCCACAAACTTTTGCCAGCGTTCTCCCTGCCTGCGCCAAAATAGGGCATTGGAATAGGGTATACAAGCATCCTACAAAGCATCCAGAACAACCTTATAGCGTACAGGCTAAAAAGAATGTTTTCTTAATAATGAAAGCCTGTTTTATTACTATACCACTGCATGTCGCTTTTAAGAGAAGGAATTAACACTTGTCATATGACATTACAAATGTCAATTTTTTAAGACATATTTGAATGTGTTGTCTTTCACATCTAATGAAAAATGTCTCTCAAATTATCTATTTATCGATACCACTGAGAGTAACGACCCTGATGCCAATATTCTCTACCGGAGGGATTCTTAGTTATATTGAAAGTGTGCTTTCTGTGTCACAAACAAATAAGCTGGAATATGACTCTTTTAACATGTTGCTAAATTGTAATGAGTCACAAACAGAAAAGTAAAATGTGTTTGGCCCGGAGAATGGACGCTAACCTCACCATCCGGTAGGGCTTCAATTGACAGAGAATGAATAAAGCTATCGAAAGGACAAATATGGACCTATTGAAATTATAAAAAATTAAATTGGTTTTTTTTATTCTTTTCAAATAATAAGGTTAAGTTAGATATATTAAATGAAAGATGTTGATTATGATTGTGATTATAAATAATTTTTTTATTGTGTATGTAAAAATCATGTTTCTTTTTATTAAATTTATATTTTATTTGAAGGTAGTTTTGATTGTAACAAGTCACTTATTGCAAAGATACAAATAATGTCAAAGGTTTTTCTTGTTACATATCATAAAATTGAGAAAATATTTTCTTTACATTGAAACTTAAGCTTCTATTTAAATGAGTATTAGAGAGATCAACTAATTGTTGGAATATCAAGATTTTACGTCAAAAGTTCCTAGTCTAACTAATTCTACACTTGACATGTTTTGGTAAATGTCTCATTTTATGTTTGACTATCTTTAAGACTCTAAATGTGGAGATCTAAGAGAGGTTAGGATGTATAGACCCTTATCTCTTTCCCAATCCCACAATGGTCAAGATATTTCTATGATTGATTTTTAGTTTAGACCATCACTACTGATTTTAACTTAGTTGCTTACACTATTTTTTCACATTTCAAAGTCTCAACCATTTACACGTTAGAGTAAACTATGGTTAGGGTGGTTAGTATGTTTTATTTATCTACCCTAGGGTTTGATATGAATGATATAGATTTAGGTATTTATTTATATGCTCTCAAACTAATGGTAGAATTTTAATTTAGTGCAACAATTGTAATAATGGCATGCACTTGAGAAGTTTTAAATTAGTAGGCTATATCTCTATTTTCCTAAGTCTCAACCATTTACACGTTAGAGTAAACTATGGTTAGGGTGGTTAGTATGTTTTATTTATCTACCCTAGGGTTTGATATGAATGATAGAGATTTAGGTATTTATTTATTTTCTCTCAAATTAAGACTCTTGGGGTCCTGAATCTCTTAGAGCTTAACTCTTGTTCCATTTATGCTCAAATTTTTGTGGACCTAGATCGCTCCAAGACTATTTATTTGAAGAAGTTTAGTTCGAGGTGGATAATCATTTGTGAAAATAACAATTGAACTATGAAGGAACTGCTTTCTAGTGTAGATTGCATTTTTCTATTGGTAATATGCTTAATCTCTTATCCCTCTCTATTTATTTATATCTCCCTCTATCTATATTACTCCCTCTCTCTTCCTATCTCTCATCTCTATCTCTTCCTATCCATATATTTCTCTACCTATATCTCCCTATTTGATCCCTCTTCTCTATCTCTACCTCTACCCATATATCTATATCTCCTTATCTCTATCTCTATCTCTCTCCCTTTCTCTTCCCATATATCTCCATCTCTCTCTTTCTCTTCACATATATCTCTATCTCGCCCTCTCTCCATCTCTATTTGTTTATCTCTACTATATGTTTGTCTCTCTCTCCCTCTCCCCCCTTCTATATCTTCCTATATCCTCTCCCTCTCCCTCTTCTCTATATCTCTCTCTCTCTTCCTCTCTATCTACCTATCTCTCTCTATCGTTATCTCTCCCTCTACCTCTGTCCACCGCTCTATCTATTTGTCTCCTTCCTCTATCCCTCTATCTTCATATCTACCTCTATCTTCCTCTCTTCCATATCTCTAGACATGTCTCCCTCTCTCTATCCATGCATCTCTCTCCAACTGTTTTTCCCTCTCCCTCTTTCTAGACCTGTATATCTATTTCTCTTTTTTTCTCTTTCCCTCCATATTTCTTCTTCCATCTATCCTTCCATCTCTAACTCGTTATCTCTCCATCTTTCTCTACCCTAATATCACTCCTCTCTCTACCTCTCTATATATCACTTCATGTATATCTTTATTTTCTATATCCCCCTCACTCATTATCTCCCTATATATTTATCTCTTCCCTCTCTATCTATCCCTCTCCTCTCTCTCTATCTCTCCCTCTCCTTCTCCACCTCCATCTCCATGTCTATCTCTATTTTCCTCTCTATATATATCTCCTTACACATCTCTCTCTCTCTCTCTCTCTATCTTCCGTCCTCTATCTATTCGTCTTCCTATCCCTATTTGTCCCCCTCTCTACCTCTCTCCCTATTTAAACATGAACTTATTGGCAATGGAGCCTAATTATATTTCTCATTCAAAATATTTGTTTCAATCATGTTTCAATCCATGTAAATAGATGCATAGTTGATTTAAAGCTATCACTTCTCTATTAAGATCTTTTTTTCACAAACAAAATCATTTTTGAAATGACCTACCAATTCACCTCATGTACTACACAAATGTATGCCAAAAAAAAGCCCAAAAAATTTACCTACTTGACTTTCCACACCTCTTCGGCGTACCCATTGCACACCAAGGTGCAATTGCTAGTTTTATTGACATCTCGATTCTTGCAAACATTATTAGGTAGGTAATAGGCTTGTTGAGATAAGCTCTATGCTACAATTAAGATTGCAATTAGTTGTTTGTACTCCAAAATTTCATTTACTTGTGTCATATTAATTTCAATGCTTCACAATTTGACATGACACATAGTCTACTAATTTTAGTGTGATTTGAATGTATGTGAAAAACTTATGCAAGTGGTAAAATAAAAATGTGGGAAAAAACTCTTAATACTTAATGATTTTGATTGCATAAGCATAATAATAAATAAAAGTACCATAAATAAAAGTACCATGAATGCTACAAAACAAGGGGCTTCAACCAAATTCTATGATCCATTGATGGTAAATATAGGGGATTTCCATGATTAATTTTAGTGTGATTTGAATGTATGTGAAAAACTTATGTAAGTGGTTAAATAAAAATGTGGGAAAAAACTCTTAATACATAATGATTTTGATTGCACAAGCATAATCATAAATAAAAGTACCATGAATGCTACAAGGCAAGGGGCTTCAACCAAATTCCATGATCCATTGATGATAAATATGGGGGATTTCAATGATTAAAAAGATATTATGAGATAGTGTGTCTAGACTAAACCATTAATGCATATAAATATAAGTTTGTCAATATAATATAGTCATGAATTCTAATGTTGAGCTATGCCATTTGTAAATAGAGAGACTTTAAGCTAGGTTAGCACATGGATATGAAACCTCAACATGTCTATGCATGTATATAAACAAATATTTTAAGATAAGATCAATAAAAATAGAAAGACTCCTTAACATTTAGGGACAAAGGATTATACAGAGCACCATGTAGGAGTCCATTTGAACCAAAGCTAAGGTTCAAAGCTAATAACATGTTCTTGATCCTATGATCATATTAACAAAAGCCCCTGCTAGACAATAATTCATTTGTACTAATTAAGATTCAATGTGAAACATAAAATCACAATTGACCATCTTCTATAAAATCTTTACTAGATCTAAATGTTATTATAGAAATTTCAAAGACCCAAACAAAGAGAGTGATTCCTTCTATATAGAATATAAAAGTACTACAAGAATACACACACATAAACAAAATCAAGTACAACATGACATCAAATTTTAAAAGGAGGATCCCCACTCTTGGAATGATTGGGGCATGTTGTGGAGAACACAAAAATGCACCCCAAAATAAAACTAAAGAATTTGTGTAAACAAACTAGAGTCAAAGCAACCACCAAGTAAAACTTTCTAGGATACTTGAAATCTTGTATATTCACTAAAGAAATACTTCAAATGATCAACTAAAATAAATCTTCAATAAATTCTAAACAAACCTAACTAAATGCAAGCATTTTCACAAGGTACACCTCTAATCTATTTAATAGAAAATATGTGTGCAAGTGTGTTGATTCACCATTTCCAAGTTTGTAAAGATCTACGCCAATGACCAAGAAGTAATCTAGATTGTCATATTTGATCCTTAGTGAAAAAAGGTCTATGAATGATATGTAGTATACAAGTAGACATGTTATCAAGTCCTTGGATATTGCTATGTTGCTAGCTAGACATCCATAGCCTTGATAGAGTTTTATCTAGTATTGCTCTAGGAATGATTTTAGTGCTATCCAAACATCTATAGCCTCATTAGAGATTACTTGAATCACTTGGGAAATTGAGTTTGTATAATTTTATTTTCATTTCTTCTTCTTTTTCTAATTTTTTTTCACATCAATTTCCCTTTTCTCATTTTTTTCTTTTCATTTGATATTTTATGTTTTTCTCAATTCATATGATTCAATGCCTATTTCTAGGTTGGGGAATACTATGGAAAATGGTGGATCAAATGTACAATTTATCCAAATTGCTCTAAACCATAATGTCTTACCCTACAAACCATAAAGTATTAACATGCTTAGAGGTTTTTAGATCAAGACAATTGCATACATTAGAGATAAGCCAAATTTACACTAGCTTTACTTAACATAAGATGAAAATGGATTCCAAACTAATGCGACATTTTTCAAAATTAATACCTAGAATAATACATAAAACAAAGTGACCTATCAAGAAAATAAATTGACCTATTAGGAAAAGAAAGAGACCTATTAGGATGCTTTGCGTATGTTTGTAACATAAAACCCTAACTTATTGAAAATCAAGTCTATAAGTATGTCCCAACTAAAAATAGAACCACACCAACATCTTGTTTTAAAAAATTTAAATAGTTGATCTGAAACTGAGTGCACAAAAGTAAAGAAACACTAAACTATAAAAACCAAGCTCAAAATAATAATATAAAACAAAACAAATCTAAAAACCAAAATACAACAAAAATCCCCAAATTTATTATTTAATTTAAACATTAGAACTCAAGGAAATAACCTTTATTTTTTAAAGTTATTTAAAACCAATAATTTTTATATTGGAGTCCTAAGTCTAGAGGAACTTCATTAAACTCTAGGATGAAAAGTTTGATAATTTTATTCTCATATTCAAGGTGTGTGTCATGGAGGATTAAAATCTAGGGTATTTTGTTATTATCATGTTCAATTCATATACATGTCCTACAAAATCTAATAGAATCAAAGTAATAAATAGTATCATGTAGGACGATACAAAAATACTAAACCCTACCTATCAACCAAATGTGCTTATCTAGGATCATAATTTAATAACATACTATCCTTATTGATTTGTGTTTCTTTCAAAAATTTCATTCTCTTCATTATCTTCATATATGTGTTCATTAAACAAATGCAAGCTTGCTTGTTGGTATACTTCAAGTTCTAAATTCGACCATTCATTCATTTTACTATCCAAATCAAAGTTAATATTGCAAATGTTAATTTCATTAATCTCAGTGGTTTGATATGTTTCACTATTTGGAAGACTATGAATAATTCTCATTATTTATGCTACGATGATTTGGAAATAGTCAGATAGTTCCCTAATTTTGTCTATATGTAATAATGTTGAATTTATTTAGAGCCTCAAAATGTTTAATCTCTCATCTATTAGGTTGAATCACCTCAATTAGATGTAATGGACTTAGAATTTCACTCATAACATCTTCATGATAATCAAGAAAATAAGGTTCCATAGGTTTATCATCAATACAATCCATATGGTCAAGTATGCTGAAATATCCCAACTAGGATATTAATGATTTTTTTAATTTTTGAAATAGAAACTTTTTCCCTAATTTTTGCACTTCAAATTTTTTGCTAAAAACCCTAGTTGCTGATATAAAATTTCTAAGATGAAACAAGCATGAACAACAACATAAACTAATCCATTTGCTTCAAATAATATGATGAACATGTCTAACATTAAGTATGAATGTAACCAACAATATATAACACCAATTTGTCCACCCCAAACATGCAAAATTTGATTACAAGTTTATTCAATTTTGTTGCTACAAAATTATACCTATTACTTATGCAAGTTCACCACAAAAACAGGATCCAAACATACCCAACAATGTACAATAGTTTGTTGATATGAAGAAACCTCTCTTACAAGCCAAAACATGAAATGAATGATGACCTAAACTAACCCTAGGTGGGTGAACTTGCTCCAACTCACAAAAAGCAATGATGAATACAAATATATGATAGAAATGTCTTCAAAACCCTACCACAAGGGTGTGTTGGCTTGCTGGTTTGAATGTAGGGTTTGCAACCTTTGAAAACTTGTCAACAACCTCCAAACTTGCCAATTTTTCCCTTCCAAAATAAAGTGCTCCTCTTGCAACTTGGGCGCTCCTCTCTAGGGTGAAACCCTAGGTCAATACAACACCAAATTTTCCCTCAAGCCGCGTAGGATAATATGAAAATTTGAGAATGAACATCTAGCATAAAACTCCATTGAAGCACAAGTGAACCTTTGTCATGAAGTCCACCATTGAAGAGCTAGTTTTTTGTCCAACTCCTCTACTATACACAAGGGTTTCGTCCTTGGAATGACTGCAATAATTGTTGGTCAGAAAATAAGAATAATCCATGAACATGAAATGCCTTCACAAAGCTCTTGTATTTATACCAAGCTTTCCTTTTCCCTCCAAATTGGCCGACCTAATTTGGGATTTAACCTCCTCCTTGATTGCCAAAATAAAAAATAATAAAATATTATTTTTTCACTTATTTTTATTTCTTGCTTCTAAAAAAGGACATTACAATCCTCCCTTCTTAAAATTGCTTGTCCTTAAGCAATGACAAGCTTACCACCACATGGATCCCATATCATCACACTACCACATCCATCAAAATTGAGGAGATAGGTGCACCTCAAGAAGCTATTAACATCAACCAACTTTCCAACTTCATAGGATTTTGCATGAATGTGCAAGATGCCCCTTGTAGGTGCATAGAAAAACATACTAGCCCCTCCTATGTTGTTATAAATTAGAACAACCTATCAACTGAAAATTAGACTCAAGTGAGTGCAAATATCATTGCCAATGTCATATGATTATAGCGTATCATCCATACGCCATTCCCCAATGATGAAGAGATGATCCAAACCTCTCCAAAACACCTAAGCAGTTGTTGTCCTCCAAGTAGCCTATAGGGTTTCCATGTGCGATAAGGTAGAACAACCATCTCTTTGCAAAGTATGGAGTGGATCTTCATGAACTAGGGCAGGAACACCAAGATATTCATGCTTTCTCGCAATCCCTGACATAATCTAGCTGGAACACAAGCATTAGTAACTCAAAACCAAACATTATGGAAATACCTCCATACCTTGTGACAAAGTGCAACTTCACCTCCCAAGTATGAAGGCAAGTGTCTCCATGGCGTGCATCACAAATTTCTAAAATAGAGCAGCAACATACTCTACCAAAGAGTCATCAACATGATGAGACTCATCACAAGAAAATTCTTCAAGTGCTCCATGGATGATCAAAGACCAAACCAAATCCGCATTACCCATATCTCCATCTACATATGAGGACATAATACTAGTGGTTGATCTGCAAAGTGTATGCTCCATAATGCCATCCAAGCCTATGATGTGAGACTTCAAATGGCTCTCCAAAAGAGGTGACACCAAATCCTCATAAAACAAGTTATGCGTACAAACACAAAATTCTAAATCATACCTCAAACCTAATTGCTCCACTTGTTTGACCATCATATAAGGCTCATTCCTCATATGCCACATACTTTGAATCTTATTTGCCCCTCTCATGACATGTCATACTAACTTGGTCCTCTTGTGTTTTGGACACACAAATGAGACCTCATGTTTATCTCCCAAATGAGTGCCAACAATAGAAGTCTTCTTACTATCATCCTTATGAGTAGGAGCAACCAACTCAAGATTATGCATAACCCAAAGATCATTGTTCCAAATAAAAAAATTAGAATAGTTATCATACCTTTTCATAATATCTTCATTCGAATTTGCATCCATGACGTGTGCCATAAGTCTTGAAAGTAGGGAAGCCTCATGCTTCACCAAAGAGGCATCAATAGATGGGATTGTATCTCATCACAAGTGAACTACTCAAGTTCTTCATGAGCTACTAAAGGCTCAATCAAATCTGAACCACTAATGTCTCTACATATACATGTATACATCACATCGTTGACTGGTCCAAAAGGTGTATGCTCAGATCTCCCATCCACATCTATGATTTGAGCCTTCAATGAGCTCTCTAAAAGAGGTAACACATGATCCTCATGATGTAAACTATGTGTATAAACAAAATTTTTTGAATCATACCTCTTTTCATTTTCACCCAAATTTGAATGTTCTCCTCCTTGCTAAACTCAAGAGGCTCATCCCTTGCATGTTCAACCTTAACACATTATTCCCTTGGAAGAAATAGTGATCTAAGATATGATTCCCTTTGTTTCCTTGCGTGATCTAGATGGTTTCAACATTCCTTGATCTCTTGCAAGTGTTGTTTAGTTTGGGCAGCCAACAACTTTGCTCTTCTAGCTTTTTGCAACCGCCCTTCACACATATCTTGTGTCTTGTTCACATCTTCCCTAGTATGATTTGCAAAATCGGAACTTTTGTGGCTTGTATCCACCATACGTTCCTCATTTTTGACATTCACATCTTGAGTGCCAACATTGGGGAATCCCTCAACACCATTTCCCTCATGTGACATAGTTGCAATCTCATGGTTATGCACAAAAATATGACTGTTGTCATAAAATAGAAAATTAGAACTTATGTTATACCTCTTTGTAGTGCCTTCAAGAGACTCAAAAAAGTATTCATCCTTTGATAATTGCAAATCATTAAGTGCTGGTCCAAGAGATGTCTTCATTGGGAAATCAAGTGTCATGTGCCATAATTTATGTCCCCTAGCTGCAAGCTACATCTTTATGTGTATAGGTCTCCTTTATCTTCATGAATTCATCATGGGATTCTCTATGTCCTTCCTCCACTTCTTTTCTTCTCAAAGAATCCGAGCATGTCTCACCAAGTGTGAGGAGATGATCTTTTTCGGTAAGTGTAGGTAGTTTAACTTCACTACCACCAAAGCCTCCTTGAGTTTGTGTAAGTCATCGAGAGATATACCTCCTTCAAAATCTGCATGATTCCCTAGAGCCTTCCAACACAAACTTTCCATCAACTTATGAACATGATCAAAATGAGCTAGTGCTGCCACAATCTTACCTCCGTTTGCCTTCAATTTCCCTTCTAAGTGATGTGACTTATGAGACCCAAAATCTCCATCCAACATTTTTGATTTATCTTCAACATCACCTTCATAAATTTGATCAATCATCACTGATTTGACACATCCTGTGATAGCATGCTCGTCTTCCTTGTACGTGAATCTCATAGTTTCATACTAATTCCAAGGTGTAATATCCATGACAAACCATTCATTATCAAACTGTAAGATCTTCTTACTAGGACATCCTTTAGTCTTTATGTTCAACTCTTCAACAAAATGTTTCTCAATACAAATCCAATAGGTAGTCATCAAATGTGATCATGTGCATGAAACAAGGAACATCAAACTTACTAGGAAATGACATACCTTACGTGTAGCTTTGTCCCATGAACATCCTTCCATGCATACCCTCATTGGTTGTTCCAAAAGTTGTATCATCCATCTCATAACTGAAATCTGCATTTTCATGTGAAAACCACCTCATAGGTGATTTTTTTTCTGATTTGACATCTTCATCTAATTTTTGTTTTGAAGCTAGAGCGACATCGTAACAAGCCAGCGCCTTAAAAATAATATTCTTTTCCACACATCCTTCCACATCATCTTTCTCAACCCTGAGTCAAACTTTTCTATCATGCCATGCAAAAGGACTATGATCCAATATACCCAAGTCATTTTGATCATCACATTCCTTGCCACCATGATGTAGAGATAATGTGGTGATGCTATGCTCAAGAGATGGGTCATTAGTAGTACCCATATCTTCATGTCGTTGATTACAAGGAAACAATTCTTCTTTATCACTTGGAAATTTTCAACATGCTCTTCTTCAATGGTTGTTCTAGAACCTTGTTCACCTATAGGTTGATCAATGGCTATTGATTTAGAACCCTTGTTAAACTCCTCATAGATATTTTTGGATATTTCATATGTGGATAAGTTGCTATAGAGCCTAGATTGTCTTGATAGGGAATCTCCATATTGCTACAAGCTACAAGCTAATCTCTATTGTGATAGCATAAATTATTGTTGAAGACTATTCAAGATGTCCTTAACACTTGGATGCTCATGCTTCTTTGATTTCCTCAAGTTTGCTTGCTATTGTACCTCCAATACTCCATATAGCAATTGAAGAATCTAGATCATTTCTAACCTCTTGTGGAAGTGCAAGGTACCTTTCATGAGCAATCATTATATCATCAACAACTTTAGAATCCATGATTCCAATTGCATCATATAATCTAACCCTCCAGGCTAGTAGGATCCAAGCTCTGGTATCACTAAAATATCCCAACTAGGATATTGATGAATTCTTTTATTTTTGAAACAAAAACTTTTGCCCTAATTTTTGCACTTTAAATTTTTTGCTAATAACCCTAGTTGCTGATATAAATTTTTTGAGATGAAACAAGCATGAACAACAACATAAACTTATCCAATTGCTTCAAAGAATATGATGAACATATCTAACATTAAGTATGAATGTAACCAACAATATATAACACCAATTTTTCCACCACAAACATGCAAATTCAGATTACAAGTTTATTTAGTTCTACTGCTACAAAATCAGACCTATTATTTATGCAAGCTCACCACAAAAATAGGCTCCAAACATACCCATCAATGTACAATAGTTTGCTGATATGAAGAAACCCCACTTACAAGCTAAAACATGAAATGAACAATGACCTAAACTAACCCTAGCTGGGCGAACTTGCTCCAGCTCACAAAAGTGCAATGATGAATGCAAATATATGGTAGAAATGTCTTCAAAACCCTACCACAAGGGTGCGATGTCCTGTTGGTTTGAATGTAGGATTTGTAACCCTTGAAAACTTGTCAACAATCTCCAAACTTTCCAATTTCACCCTTCCAAAAAAAAGTGCTCCTCTTGCAACTTGGGCACTCCTCTCTAGGGTGAAACCATAGGTCAATACAACACCAAATTTTCCTTCCTCAAGTTGCCTAGGCTGATATGAAAATATGAGCATGTACATCTAGCATAAAACTCCATTGAAGTGCAAGTGAACCTTTGTTATGAAGTCCTCCATTGAAGAGCTAGGTTCGTCGAACTCCTCTACTATTCACAAGGGTTTTCTTCCTTGGAATGGCTATAATAATTGCTGGTCAGAAAAGAAGAATAATCCACAATGATGAAATGCCTTCACAATGATCTTGTATTTATACTAAGCTTTCCTTTTCCCTCCAAATTGGTCGACCCAATTTGGGCCCCAAAATTTGAATTTAATATATTTTTTAACCCCCAAAAAGGGTCGCCCACCCTCATAGAAAAATTATAAAAATATTTTCCCTTCACCAAAAATCATAATAAATATCATTTAACTTCCTCTTTGAATGCCAAAATAAAAAATAATAAAATATTATTTTTTCTCACTTATTGTTATTGCTCGCTTCCAAAAAGGACATTACAATACAATCCATATGGTCAAGGATTCCCACATGATTATTATCATTGATGTATTTTAAAGTTCCAACCCTATTTATCTATCATTTTTATCTAAAAAAATGTTCCTTCCCTTTTGGACCATGTCCAATGTAAAGAGGAATTCAAGATAATTGCTTCCTACATGTTATATTGTAGAGTGAATCCTACACTAGTTAGGTAGAGAAAGTTTTGTTAGATTGATAGAGGCATATATTTTTCATATCATTGCTCACTTTATGTACCACCTTTTATATGATTTTATATTTAGGTCTTAGGATGGATGGTGGACTAGGATTAGATGTAAAATTAGAATGCCATCTTATACATATACCTCTTTGACTTGAATGGTCTCATATTTTTCATCTTTAAATAATATGTTATAAATTTCTCCACTTTTACACATACCTGATTCAAAGCATTGAAAGTTTATATTTATATCAATGATACCATTATATGTTATATTTCTTATTGGGAAATGTGCCTCAACCTTGCATCCTAGTCTTAAGAGCAAAGAAAATATAAATTTTGAGCTATATAACACAAAAATATAATTTTTAAAGATCTTGAGGTTGGTTTTAAACTTGAAAAAATATTCAAATAATCGTTAGCCAAGGTGTTCAAAGTAGGTACCAATGATATGGATCTCTTTGATATATATATATATATTTTAAAACAGATCAATCAACTTTCCAAATCAAAAGTTATGATCTTCAAAATTTGAGCCTCCCACATAAAAATTGTATGAGAATCTATGACACATAAGATAGCTATAAGAGGGAGTTACACATGTTGACCGACTTATGATGCATGTTATGATGTATCATAAGGTGTCTTTGAATGGATATAATGAAGCCAAAATGGAGTGCCCAAGTTTGTGGGTCGATTATGACGATCTTGTGACAAGTGTAAGACCTATATATGGTATTTTTAGCCTATGGACTAATCTTGGGATTTGGGCATTGAATTTTGACTATGGATTTTAGCACTAGATTTTAGGTGATTTTAGCTCATGGTTTCCTATTTAACATTTTATGGTTTCACTTATTACTTATCCTATTTATTGGGTGCTTGAGATGGACATTTCATAACAAATTTTGTAGGTACAATTATGCGACAAATATTTCTCTAGATCTCTTGTTGATATTCTTGTAAAGGTTTCGCCTACAAGTGTATTTGAACTATTTGTTTATTGAATAATATATTAAGTTGCTTTGGACTATGGGGTTTCTCTCCCAAAGTAAATCACTATGTTATGATATTTTACTTTGGTGTTTATTTCCTTGTAATTGTAAGATCAATTTATTATTTTGCAAACTTCCTCTCATATATTAGTGTAGGAAGCATATTTTGCACCTCTAGATCCTTTCAATGCTATTTTTTTCAATTTCATACATACTTGATACAAGGCATTGGGGACTCATATTTATAATCAAATAGATTGCACACTACAATGATATAATAGGGAATCTTGCAATCACTAGATAATAATCAAGAATAATAAGTCACTTTGATGGGGAAAACCTCCAAAAGTCTCTAATAATAATATAATTTGTAATATGATTATCATAAACTAACAACTAGCTCCTATATATACCACACTTTTCCCTTAGATGTCATCCAAGTTGGCTTAACTATATTTATAAGACTATATAAATTATTATATGACCTAATTAAGGGTTTATGCTAACAAGAAGTTGACTGCACATATCCTCATACAATCAATTAAATTAAGGGTGTAGCAGGCCCCCACTTTAGGGAAGAGTTATTCTTAATGTTGATCAATTGTGGATGCTTTTGCAAAAAATCTTCATTTTCCAATGTGGAATTCTTCCACTCAAGAATTATTTCATTTGATCAAACATTCTATGACCACCCTTGTTCATAACCTCTTAATGCATGTTTACAAGATTCTCTTTTGCTCCAAAATCATTTTGTGCTCCTCATTAAACTATAATAACTCAAACTAGGATGCAAAACTATATTTGATAGCCTTCTTCAAGCATGAAACATGGAAGATTAGATGCATTTTTTGTTGACATAGGTAACTCCAATTTATATTATTGTAATTGTTAATCCTCCACAAATCCTTAAGGACTGTAATATTTGGGTGGAATATTGCTATCATTTTTCCATTATTTTAGTGTCATTTGATTATATGGTTGTAAATTGCACAAAGAACCAATTTCCTACTTCAAAATTCCTTTCATTATAGTGCTGATCTACTTGTTTCTTCATTCTATTTTATTCCATTCATAAGTTCTCCTTTAGAAAAACACTTTGTTGATGTTGGATGTGTTCAAGTATTTATACTTTTAAGTGTTCCTATAATGAATAGGCGATTGATGGTAGATGGAACCCATATATTGCTGAAAAAGGAGACATTAGATGAAGTATGTAAACAAGTGTTGTATCACTAATTTTGTTAGTGTCAAACCATTGTACCCTATCTTTCTTGTTTATTTGAAGAAAAATATCAAAGATAACCCTCAAATAAATTGTTGACCACCTTACTTTTTCCATTTAATTGGGGATGATATGATGAGCTACAAGGAATTTAAGTGCCCCAAAATAAAAGTTAGTACAAAAAATGCTCATAAATATAGGATCGTGATCACATACCAGGAATTTTGGATTTCCATGCAAATTTTGAATAGTATCCATAAAAGCTATTGCTATAGTTCTTGTTACAAATGGGTGTGACAAAGCAGACAATGTGCATATTCACTATAATCCTTCTAAAACCTCTTATAAAAAGTTAAAGATATTATTTAAAGGTTTTTTGGACCTCCTTTGACTAGGGAAAAAGATTCCATCAATTAGCCTATGATTTCTTTTGTTGTCATACATGTTATCTAGTGGCCTTTTCCTTATTAATACTCATAAAAAAGGTTTGGGATTGTGTGCCAAGTGGATTATTAGAGCCCTAAGGGAAATTAGACCTAGAAAACTCTTCTTTGGTGTTGTATTACTTTTAGAACTCTTCATGGAAAGCATGCCTAGAAATCTCTTAGTTTTTTGTCCATTCTTATCACGAAGGAGCCCATGCAAATCCAAGGTAATTTTATTGTAACAACGTATGTAAGTCTTGAGTGGTCATTAATCTCCAGCTTCTTTGATATGTGCACAGTTGTAGGAATATGATTTCCATCAACCAACAATCTCTTTGGGGGTCTCTTATGATTACTGACTAGAATATACCTCTTTCCAAAGTTCCTTGGTTTTGTGCCTTAGAATTTTAAATGAGAGGGATTTGTTTCATTTGAAACCTATCCTTTAGGGCCATTGAGCATTGGTTGTCTTGGATAAAGATGTTAGTGTTTGGTAGCTTCAAGAGATATTTTCTCCTTAATTAAAGGTAGGTCGGCCTACATATTGCAATTATTATTTTATATTTTTCTTCTAACGGAGCCGACCTAGATGAAAAGTCACCTAGATTGGTATATATGTAAGGTGGTTATCATTCATTTCAATTATCAATTCAATCACTTCATTTCTCACCTTCAGCAGAAGTTCGCCATTCCATTTGCAGCATATTAGACTTCAAGGGGAAGCATATTTATTTGTACTTAGCATCAAAGAGAAGTGTCAACATTTATTGTATATACTCAGCCTTGTGTAAGGCATGATTCTGTAAGTAGATTTCTGCTACTTTTATTCTGATATATAAGAAGAGATTAATTGTTGGGTTTTTTTTCTCCCTCAAGCAAGGTTTTCCTAGGGTAAACTGCTATGTTTATTGTTCATGTGTTGCATTTTCTGCTTTCTATTAAATTTGATCCTAAAACTAACAAAAGATAGTCTATATATAGACTTAGCAATTAGGATTGCAAATCCTTTCAAAGCTTTTGTGGTGTCTATTCTTATAGATATAATCCATAGGGTTGAGATTGAATGCAATTGATCCAAATGGAAGGATTGGAAGTAGTATCCTAACACTTATTTTCAAAATTACAAGCTTTTCAATGGCTATCTGTGGCTCGCTCCACAGTTACCCATGGTTTCAAATATCAATATTTGATGGAATCTCTAGTCTGCTACCACTCATTAGCACCATAGGTTTCAAACAATTTGGTTTTCCATCCTAGATCCCAAACTAGCTCACTTTGTTTTGTGTCTTTTTTTTGTTGTCTTCCTATTCAATCTCAACTTATCCATTTGAGTCTTTCCAACACTCTCTATCCTTTTTTTAGACATTTGGAAACTCTTAAATATATTTCCTATTTTTTCCTATAGTCTCAAGTTGCATGGACTTGGATACATGATTTCTTCAAGCCCTTTTAGCTAGAGTTTTTTTGCTAGCATATAATTCTTCTAGGTTGTTGGCCTAAGATGTCTCTAATATTTACCCAAATTTAGCATATAGAGATATAATAATGCTACTTTATTTTTAGACATTGCTATGGATATGCTCACTTTTCCATGTGGATATGTGCATGGAAATGGGAGACCAAAAAGGGGTCAAAAGTGACTACCTTTTTTTCCTAAAATTAGTAAAAATTGACCTGGGATGAGAAATTGAAGATAGCCACACTCAAAATTTGTAGTGCTCATAATATAGATTCTAAACTACGATTTTTTTTAAATGGTGGAGATTAAAAGGTTCAAGTAGGGAAAACACACAAAGTGCTCCCACTTTTGTCAGAAAAATATAACATAGTGTTTGTTGTGCTCTGCCTAAAACATTTTTTTTTAAAGAATTTCACAAATCATTTTAGTGGAAAATTAGTTAACATCATGTAGTTTATTCTTGAGTTTTTTGCTAATTTTTGAAATGAATAAATAAATTTTTACTAATTTTCAAATTAGATAAATCTTGAAAAATAAATAATTAAGTGTGCTTCCCCCTATTCTTTTTGGCAAAAAATGATAAGAGTATAAAATGTAAAGATATAATTTGTTTCAAATTTAGATGAATAGATAAAAAATGACAACAAAAATACTATTATAGGTTTTTGGCAAAAAATGAAGACACTAGCAAAAGGAATTAAAGAACGAAACCTTATCATATTAGAAACATAGAGAAAATTACATGGTTAGAAAGGTAAGAGAGCTTAACTTTATTATGGCATTTTTATATCAACATTGAAAGATGTGCAAACTTGATGGAAAGAATGTTTGATATTTAGGTGTTTTTGATATTTTATAGAAAACACAACTTTGGGTGTTGACATGAAAGTCTTAACCCTTTGGGTTGGATGCCCAAGGAAAATCCAACCTTGAGAGTTGGTAGTTTTGAAGGCAAGTTATAACATGCTTGCATCATGAAAAAAAGTCTTAACCACATGTTTTTGGACTATTTCCTATATTTTTCATAATGTGAGTGTGTTATGAAAAACATAAAAATAGTTTTAAATTACTATTTTTTTATTTTTTCATAAAGCGAGTGCATTATTAAAAAAACGTAAAATTAGTTTAAAACTACTATTTTTTATTTATTTCATATTGAGGATGCATTATGAAAAACATAAAAATAGTTTAAAATTATTTTTTAATTTATTTTTAATAAATGCAAGCTTGATCACTACCAAGCCATAATACAAGCACATAATAACATGATGCATTATGATGCAAGAATGCTATAACACATTCACATTATAGCACACATGTTACAATGTTCTCATGTTATGGCTCAATAGTGATTGAGCCATAAAATGAGCACATTATAGTGCACTTGTGTTATATGCACAATGGACCAAAAATTGTTTTTGTCCGTTTTTTGGTCCTCCAAATTTTTGCACTTACCCATGTATAAAGTGCCTTTAGAGGTTTCAAAGTTGTAAACTCTTATTGAACATTAGGCTAATGCTTCGTGTATTGTTACTCATGTGTTGTATTCTCCTTCTAGTAAGGATGCTTCGCCTCTATGTAGTTATTGGCATGCTCATAGCCATAGTGTTCATTCCAAATGTGATTCCCACAACTTTCACGGGACATTTCAACATAGGCATCATGCTTGGTCTCTCCCACCACATGACTTATTTTACTTCTTAGCATGATTGTGGCATCCCTAGTTAGTATGATTATTTAATTTAAGTGTGAGAATCTAGGTGAAAGGGATATGTCCTAGATTAATTAAGACCAAGTTATGGTATGTAGACATAGGTGATGAAATTAGTTGATTAAGGATTAGTTGATAGGTTTAGTTATGATGAATAGACCTAGGGAATATTTTAGGTGTCTACATTTTGCTCCTCTTTGATACAATGCAACTAAGTGGCATTGTGACAAAGAAGAAATAAAAATTAGGATGAGATAAAATGAAGCTCTAGTGTCAAGTTGCCTCAATCGTTTAGGGATGATAATGGAAGTGATGCCCCCTCAAGAGAATTGTTGAGTGAAATGGAACCCATAGGTATCCTAAAAACCCAAGATGTGCCATAAAGGATAAAAGGCGACTTAAGAGAGATCATGTTGGGATGATGTACATGCCATGAATATAGGACTAAATGATTGATTAAGGATTGGGAATGTGTTAATTACTCTAGGATGATTGTATTGATTTGGCATGCATGCACACATTGGATGATGAAATATCATAAGGATATAATGCAAAAAAATGGCACATGATTAGAATTATGGATAAATGGATGAATAATACATGTTTTCATAGTAACTTCATGTGCAAGGAGCCACCTTTATTTTGTTGTAGCACTTAGCATTATGCACCATGATATAAAGGATCATGATGACGATGTGATGTGTGCATATGGAGTGACACAAATAAAGAAGTTGCAAATAACATAGTGATCTAATAGACATGTTGTCGTTAGCATGCCATCATATGAAGGATGAAGGTGACTATGATGTGTAATGGTAGGAGAACTAAGACTATAAACAACAAACAAACACAAACACATAAAATATATTTTTTAATTTCTCACATTTCCTTGGAAGATTTGCAATGCATTACTTTCACAAGTTCTGATGCATTACTTTCACAAAAGATTGCATTCTTGGCTTTAGCATTATTTTCACTTGTCTTCTTTCATGTTGAATTTATTGGAGGAGTTGATGGATCTTTACATCCATTTACTTGCCAAAATTCAAATCCTAGGACACTTATAAGTTTCCATTCTTAAACTCCAAATTGCATAATTTGTCCCATTAAACAATAGAGCCTTATTGGAACAGAATCCTTCTTGTCCACCCATGTGTGCTCTTTAGATCTACCTTCTAGTTTGTTAGACTAATTTGATGGACCCAACTCTAATACCAATTGATGAGCACACGAATATACTGAGAGGGGGGTGAATTAGTATAACAATATTATTTTTCTTTTTAAACTTAATAAATCATTTTAATATTTAATCAAATTTAGCACATATAAATCAAATAATGAGTAACTCCACAACAACACAATTTACGTGGAAACCATTGCGAGAGAAAACCATGGCAAAAATATTTCTTTTATTAAACTTCTTTTTAAAAATTAGAGGCACCAACTCCTCATTCAAATTGTCTTCACAAATTTTTCTATAACTCTCTTCTTTTATCTTCTATAATTCCCTTCTTAAACCTACTATAAACTAATCATAAATATGCTACAAAATGATCACAATCTTCACATGAAACTTCTTACAAATCTACCATACAATCACAATATCCTCCTTTAATGTGAAAATAATCTTCTTATAATCTTCTCATAAATCTACAAATGATCTTATAAATTTCTCTTCAATTTGGTGTATATATTATTGTTTATCCTTATTCTTTCCACACCACACACTACTCATATGCCTTATATATTTGCTTGTTTTCAATCCTCTAATCTACTATGCATTTATTATATATTTGTTTTTCCACTCCATAGCCTTCATTCTTCACAACTTTACAAAATGACTTTATATCTTTCCAAGGGTCAATTCCCTAGGTACATTTATTTTCATTAATAAGCATAACTTAGCAAATCACACCTTTTCTCTAATTGCACCTTTTCAGACTTATGTGTTTATTGCTGCATTTTGAGTATATTAATCTTCAATATATGGTCGCACCCTTTAATATCCTTAATCACACCTTTCATGAGCATGTAGATAAGACAAATTTGTCTTATATGGAGTGCCAATTTACTCTAGGGAGGAGTTGGGAAAAACACTTTTACTTTATTTTAACTTATCTTTATCTTAGAGTTTGCTACTTATCATAGTCTTTAGTCATCGTTGCCCTCTTTCTTTCTTTTTTTGTCTTTTTCTAGTTTTGTCTTATTTTTCTTTTGTCTTTTCTGCTTATCTTTTCTTCTTTTGTCTTCCATGCTTTTATCTTTGGCTTTCTTGCTTTTTGTCATATATAATTAAATTAACTTGGGCGATCAATGCAAATTTATATATGCTTTAAACTTGGGCAATCATAATGTAAATATGAACATTACATAATATATAATGTCTTTGTCTTTGTCTTGTATGATCTTCTATTCTAGATCATAATGTAGATATGATCATTACTTCATTAATTCATACTTGTTATCTAGTCTTGCTTAGCCCTGTTCATCGACTAGTGGCCTATGGCCTTTTACAATCTCATTTGACATCAATGATAATCAAGAATAATAACCTCGTTCATTTTCTTTGACATCAATGACAATTACTTTGTTCATTGAATACTTTGACATCAATGACAATATTCTAACATAAAGAAGCCCACAATTTGAAGATATGTAGGAATCAACTATAAATTAATCTCATTATAGATGGTTGCCCCAATAGTTGAGGAATATATGGATCTTTAGAATTATGCCCTTACGAGGGTCATGAGACAACTTGATAGAGCACTGTGGATGTAGCTTAACTCTTTATTGCCCAATAATTTGAGAAATTCATGATTTGGGAGTTTAGGGAGGTGTTAATGTAAAAAGTCGAATTCAACTCAAAAGTTAAACCTTTATGTGGGTTACAAGGCAACTTGATGAATTTCTACCTAGTCTAAAGATTTTTTTTTAAGAAAATATTTTAATGAATACATGTTACTAAGGGGTCTTGATTTTTTATAGTTTGTTAGGATTTCTGTTAGTATGTTTTGATTTAATGTAGTAATCTTGTAGAGGGGTTATAAGAAGATAAACCTTATCTTTGTAATAAAGTCACCTTTGTGACTTAAGAGGTAAGAGGTTTATTTTCATTTCCTTTTGAATATTTAGAATTTTTATCCTTATGTCATGTTTATCCATTGAATTTCTATGTTTATCCTTTTTATCTTTGAATTTTATATAAGGAGATGAACCTCATTATAATTGTTATATTGATATATAATAGAATAATACCATGTATTTCCTTTTACAACATGGTATCAAAGTAGGGGGCACATGGAAAGGAGTTTTCATGTAGAAGTGTAGGCATGAATTGAATATTCTTTTGAAATCTAAAAGTTTAAAGGTTTGCAAGTAGTGTAATGCCCTGCCACGCAACCCTAGGGGAAGTTGCAATTAACAACACAAACGCAATAATTTTTTTTTTAATTAAGAACAAAAGCATGAAAGTTCACTACACATTGCCAACAACCCCTAAGGTTACGAGACTGAGATTACTTAAAACCCAATCAAGAAACATGAATTAAAAACATAACATCTAATTACTTAAAAAATTAAATACTCATACAATCGATACATGATAAAATTACAACAAAGGCATAAAAGATACCACATGATTCCAATAATATGAATTACAATATGATTACAACACTCGTTCCCCGAATGAGGTAAATCCAATAAATAAGGTTACAAATTACATCTTCCACCTCAATACAAATGAGGGGTAATAAATTACAATGATAATTGAAAGGAATGAAGCATGAAAGGAAACTAGATCCCACGAGCTCTCCAACTGGAAATCTCGTCCACACAAACAAGAAGATGACCCAATTGATTAAGGTGCACGTTCCACCCAACCATGTGATACTCGAAGGCTCACCCCCCGTGCTAGGAGATAGTAACAAGGAATTCTAGACAAGACCATCAACCTCTAGACACATGATAACTCACACTGACACAACCAAACACATGAACCAAACATCCATAAGGATAATACAAGCACAACTCCAACATCACTGACATAGGTCACATTACTTCCATGAATAAAACAAATCGAGTATGATAAAAAGACCATACACATAAAACCAAATACCAACTGTTGTCGTAGAAAGAGTGTCATCACATAGCTCGACATGGGATCTCCTCTGGGAATCTTCCTAGGCTTCGACCCCCACTATGGGTTATCCTGGTGGCCTCTACCGAATCCCGACACCCATACTCACTCATGCGGAATCAAATACCTTTTGTAAGGACAATATAGATGACCTTGCCATTCCAGGCCTTCCTGCCTCATCCCAAGTCTATACAAGCCCTTGCGTCCATGAGCGAGGCTCAATTATCTTAATTAATGTGAAAAATTACCTAACTTCTAAGTACATTAATTTAGTTATCACTTGATTAAACCACTTTTGAAGGTTTCCCAGTTTACCTCTTTGGGCTTTGGCCCCAAATAGAAGCCACTCTTCTACTTGACAACAAACCAACACAAAACCATTCACCAAGGATGCCAAAGGGCATACCAACAAAATAAATAGTCACTCCAACTCTAGGAGGAACATATTTAATGAAAACCCACTCCAAACACTGGAGGCAACAAAAGTCAAAACCCTCTCCAAACACTGAGGCAACAAAACACATAATCCACTCCTTCCAAAGGAGGCACAAACCACATAGACCACTTTTAATCCAAGGAGGCACAAACCTTCCCCGTTCGTGAAAACCGGGTAGTACAACAGGATACAACTATACGCCCTACCCAATGGCAATACAACGGTTGACTAGCATAAAACCACAACCCCAAAAGTTAAACCCCTTCTGGAAGACTTAACAACACTTCCAAACAATTCCCCAAAGCGAAAACCGAAGTACACATTCAAGAAGAGCAATCAAATAGGAATTAAATCTATATTCGGTTTTCCTAAACCCACTTCCTTCATTAACATTCAGTAATTTATTGCCTTAATAACACTAATTTAATAACGTCTCTTTTAGACAAAAGATGAAATTTAAACCAAATATTAAATTCCTTAATTAATTAATTTTTTTTTTTTTAAACGAGAGGAATCGGGTGTAGCATGGCACCCCCTATAACCCCCCACCACCGGTAAACTTTTTACCGTGACCGACAGTGCTGGTGGGACACACTAACTGGTACTACAGGAGCGCCAGAGAGTTGAACCCATGGTGGGCACCTTGCTACAGGGAACACCTTAACCAACTGGGCTCGGACCAGCGCCCCAAATTCCTTCATTACTTTTAAATAATAGTAAGATAAACATTTACTTCTTCGATTTACAACATATCATTTTAAAATAACTATTTCCTTTAAAAACATTCCCTTGTTAAATAAGTACTCACACATTTGAACAACGATAATGAATTTAAATCTAAAGGTTTACTTCGGTTTCCCATTAACATTTAAATATACTAAAAGCCCATTTCCCAATTAAAATCATTTCATTATAAAAATAGCTACCTGGACATAAAACAATAGTCATAAAATTGCTCTAAGCAAGGTCGATACATAATTCAACTCTAGATGGATGACAACATTAAGGTGTTAAAAGATGTTGCATAACGTGGTGACCTAGAGTTTATCTCTTCACTACACAAAATGATAAAAATCAATTGTGTTATAGTAAAATCACTATAAAGTTAATAATTGAGAAAATGAAAATAGTCTTAATTGATTACATTAAATAAGTAATTTATATTTTCAATTTAACTTCTACTTTATTAAAACAACTCAATCATATCCAATTAAAATACAATTATAATATATATATATATAAATATATATACATATATTTATAAATAATAAAAAAAAACATTTAAATCAATAAAATTTAAAATATATAATATACACATTATATATAATATATAATATATAAAATACATATTATATATTATATAGAATTATATATATTAAATATATTTTAAAAATAAAATTTTAAAAAATCATTTTTTTGAAAAGGGCCCAGACCCCAAAAGTTAGGGCACGTAGGCCCCTCTCCACCGGCTGCGGCGGTCTGTGTGCTATGCACACAGTCCACCTCCCTTTTGGGGCGCGGCTTGTGTGCTTCGCACATAGCCCGCCTCCCCTGAGGCTAGGTGGCGGTGGGGTTGTCTTCCCCTGCCTCCCCACAATAATTTAATAAATTTTATTTTAATAAAATTTCTTTTAAATAAAAAGAATAAAACTCCTCATATACAGAGTTAAGAAATACAGGGCAGACCCAATTTTCTTGTGTAAAATTTTTTAAAACCAAAATTTTCTTTTTTCCAAGAATAATAAAAACTAGTATATTTATAAAATATACTGGTTTGTATATTTATAAATATACAACTAAGATCTCCATTTTTAGCTAAACTGTGCAATTGCACCACAAAATTTTGCAACAAAAAAATAAATTTGTCAACACAACTTCTGGGTTAAGTTTTCAGTTTGAAATGAAAATTTCTTGTTGATTTCCTTTCCCAAAATTTCAACAAAGTTTGCAAGTTTTGAAACAAATTCACATGGTTTTTCATTGAAATTCCAAACAGCATTTCAAAGATTTTCTAACAGCATAACAAAGATTGAAACTCATTTCAAAATGAAAACAAAATTAAAGAGGGAACCTAGTTTTTTCTCTAAAGCTTGAAGAACTCAAATGGTGCTTCCCAAATCTTCTTCCAGCCCACCCAAGAATTTCAATCTTCTCCTTCAAATCCAAGCAAGCCACAACAAAAACTCCCCACCAAATTTGAAAGTTGAAAATTATATCAAATAGAAATTGCTCAAATAGAGTTTTCCTCAATTTTAGTCAAACCTCTAAAATATCCCATCCACCAAATTTATTGCAATTTTGGGGGGATAATTCCATTTTTTAAATTTAAAACAATTTTACTTTCAAAATGATATTTCATGCATTTTTCAAAATTTCTTTTAAAACAAAAGAATTTCAAAGTTTGCAAAGAATTTATTTTATCTAAAATTTCAAAGAGTGAAATTTAAAACACATTTTTATTTTTATTTTAATTCAACTCTAAATATCCAATATGATTTCCATTTTCATTTTAAATTTGAATTTTAATATACAATAATGCCAAAACAACTACTTCATTTAATTTATCACCATTAACCTAATTAATCAATAAACTAAATCAAATTTTATTAATTAAATCAAATTAATCAATAAAATAAATAACATTCCAACATTGCAACAAAATACATTTAATCATCATTTTAACTACACCCGCCATTTAATAACCTTTTTAATATGAAATTAAATAATTAACCGAGGAATGAACCATATTAAAACAACTAACCCTGACGACAACCCGACGACACACTATGACTAAGGTGATGACTTGGCACGGAAAACTTAGCTACTATCTCCCAATCGATTACCGTTTGTCAATGGACACGCTCAAACCTGTAAAATCAGGTGGAGCCGATGTCCTGTACCTGTCAACCTACGAACAAAGAGCATATCGAACATGCATATATATAACATAATTAACACACCGTGAAGAGGAAATCGTGGAATCGTAGGGCACTCGCAAGCGAGTGATGCGATCTCATCCCCTTCACCAATACACTCATCATAGACTGACAGTTCCATCATAAACAAATATCTCATGCAATAATGTGTTACAATAACTAATCATCATTACACCAATTAAAACATGTCAAATAAAGCATCAGATAAGATACATCACATCACACAACTAGACTATCACTCTATAAACAACGATCAAATAACACACCCCTGATAAAGTATCTCGAGAACCAAAAGGAACATCCAAACACACAAGGACATACTGTCCAGCCAGAAAGCAAAACAAAGGGGTATTACAAGTAGTCAATTATAATTTTTTTGAATAGGTTTTATTTGATGGAAAATTTATGGATTTTTAGTGTAAATCATGTGGGATTTTTTGATAAAAATTGGCATGTTGGAGTTAAGGGAAATTATGACTATTTTTAGTGGAGAATCACATATTTTTATATGAAGAAAATTATAAGGGATTAAGTCTAAAAAAATTGCAACTCTTTCTATTAAAAATCATGGTTTTCATTTTTAGAGAAATCACAAGTATATGTCTACCAAAAATCACGACTAGATTCCTCTAAAATCATGCCAATGTTTAGTAAAAAAATAGTGGATTTAATTGCTTCTACAAATTGTGATAGGTTTTTTTTTTAAATCATAGATTTTGTATTGCAAACAAAATTGCACATGTTCATTTCATGAATCTATGCCTTTGAGATCATTTTAGTGCCATGGTTAGGGATTTTAGAAATGTCCAGCTAAGGTCTGACATATTTTGTATTATTAAGGAGTGTGAAATTTAGCATAGGAATTATATATAGAGGATTTGATTGAAAGTTTAGTTTTAAAGAAGTGTAAGATGACACAACTTCAACATGATGACCTTGATTACATGGTATCTCATTATGAAATGATCAATTTTGATGATAATGTTGAAGATGAATTTAAGCACCAAAAATCCAATGAATTAGTTGTAGATACAAATTGACTTATTCCATTGGAGTGTTTGGAGGAAGAAGACGATAAAATATAACATGATCTTCTTGCCCCTTTTGCTACAAGAATATTGATGCTAACACACTTTGTCACCATTTTTAGAGTGAGCAGTACTTCTAGGCCAATAGGAAGTAGGTATGTGTTATCTATACAACTAAGGTTGCCATTATTAAGGATCCTTCAAATGTCTTTTGATTCAGGTAAAAATAGGTTTTGAAGGGACCCGCAACCCTTTACAACAAAAAATAAAGCTGCAGAAAGAACAACTTGCAGCTAGCCAAAAACCAGCCCCCAAACAAGACCCGTCAAGATTTACATTTAGAACTACTCTTGTGGGAATAGAGAGTCATGTCAAAAGAAGGCCTAGAGGATTTTTTCTTGCCCTTAACAGTAATCCAGCCTTCTTCCACACTCATTGCCTTATCATGCTAGACCAACCCACAATTTTCCTGAAGATGAATGCATGCAGCCTTTGCCTCAGAGATTTCATCACTATTCCTTCGTGCAGACATATACTTATCTGAAGAGCCACCAGAACTAGTCGCCAAAGCACTATCACCATAAATGGCAGCGTGAGATCCAATCTCTCACTCAATAGGGGAAGCCTCAGCAGCCCCACCATTTGAGACATCCAGAGGGGATGCCCCAAGACCTTGAGAATTCGAAACAACTACCTCAGAAAAACTCCTGTGTTGTTCAGATTTCTTCTAAACCATATAATGTTGTTGAGAAGCTCCTTTCCACCATGTAGCCGTCATAGCTTTTTTCTCGAATTTGCATTGTGCAACAACATGATCTGTTTTAAAACATCTTCTACATTGGAAGGGAATCCCTCCATAATCCAAATCTTGGACCCAATAACCCTTAGAGGATTTAAGTAAAACCTCAACAAGAAGCCCTTTTGAAACATCTATTTCAACCAGTATGCGGGCAAAGGTGGAATGAAAAATGTTAGATGATTCATCATCCACTAGCAAAAAGTCACCAAGGGCATCTCCCACTTCCTCCAGAAGAGGGTCAGTCCAAAGGTGGAGGGGAAGATTAGGTAGCTGGACCCAAATCGGGATCTTGTTGAAAGTTTCAGAAGTAGGGTTGAAATTGAATGCCAAGGCTTAATCATCAACAAATATCTGTCCTCCCAGCTAAAAAAATTGTCACATAAAATTATATTTCTGTCCTGAGCATTGTCAAACTTAGTTACAAAAAACCCCTTAGCCATGGGGAAAATATGAACTTTACCAGAAATTAGAGGCTCCCATTCATTGGAGATCCAAGAATGTAGCTAAGGGAGGCTAGGCCAAAAACCCCTAAACCTACAAATCACCCCATGAGCAAAGAGGATCCTTTAGATGTTGACAATGATGAAAAATTTAATTTTTATGTATTTTTAAAGAATCATACACTTTGAATACAAGTAGGAATCTAGTGTAGATGAAGCGTAGTATAAATGGTTTCCCAAATAGCTTGGGAGTTTGTAGATCTTGGGACTTATACCCTTAGGAGGTTTATGAGACAACTTGATGTAGAACTATCAATGTAGCCCAATATGGATTGATGTCCCAAAAATGGGAGATTCATGATTTGAGAATTCAAGTAGGTGGAAATTTGGGAACTCAAGAATTTAGCTCAAGAGCTACACCTTTATGAGGGTTATGATGTAGCTTGATGGATTTCTAAAGATTATTTTCAAAGAAAATATTTTGATGAATACATGTTTCTAAGGGGTCTTATTTTGTTAGTAACTTGTTAGGCTTTATGTTGGTATTTTTTTTATTTTTTACAATTATTTTTCTCATACAAGCATCAACATGAGACAATTAACAACTTGAAAGGAAAGCTAGGCACAAAAACAATTTCCAACACAGATCTGAGTAGAAGAGGGTTAGTCTGTTGGTGTCTAATTGATTTGTGTCAACATATATTGGATCAAATCTATATATGGAGGCTATACAATGCATGACAAAATCTCATTGGGCTCTTTGGTTGCTCCACAAGTTGGTATGTGATTCCCCCTTGTACAACAACATGTTCAAAATCATTGTTTTTGAGTATGCATTGTTTGCGCCAACATGAATTGATATAAAATGACAAAAGGAGTGCACATAAGTGTTGTTACAAGCTATATTAGTTTGTTGGAATGATTCACACAAAGTTTCTTGGTCTCTTTGGTACCGCCTTGTTCTGGAGTTGATGTTTGACAAATTACTTGCTTTTCGGGTCAACTTGTCATGTTGAGTGGCTTGCGACGAGTGTTTAGATGTGTGCACTAATTTTGAAGATGTGTTTCTTGAAGAATAGGTCTTAATATCTTTCAACTTGGATTGTATAATATTTCTTTCTTCTATAAATGTGTTTGAAGCCGACTTGTAATTGTTGTACATCTTATTTTACATGTTTGTAGCCGACATGGAGAAACCTTTTTAAAGGTTGCTGGGGGTATAAATAGAATATCAATTTTTTTGAGAAGTAGAGTGTGTGTGTAGTGAGTGTTTTGAGCAGACAATATGCAAATAGTTTTCTACAAAATATCTTTTAATAATGAAAAGTGTCAAAGATCAGTTTTGATAGATCAACAATGAATGTATGTGAGACTATGAAGAAGAATATGTGCCAGTAAATGAGAAAAGTTTGTTGAAGGCAGTGAGTTGAAGGTAATAGATGTATTCATATATTCCAATTGTATGTTGAGGTAGTGAACCTCTATTGTAAAAGTTGTATTGGGTAGGGAGTAGTGAACTTCCTTTGGTTAAAGACCATAAATACTTGTAAAATCTATTTTATTTGTGTGGCTGAATTTGGATAGTAGATCCTAGTAGCTTGCTCACCATGGTTTTTCCCTTGTAGGGTTTTCCACATAAATATAGTGTTATGGTTGTATGCTCTTGTGTTCTTTTGCTTGTCATGGTTTAATTGGTTAATTGTTGATGAATGAAAAGAATTTGATTAAGTACTAATTCACCCTTGTTGAAAAATGAGGTGTTTTCTTAGCTTAATACTCTGTAAAACTTTAATATTGCTGATCTATGTAAGCTCTTTCCTTTGTTACATATATTCTTTGTGGGTGATTATCTTGATTAATTCGTTTTACTGTTGTAGAATGTAGAGAGAAGTTGATAGAAGAACTAGACAGGATATTAGAAAGATTACACAAGATTTACCGTGGAGAAACCCTTGCGGGAAAAAACTCCACCAAGAATTATTCTATTATTCAATCTTTGAATTACAATAGCTCCAATTCTTGCTTGAGAATGCTTCTTCTTTCTTTACCAATCTTCTTCACACCTGCAATAACAACTATGAAAAATCTATTCAACTTGAATGAGATATAGAGACAATATGCAACCTTGTAATCTCCAAATGGTGATAATTACAATGCACAAGCTCAAGCCCTTGAAAAGGTATGCCATATTCCTTCAAGTTGAGTTATTCAGTGAAGACCAAAGCTTACAACATGTGCTTCATGCATTTGGGTGTCCCAAACTGAAGCTACAACTTCTCCTTCACTTCGGTGATAATTCCAAAGCTCTTCCTCAAAGTTGGGCCCTTAAGTAAAGTAAATGAGCCTTTAGAAATATCTTATCATGTATGAGAGGTAAATCCAATAAAGCATCTTGGGCGCCCAAGTTGGCTTCAAGTGCTTTATAGTTAACTGAAACATTTACTCAACACCATTCCCAAAGAATGGTCATCCCTTGTTAATTGGAGGTAGTCCCTATTATCTGTCATAGAACTCAATGTTATTAGCCATGCATTACAAGTTAATTGAAGCTAACTACATGCAACTCAAAATAACCAACATGCATACAACATGCACTTGCATGCAACTGAAGATAACTGAACTGAACGGAACTAAACTAAACTGAACTAAACTGAACTGAATTAAACTAAACTGATTCTGAACTGAACTGAACTAAACTGAACTAAACTGATTTGAACTGAACTTAACTGAACTTCAAGCATGCAAACATCAAATCCTAACTCGTAGGATCTTTACATGCATTCAGAAGTGTTAATTGTTACTTCATATAGTTAACTGGACACAAGGTGAGTTTCACCTTACCATGTGGGTGTCCCATGTGTCCCTATTATTTAGGAACTCACTATGGACATCCTCACATGCTTCTTACATTTAGAATTAATTACAAATGTCAATAATCATGATTATTTCATCAAATATTAATCTCATTCTAATCTTAGTGTTGTTGAACACATTTTAAGAATCTAGGAGATACATGAAATAATTAATGTTTAGGATTTGCAATTAAATGGCATCCTATTTCGAACAACCCTCCCCCCTAGTACTTTTGTGTCTTCAACAATTGGTATTAGAGCCACGTTCCTTGATACAACCTAATAGCTAAGGTAGATCCTGAGTGGAACACATGGGAACTAGAGTAAAGTCAAATGAGAAGAATCCTATTAAAAATCATGAAGGTATGGAAGATAATGTAGAATATTGTGAAGTGGATTTTGAAGAACTTATTTCAGCTTTGGAAGATTTGGAAATTGCAAGAAGAGAAAGTGGAGAATTGAAGATCAAACTCAAAGAATCAAAAGAGACAATCATCAAGTTGAAGAAGGTAAAGGGTTGAAAATTGCCCGAACAATAAGCTAAATGATAAAATAGTGGAATGCTCCAAATTTGAAGAAGGAATTATTTCCTTGAGGAAAGAATTGGAGAATGCAAAGGATTAGACAGACAAAGGTCTTAAGATCAAGAAAATTTCTAACATTCTTGATGAGATAAACAATAGTCAAAGATCTATAAAAGGTAAGGGTGGTATTGGATTTGCAGAAGGTCAAAACTCAAAGGCTAATTTTCCTGAAATGCAAAAAGGAAAGGACTATGTTGAAGATTCTAAAAAGGTCAAAGATGAAATAAATAAATTGGATGATGACTAAATATAAAGGCCAAAAATTAGAAGAAAAGCTTCAAGAGATCTCCTAAACATACTACTACTTTTAGGTTCACTCAATCCTTTCATGGTTATTGTTATTCTTGCAATAAGTTTGATCATAAGGCTAATGATTGTAGAACTAAGGCAAGAAGGAATGATTCTTTTGTGCATCTAAGACATAACGTCCTAGTTTCTCATTCATTTTATGGCTATTGCAATGCATGCAATAAGTTTGGTCACAGGGCTGTTGACTGTAAAACTAAAATAAGGAGAAATGGTTTAGCCCTCAAATATAATGTTGTTTGCTACAAGTGCAATAACTTTGGGCATAAAGCAAGATTATGCAAAAGTGGTTATGTGAAGCCACATGCTGAACATAAGAAGATAGAGGAAAAGAAGGAAGTTGCAAAGGTTTGGAGAAGGAAACAACATTGTGCACAAGATTTCATGCTTGATTGAGATATAGAACATTATCTCAAGGGGAGATTTCTTCTGCAAAGTCTCTCAACCCCCTGAAGAGAGTAAGATGTTGATCATTACAACGTCAAAGGTGATCTGAATAAAATAGTCTAAAGAATTGATTGATGCAATAGATGGAATTTGTATATATATTGTCCAGTGCAATCATTTTTTTTGCATTGGTCTACAAAATGAATGTGCACCATTGTGAAGTCACAGAGGACTCTAGCAACTGCTTACCTAACAAGTATAAGGTGCATTGATTGTGGTATGTTAGGGAAAATGTGAAATCATTTAGATTTCAATTTGCATGATATTGGCTCATTCGAATAAAAAGAATTTGTGTTCAGAGCTAAGAAGAAGAAGGAATCAAAGGCATCTTGTGAATTTAAGTGGAATTGCTACGAAGTTGAAATCCCAGTGATAGTTCATAGAGGTATTTCAATTTGATCATGAACCCTTATTTTTAAAGTTTGATTTTTTTTTTGCAATGGCTACTCCAAAATTGGTAGATGTTTTTTAGAGACCTAGGCCGAAATATAAGAAGTATCCTTTCGAGGCAATGGAGGTAGATAAGGATGGTGTGTTTTCAAAAGTTACAATTGATACCATGTATACAAAAGATGTAAGGATCTATATTCATGCTCCTATAAATGAAATTGATCACACAAAGTTTGAGGAGTTAAGGCACACCTTGTTGGATGATGACTATGTTGGGTACAAACCAGAGTATGCAAATGTGTTGACTAAAGGGTTGGATGTGTGGAAGGATTTTACCAATTTTTGTGACAACATTGAATGGGTAAGGATCATTTTGAGAAGAATTCATGATGAATTTATATAATTGGACAAACCCTATAGGATTACCAAAGATGCAGTTAAGGTAGTAATGAGGTTATGTGTAATTGAACCTATTCCGGTAATGAAAGTTGTGAAGAATGAGAAGGTTACAGAGTTAACCAGAGAAAAGTTTGACAAGAGAACTCTAAGCATAAATGATATTAATGATTCGAGTGTTAAGTATGCTTCAATGGGAATAGCATACAAAATATATTTCTCAAACAAAGAGGGCTCCACAACTGGTACTACAATCCATACCGCATACTAGACGGTTAAGGAAGGAAATGATTTTGATCTATGTGAATTGATGAGGGAGCAATTGTTTGATAACCTCAAGAGAACCAAGGAGACTAGATATAACTTTAGGTTTGGGTCTTTGATTAATTTCTTTGCATTCTACTTTTTGAATGAATTGCCTAGTTTCAAAGATAAGGTATAGCAACAACACCTTTTGATTGCCACGAAGATTTGAAATCATATGAGAGGATTCAATGATAGACAAGATTGCAATACTTCATATTGGGGCTTCTTCAAGAACCTGTAAGTTGAAATCCAGGATAGGGAGAGAATTCCCTTTGATTTGGTAAGAAAATACAAGGATGAGATAAATTTTCTGGTTGATAAAGACTATTGTTACATTGAAGTTGTGGAACCAAGAACCTCTTGGTTCCTAAATTGCCTTATGAGGTTCCTACCGAAGTCAAGGCATATGTTGAAAATTTATTGAATAAGCCCAAGGACCTTGCAACAAAAAGGTTTGGCACCTATAGAGAAATCATGGATAAGATTATCCAAAGGAAAGTAGAAGACACCAGTGAGAAGAGGGACAAGTTGTTTCAAAAAATGGACATTCCATGGTACTCCAAGATGACATTTGAAATGTCTACCCAAGATCCATAGAACATTCCCTCAGACCCTAAGGAAACTATTGTTGAGAAAATGCTAAGAAGGTCAAGTAGATTAGTCTCTGCAACTACTACTCCTCTATATTCCTCTTAACCTAGACAAACTACTGCTGAGAAAAGAGTTGCATATGAAACTAAAGCTACTAAAAAGAAGCATCCAAGGTATAAGCAGCAAGCCAAGAGAAAGAAGGCTAAGACAAAAGAGACAAAGGAAGAAGAAAAGGGTGAGGAAGGAACTTCCAAACCTAAAGTAAAAGAAAATAAGAAAAAACAAGAAAACCCATACGATGACACCTCCACATGAGCCTCTCTAGTTGGAGGATATCTTTAATGGTATTGTAAGTCATGGCATCTTACAAGAGACAATTGCTTTGCATTCAAAAGTTCCTCTTGAGGAACAAAGGACTATTAAAATGGCGATAATCATGTACATGATCAAGTACAATGTGGCTCTCAGCAAAATCCTTGAAGATGCTCGAGAGAGTCTAGCTCGAGTCCTAAGGGAGAAAAGAGAAAAATCCATTGAAGAAAATGAAGAGCCGAGGAAGGAAGCAATTGAAAAAGCTCGACCCTCCATTTCTCAAGAAGAAAAAGATAAAATACTTCGAAAACAAGCTCAAGAATTAAGGTCAAAATAGAGAGTGGACATCCTTATGAGTATGGAGAAGGAAGAGACAAAGTACATAAGGAAACTGAGGAAGTGACCAATAAAATCATTAAGTGAAAAAATATTAAGATGTAGAATAACTACATATGTCCCCTCAACATCGCACTATCCAGCAAGAAGCATAAGAGGAGAAAGAAGAGCAAGTTTTTCATGATGTAGGGCATGTTTCTCCTATTCATGAATTGCATGATAGCCCTCCTTCGAAGAGCACTAGTTAGTAGTATTAGCAAATGAAGGAAAGCACATCTACTTCTAAAGCACATGCACAAGAGGCTCCAAAGGCATCCTCCTCAGCATCCCCCATTGACTTAAAGAATTTCTTGTACAATAGAAATAGATTCAACCTGCAATTGCTTATGTTTGATGGGCAAGTAAACATGTCCAATATCTCATTGTTGCAAAAGTTGCAACTTGGTGATATCTTTCACTCCTCTACAAGGGAAGAGATCTTGCAGTAGCAGCTAAACAATTCATAGACTTTGCAAGAGTTTGTCAAAATCTTGGAAACTAAAATGCCTAATGCAAAAAGGGATTCCTCTCTACAACTCACTCAACAGATCAAACAACTGATGGATTCCTTCAAGGAATATTCTTCTTATCTTGAGAAGAAAGATGAGGTGAAGGTTGCAAACATAATACTGTTAGAGGCATATGAGAAATGTGCAAAGGCACATGAAAATTTGAAAACTTACATAGAAGATATTCAAAAATGTTTGGAGGAGGCAAATTTTTTGTTCCAATTTTGTTTGCAATGGCCCGCCACAACAAAAATCCTTAAGGATTAGATAAATGCCATGGATGTGCAGATCAAAAATGTGGCTGCCACTTATGATCCAGTGCAAGATAGTGATGGTGCCATCAAGGTACAAGTAGAGAAGTTACACTCTTAGTTACAACAAGTGCAAGACCAAAGGGAGCAGATAAAAAGTCAATTAAAATAATTTTGGAGGTTGTGAACCTAAAGTTAGCATCTCTAATAGGTCTCCTAGTAGGAGCTAAAGGAGTTGAGAAAAATAATCATATACCATCCTTGGAACAAGCAAAATACATTCATGCTCATTTGGTGAGTCAAATCTAGATCACTACTTCTACGAAGAAGCAATGGGACAACTCCTCGACTCAACTAAAGTCTATTTATGAGAACATTCTTCCATCAGATAAGAGTTGAGTATGTATTGTTGACATGGATTTTGTAACTTTTTGTTGTGTAAATATGTAGAGTATATAAGTGTTCACGATTCTATGTATATAGAAGAAATTTTTGGAGTAAGGGGGAGTAAAATATAAAAAAATGTATAGCTAGGGGGAGTTCATTTGTTTTTAGAAGACCACTTGCCCTTTTCCCTTGATGTCAAAGGGGGAGAGATAATAGAAGATCTGGTAAAAGTTTCCATCAATTCCAAAGCAGGAGATTGTTGGAAAATGTGCAGATAAGTGTGTTATCATTGATTTCAACCTTTGTTGATACTATATGCACTTATGTTGAAGGACAGTTCATGGTTGGATGTCAAAATGTTACAATACTATCTCATCATTGGTACATTGTTGTACACTATCATTTGAAGTTCATGGTTGTTAAGGTTCAAATTTGTGTAAGACACAGGACTAGATTCACTGAGCTCTGTCAAATGCTCCACATTCCTTAGCAGATGAAGATATGATCTTGCGGTTTGAAGAGTAGCTTTGCATAGTTGTAAGGTATGCATAGTCCAAGTATCCATGCATAAGTTTTATCACAAAGTGGTCCGGTGTTATCAGATTATGCACATATTATGTTTTAGTAAATGTATGATAAGGAAATAATTGAATGTCTCCACACTTCATTGCATCACATTGTTTAGCCTTGTAGTTTTGGAGTGATGTACTACTCAAAATTGATTTCTACAAAAATAAAATATAGTAGTAACAAAAAAACTCCATGTACAAACATATGGCTTTCATAGAGCATAAGCTCTCACCTTCTAAAATATTTTGAGAGAAACAAAATATTCATGAGTATATGCTTCTTCTTGGCCTTACTCTTAAAATCCCTACCACCACTTATATATTTAAATAAAGATACATGCATATAGTCTCAAAGCATATTTTCTTTGTTTTATCATCATTTCTAAAACACATGATCTTTATACTTGAATGAAACACATTAAAAAAAAAATGCTAGAGAACTAGGAGGGGCTAACATGGCTAGTAAGAATTTACCTACATAAAGATGAAACTATTATCATATATTTCTAATATATATATATATATTAAAAAAATTTCATACAATCTGACCTTAACATAGATTTAAGAGGGCTAGTACAAATAGGTTAGCACTATTAATTAAAAAATATAATAATATTGTAAAATAATTATTTAGAATGTTGTATGATGGCTTGTACAAATAGGTTAACACTATTTAATTAAAAGATATAATAATATTATTAAATAAATAATTAAACATTTGATTGAAGTTACCTTTAAACTCTTTGTGTGAAAAGTAGTATAATTTTGTGTAATTTTTTACTAATGAATTCTATTGTTGAATTATAATTATAATTTTTGCATGTTTGAAAATCTAATTGATAAGAACGTGGAGTCAAATAGTAATTAGATTTTAGCTTTATTATAATATTATTTGTTTTTATGGTTCTACATCTTCAAACATTTACCTTTTTTTTTTTTTTTAAAAAATAAACACAATTTGAATATACTTAGTAGGCATATAAGAGGGTTATTAAAAATAAATTAATTATATTATTAAATAAATAGTTAAACATATGATTGAAAATTACCTTTAATCCACTTTTCAAAAAATAGAAGAATTATTTGTTATTTCCTTACTAATGGGGTCTATTTTTGTATTTTGGTTGTCTTTTTTTGAAATTTCAATGAAAAGGAATGGTGGGTCAAGTAGTAAGTATGCATTAGTTGTTTTTAATTTAATTTAATTTTATGCTTCTGAAATGTGGAACATTTATTTTAAATTTTGAGGTGGTAAATATATGAATTAGAAATATGTAATTTGAATTTAAATCATTTACCATTGATAATATTTTCTCTCATTAAAATACACAAATTTATATATTTTTCTTCTTGGTTGTTGTAGATTTGGTGGCCATCAATATACTATCATTTAGATGGCTAGCCTCCCAATGACAGAAGATGCTTCCAGCCTTGAAATCACAAGACACTCAAATTCAAAACTATGGTCAAGTTCCCAATATGAAAACAATAATTGGTGTGGGATTGGTTCAATAAGACTTTCACATGATGTGGCAAAAAGGGTGGTGGAGGAAGTTGATGAAAGTGAGAGAATAGTAGAGGCTGGTGATGATGGTGGAAGACGATCATTGCATGGTAGTGAAAGGCATGAAATTAATGGGAATATGATTGAGATGGGATTGAAGGGTGTGGAAGTGATTCCAAATGATGCTCTCATTTATTCTTACCGGTGTGGAGATTCTACATGGATTGCAAGTTCACCTATTTCACCATTACCTTCTGATATTATTGCATCACCTTTGTCGGACAACCCTTTATTGGTACCAAAAGAAGGAGATTTGGATGAACCTCAACAACATCAACACCCACAAAAACAGGTTAGTTGCTAAGTACTCATCCAATGTGGTACATTTCATTCTAGTTTTTTGAGTGTATCTTATTTTAGCCATATAATCATAAAGTGAAAGATATATCATGCTAAGTCACACACACATATTTCATGCTAAATAAATATATATAAATACATGCATGCATACATACATGTATTTACACATTTGTGCATGTATATTTATTTATATGCATGTATATATCTACATACATACATACATACATACATACATGCATACATACATACATAAATATATATACACATACACAAACATATGTACATATATCTCTACATGCACATATGTATTACCTATACATGTATATGTACACATATGTATTACATGTTTACACGTGAACATGTACATATATGTACAAGTAAATATGTACATTTATATATACATATACACACACATATGTGTACACATGTACATATCTACTTGTATTTATATGTACATGTATACATTTAATACATATATATGTAGATTTGTACATTATACAATGTACAAATTTACATGTGCTTGTACATATGTATATATGTGTGTTTGTATACATACATATAGATATATGCATGTGTATACATACATATATGTACATATATTTGTATACATATATGCACACACACATATACATGTACATATACACGTGTGTGTATATGTATGTATGTGCAAGAATAGTATCTTGTTTTGGGTAGTGATAAACTCATAAAATAACTATTATCACATGTTGTATTATGCTATTTATGTTTATAAGAATACCATTTTGAATTAATTTAGTGTTGTTAGACCCCTAATGTTATAAACAACACTTTCATGGGATGCATATGTTACCTTCCTCTTATTATTTTATTGGTAAAATGAGGTTTCTATTAGATCTATCACCTATGAAACAAAAAATGATTACACCCACTTCAAAGGATGAATCCTACAAAATAAAGCACTCACAAGATATACACAACTACACAATTAAAATTAATAATTGTCTAGATTGAATCAAAACTAGTAACCCCTCCAAGGGAGAACCACCAATGCCCATAAAAACTATTAACATGAAGTCCTTTTGAAAAATCAACTTAAAACATATGATCCATGTTGTGCATGCCTCTTTGGTTATGTCTTGACAACCAACAAAAGATCCTAGAGTATCATAAATCGTATCTAGTTGTCTACAAACTAGGGTCATTCCTATTTTCTAAAGTTGGGCTTGAACATGATTCCACCACTCACCAAAATTATCCACCAAATTTCCCACTCATTCATCTTTCTTCAGGGGATGTATTATCACATTTGGTTTGGTCACTAACTATCTCTAGGCTCCTTTAAAACCTTCCTCAATGAATATAGTCATAGTAATGTTAATTACTACCCATAAATGCTTACCCCAATGCACAATATGGAAACCATTCACATGTTTGGTCCCATATTTACAATATTGTTCTAGAATGGGTAGCTTATTATGCATTCTAACCATAGGAAACCATTCACATATTTGGTCCCATATTTACAATATTGGTTTAGAATGGGTAGCTTATTATGTATTCTAACCATACCATCCTCGGCTACTAGATTCTTGTAAGAAACTTCATGTTGCTCCACCCTTTGAGCTTTGTAGAAAAATTCCTTATATTGACTCTTGCATTTTCTTCTAAAGATATACCTCTTCTTTGAATGACATCAACATTCATAAACCTTATCACTCTAGACCTTGTTGGCTATTTTGACTTGAAAATTTTGTGAATTGGAATCCCTAGTCCTCATTGCACCTATATTTCCAATACCATCTAGATCAAATAACACCCTAATCCTTCTCAATGTCACAATTGATTGCATTTTTGCTTGCATATTTTTGAAGAATCTCCAATACATAGTGTTGTAAGCTTGTTTATCATGAAAACCTCTCTTGCGGTTTTTGATTTATGCAAAAAATAGAATGTGTTGATGCCATAATTTTCCCTTAAAGCTAGACAATTCATTTAGAAAATAGAAAGTCAAGCAATTGATTAGAGATCCAAAACTAAAGTTATATCCAGTATCCTTGGTTTGTTTGAGATTTTCAAACAGTTGTTCCCTCATCAATTCACACAGTTCAAAATCCTTTCCTTCCTTGACCATTTGGTATGCAGTGTGGATTGTAGTAACAGTTGTAGAGTCTTCTCTATTTGTATAATACACTTTACATGCAATGCTCATTATATCATACTTGACGCTTGGATCAATTATTTCATTGACACTCAGGGTTCTTTTGTCAAATTTTGCATCAGTTAATTTTGTAACCTTCTCATTTTTTATTGCTTTCATCACTAGAACTGGTTCGATTGCACATAACCTAGTAACAACCCTAATTGCATCCTTAGTGATCCTATAGGGCTTCTCCAAGTAAATAAACTCATCATGGATTCTACTCAGAATGATTCTTACCCACTCAATATTGTCATAGAAGTCTGGAGAATCTTTCCATACATATAATCCTTTTGTTGACACATTTGCAAACTCTAGTTTGTATCTAATATAATCATCATCCAACAAGGTATGCCTCAACTCTTCAAACTTCATGCGGTCAATTTCATTGATAGGGGCATGAATGTAGATTCTCACATCTTATGTATATTCTACATCATTGGTTACCTTGGAGATTGCACCATCCTTTTCAACCTCGATGACTTTGAATGGATACTTCTTGTACTTTGGCCTTGGTTTCTTAGAGACATCAACCAGTTGTGGAGTAGCCAATGCAATTTCCTTTCAGCTTTATAAACTAGGGTTTGTGAGCAACTTTGAAAAATACCTTTATGTTCAGTCGCTAGGATTTCACCTTCATTGTAATTCCTCTTCAATTCACAAGCACTATTGAATTCCTTCTCTTATCGGCTCTAAATGAAAGTTCTTTGGTTTTGAATGAGCTTAGGGAGTGTAAGTGAAGCATAAGTAACTTACATTTTCCCTAAATTTCTATAATTAATGCACCTTGTCCTTGTTAGGTATGTAGCTACCGGAGTTCTCTGTGCCTTCACAAAGATTAGAAAGGTTTCTACAATCCTTTACACATCATGTATTTACTCCAAAAACTTGAGCAATAGATTCAAACTAATTCATAAATAATATACATTAGATCAGTTATTACAAAATAATTTCCATGTTGTGAACTTTTACATTTTATCCTTTCAGGGGGATGAGAGTCTTTGCAGATGATAGCCAATGCACTTTCTCAATCAATCATGAGATCTTGTGCTTAATGCACAAACACAATTTCATTCTTTATTTCATTGTCTTGTCCTTGTTTCTTTCTCCAAACTTTTGTAGTTTCCTTCGTTTCTTTTATCTTCTTTTGTTGAACATGTGGTTTCATAGAACCACTTTTGCAGAATCTTTCTTTGTTCCCAAAGTTATTGCACTTGTAGCAAACAATATTATATTTAGGGGCTAAACCATTTCTCCTTATTTTAGTTTGAAAGTCAATAACCTATGACCAAACTTATTGCATGCATAGCAATAGCTATAAAAGGAATGAGAAAACACAACATTATGTCTTGAATGCGCAAAAGAGTTCTTCCTCATATAATCATTTGTTCTTTGCTTAGTTCTATAATTACTAGCCTTATGACCAAATTTATTGCAAGAATAACAATAACCATGAAAGGGTTTAGAGAACCTATGAGTAGTAGTTTGTTTAGGAGATCTCTTGAAGCCCTTCTTTTTGATTGCTAACCTTTATGAAGCCATCATCCAATTTCTACCTTTCATCTTTAATCTTTTTAGAGTCTTCAACAGAGTCCTTTTCCTTTTTCATTTTAGGGATATCAACCTTTGAGTTCCGACCTTTTTCAAATTCAAGACCACCCTTATTCTTTACAAATCTTTGACAACTAATTATCTCATCAAGAATTTTGGTGCTTTTCTTGAGTTTCAAGCCCTTTTCTATTTGATCCTTTTTTTTTCTCGAATTCTTTCATTAGGGAGACAATTTCTTCTTCAAGTTTGGAGCATTCAACTGATTTGTCATGTAGCTTATTGTTCAGACAATCTACAACCCTTTTACCTTCTTCAACTTGAATTTTCAAATTAATGATTATTTCTTTTGATTCTTTAAGTTTGATCTTCAATTCTCCACTTTCTTTTATTTTCGTATTCAGATCATCCAATGTTGAAATAAGTTCCCCTTCAAAGCCAACTTCACAATCTTCTTAATTAAAGTCTCCCATGTCTCTATGATTATCATCCTTTGAAGGATTCTTCTAAATTGTCAATGCTTTAGTTGCCATGTGTTCCACTCAGGATCTATCCTAGCTATTAAGTTATATCAAGGCACTTGGATCTGATATGAATTGTTGTACACACAAATGTATTGAGAGGGGGGGGAGGTTGAATCAATACTTAATCAAATTATTTCCATTCATCAAAAATTAACCAAATAAATCATGAAAAGTAGAAGACCACATAAGCATACAACCATAACACTATATTTACATGGAAAACCCTACAAGGGAAAAACCACAGTGAGAAAATTGCTTAGATCTACTATCCAAATCTAGCCTCACAAATAAAAATAGATTTTACAAGTTTTATGGTCTTTAACCAAAGGAAGTTTACAACTCCCTGCTCAATTTAACACTTACAATAGAGGTTTACAACCTCAACATACAACTAGAATATTTCAACATTTATTTTACCTCCAACTCACTGCCTTTGGTAAACTCACACATACATCTACATCAACAAGTTTTGTTGTTGATGGCTTACTACCTTCAACACACATTCTTATTTACATTCACACATGCTTCTTTGCAGTTTCACATACACTTACTGTTGATCTCTTAGCACTGATCTTTGCCACATTTCATTATCAAGAGAGATTCTATGAGTTCTTATTCACACATTGTTTTCTCAAAACATTCGCAACACTTCGCACACTTTCTCAAAATATTTGATCTTCTATTTGTATCCTCCACAAGCTTCAAAAAGTTTCTCCTTTTTGGATACAAACATACAATATGAGATATACAATGGTCACAACAAGTCAACTCCATAAAAAAATGTAGAAGGAAATCTCATGCAGTTCAAGTTGAAAGATATTCATGACCTATTTTCCATAAAACACATATTCAAAATTGATGCACAAATCCAAACACTAGGCACAAGAAACACATGTCAAGTTGGCTCGACAAGCATGCAAACTATCATGTATTAACTCCAAACTGAAGGCGATACCAAAGAGACCAAGTAACTTTGTGTGGATCACTCCAACATAATGATATGGCTTATGCAAACACTTCTTTGCACTCCTTTTGTTATTTTAGATCATTTTCTTTGGTGCAAGAATTTCATACCCAAAAATATTGATTTCAGGCATACTATTGTACAAGGGAGGATCACATACTGGCTTGCAGATCATTCAAAGAACAAAATGAGACTCAACCATGCATCCCATAACCTATTTAGACCAATTTGAGCAAGTGCTTACTGTCGTGTCATTTGAACACCAATAGACCAACCTACTAGGTTGTCGAAACATACACACCATACCATTATCTATAGAGACACTAGTGGTGCACCAAATCATGTGAAACTTGAACTGAGCAGACACACAACCTTCATGAGAATAAATTCAAAACTGCAAGGAAAAATAATATGATGCAATAGAGTGCAGAGATATTTAGTTCTTCCTTAGTCAACACTCTTAAGAATCTAACTTGTTCTTACTCTATTAATAATGGAGAGCATTGCAGTGACACTTATGCATAGAAACTTGGAACATGCATACATCACAACTATGTAGAGCTATCCTTCAAACTACAAGAACATATCTTCATTTGTGGAGAAATGTAGAGCATTTGAAAAAGCTCCTATGGTGCAAGTCTTTTGCCTTAGATAGTTGGGAGACTTATCAACCAAAACATTTTGACATTCAACCATGAACTTCAAATGATAATGTACAATTGTGTACCAATGACAACATTATATCATTTTGACATCCAACCATGAACTTTAGAAGATGAGATAGTAATATAGCCCTTCAACATATTCAAGATGTAGTAGTAACATAGGTTGACATCAATGACAACACATTAACAACACATTTGCCAACATCAATTTGATATTTATTTTATCGGTTTAGTCCATGTTCATGTTCATTTTTGGGAAACTATTCATATTAAATTTTGGTCAAGAATAGATTAAAAAAAACTCAGAAAATTTAAAATCCCCTTAACCTCAAGGACTTTTCCTTGATCTTGGAATTCTCCTCACACTTGAGTGCACTTATTCTAGGAGGTGAAGTCTAGAGTTCTTAAATTGATGAAATTTGGTCATTATTCATTTGAGTCCATTTGTTTACCATTTTATGTTTGTTAGACTACGATTTAAATGTCAATCATTTTTCATTGATTATATGTGTTGTTAATCATAGATTAGCCTTACCTCCTATTATTAGGTGTTAGTGTAGGAAAATACTTAATTAAATTAACTATAATTACATTAATATTTAACAAAAATATTAGAAGAATCTACTTATTTATGTAAATCAATTATTAAGTTATCACAAAATTAATAAAAACTATATATTTAACTTATAAAATTATTGAATAAATATGAAACAAATATAATAAAATAATATATAAGATCATTAAAGTAAGCAAATGAATAAGAAAGAAAATGATAAACTAGAAAATGATTTGAGAAATGATGAATAGATTACATAAAGTCAAATCAATGAAGAAGAGGAAGAAACAAAATGAGATAAAAGTGCTCACAAGACTAGCCAAACTTATAAAGAACAAAACAATTTCAAAGGGTTTATAAATGTGAAAATTTCACATAAATTCTAAAATTGCTTTCCTTTCCCTTTTATTCTAAAATTGCTTCCCTTTCCCTTTTATTGATTCTTAAAATTAAAATATGAAATATTTTTTATATTCTTTTCACCTTTTTAAAAATACAAATTTCTTTAATTAAATGAAATAAAACAGTCACACCTTTTGTATGATCTTAATTATCAATCTTGTATGTGCATTGAACTATGATGATAGTATTTTAATTATTTTTATTTTATTTTTTTATAGAGAAAATAATTTTTTTTTTCATTGAGAATGAAATTTAAAAAAATGTGTTGTGGGTTATAATTGTGAGGTTCATTTCTTTTTGCTTATATTCATAATTATTAGATAGTGCAAGAGATTCAATGCATGTGTGCCTACAATAGTCTCAATATTTTCCTTTTCAACATTAAATATGATTATTATTTCAAACCTCCTTATAAACTACCATCTCTATTTTTAATAATACATTATAATGAATTTTATAGATAAAAACTAAAGCTATTGATCAAAGAGACTGCATTAAATAATAATCTTTATGCACAATATTATGTCTATAAAATAGTAGTAGTATTCTCAAATGATGGCCGTAACTTATATAATATTTTTCATTGCGAAAGTTTAAAATATACAGACTGATCCTCTTTACATGTCTTCAAATTCCTTATGTTCAACATTTTTTTATGTTTAAATTTGACTTGCTCCAATAAGTGAAGATAAATAAGGTAAATATTAGAGTTGAAAAGTAAAACTACTTATATAAATTATTTATTTCAACTTTTGGAAAGTTAATCCTATTTTTAAAGACTTTTTATGCATTACTAACAAAATTCTAAAGTTATTATATTGACAGGTTAATCAGGAGAAATGTTCACATGTCATGGAATATATATTGATCCTTTCTCATCTAGGAGTGTTTGGGATTGTTGGGGTAAGCTTTCATATCTATATTTGTAGTTTTTAATATATAATAAATAAGATCATTTTATTTAGTGGCCACATATAATATTCTTATATATTTCTCATGACTTCTATTCCAATAACAAGGGAAATACACAATAATTTATGTACACATATTTAATAAAAAATTAGTAATGGATGGCTTGATAGTAATCTACAATAAACTTACACAAAACCACCTAATAAGAATGTGCTAATATAATTCCAATGTAGGTGGAAGACGATGTATAATAAATAATTTTTTCACAACTATTTAATTCTCTCTAAGATGGAACAATCAAATATTTTTAATTGATTGTGAAAAAAATATTTCAATATAAGATCTAAAATTATATGCTCAAGACTCATTTTTTATTAAAATTATTAAATTTGATATTGAAACATTGGGATATCTTTGTGTGTAGGTTCTCATAAGGTATGCATTACAAATATTATTTGGACCAAATGTAGCCAATGTGACAAATGAAAATAGTGCTCTTTATCTCGATCTTCCTTCAAATATGGTAAATATTTTATCTTTATTTTATTCTCCTTTAAAAGTGTATAAGTAACTTATGTATTGTAGATGATTTTGTTAAGATTTGTTAGAGGTTAATAATTATTTATAATCTTTTGATTAATGATTAATTACTTTTTGATTGTAAGGTTGGGACCTTTTTCATGGGATGGGTTGGAGTTGCATTCAAAAGAAATATATCTTTTTTCTCTTAAGCATTGGCCATTGGACTATCATCAGGATTGATGGGAAGCATTACTACTTTTACAAATTGGATCCAAGCAATGCTAAACCTAATAACTAAAGGACATTGGGTAACCGGAATTATTGGTGTTCTTTTAGGTAAGATATAGAAATAATACAAGCTTTACCTCATGCATATTTGAACTAAATTTTTCATCACCATTAAGAAGTAAATTTATAGATCATGTATTTATTTATAACTAACTTTTTTTTTCAAACATAAAAATCTAGTGGTTAAATTAGTCATATATTAAAAAAATTCTTAAAAATTGATAGGAATGGAGTTGGCTCAAATGTCACTTGAACTAGGGATTGAATCTGCAAAGTTAATTACCTATGTTCATATTCAAATCAAGAAGCGAAGATTGGTCTTGTCATGGATCCCATCTAGTAAATACTACAAATGTGGTTTATATGGTTCTATCTTGTTTATGTTCATATTTGGAATATTATGGGGAGGAAGCCTTGTTTTATCAGTGCTTGATTTTACATCCCACCATAAGACAAAATTATGGATAGCTTGTATGGTTGGACCATTTGGAGTATGGGGAAGATGGTATATGGCACGCCTCAATGGACAAGGAATTGGAGCAAAAAAACATTTAAAATGGCTACCAATAGGAACATTGCTTACAAATCTCATGACAAGCATCGTTATGTCCGCTTTATCAACAATTCACCTCGTGGTATAAATTTCTTTTTAAAATTAATTTCCTATACTAATTTACAATTTTCCTACTTTTTATATTAGTAAATTAAAATTAGATTTCCTTATTGCAGGTTAAGGATCATACTGCAAAAATTGTGATAGAAGGCCTTCAACTTGGTTTTTTAGGGTGCATGAGTACTGTCTCTGCATTTGTAGTAGAAGTTCGAGCCATGCATCAAAGCAACCACTCTTGGAGGGCTTATGTGTATATAATATTATCTTTATTTCCAGCACTTGTGTTTGGAACATTGATATACTCAATACCAACATGGTCTAGAGGATACTCTTAAACATGAAATATGCAATATTTTAAACCAAATTTAAATTATTTTATTTGGTTTACTAAATGTTTTTTACTATTTTGTATAAACAAATTAATAATTTTAATACATACCATTTATGTAAAAGACATTTTATAAATAGTTCTTGTTAAAAAGAGATATCTATACTTTAGCTATTATATAGACAAGTGCATATCCATTATATCTTGAATTATTGTAGAAAGACAATATTTACATTCAATAAAAGGGTTCAATAATTAGTAAATATTTTAGTATATTTGAGCATATTTATTGAATTTCCATTATATATGTCCTATATTTTATTCTAAAATTTGTTGTGAGTTGTATAATTAATATAACTAAAAAATATCACTTAAATTGGTTATGATAGGTATAAAATGATAAATAAAATGCTTCAATTTTAATTTTATTTTATAATTATATTTAAAGTTTAATTTTATGCACATGTTTGTGTGTGTATTGAAATGACTAAGAATTTTATAGCCACGAAACAAATCTAACACATGAATTTTTACAAATAGGTAATCTTGTCTTTGGAATTTCTTTGCCTAGTATTGTAATGGATCATGCTTCAAATTGGTTCTTTAACTTATTCTTCTTTCCCCTATTTTTAGGCGATGCATATATTTCTATACCATTTTTACTATAATATGGTCCATACTAGATACCCCTCACATTTTCTTTTCCAAATGTCTTTAAAACCTCATTATAGTGTCCTCTGACTTATTTTACTTGAAAACATAGCATCACATATTCAAAACAAACCAATATTTCAAATAAAAAAATATCTTTCTAACTTGGTTCTACTTGTTCAAGTGGAACAAACATTAGTAAAAATCCTACAATTTAAATAAGGAATATACATACTTCCCTAACTTCACCTTATGCTTTTTTCCACTCTTTTAAGTATTATAAATATTGTCATTGATGTCAAGAAGGAATTTGTAGTCTAATATTAATTGTCATTGATGTCAAAGGAAATATTTTGAAGGTAATCGTGGAGCAATGAAGATATAGTACATATATAAGGAGATCATCCAAAGGTGATATATATGGAATAAATATGTAAGAAATTTTCCAAAGGCCACTAATTGATTCTTGCTAATCCTTAAATGGAAACACTTAAATATTTCTTTACATCCTTTACTATTGTTGTCCGACCTCACTTCATATTGGCATATAAGAAAGACATTTAAATCTTTATCAAAGCTAACCAACTTTCATTATTTTGGTGCCACCTTTAAAATAAAAATCAAATTTAAATTAATATTTATTATGGGCTGACATAGACAAAGGCTTTCATATATATTAATCAAGTTAATTTAAAATGATCAAGAATATGTAGCAAATAATGATAAGGAGGCAGTGGTTCACAATAAAGGATAAAGAAAAATGATTAACATTTAGAAAGGCGGTGATTACCTTTAATAATGGACAATGACGCATGAAGAAAAGCAATTAAGTATAGGGAGTGATCGAGGAAAAGATAATTTTAGCGATTAGTTTTTGAACAAAAAGTCATGTTTCTTTGAAGGTAAATCTCTATTCAAAGTTATGTATCACTTCATTTAGATGTAAAGATATAAAATCATTTTGTGAGTTTTTGTGAAGGGGGTGTGTGAAAAATAAAATATATATCAGATATACACCAATAAATTAATGTGAAGAAGGAAGTAAAGTATACATCTTACAAATATATAAGGAGTTTACTTGCAGAATTTTTATGAAGAAATTGTGAGGAATATTAGAGAATATTTCAAGGGAAATATATGCAAATTATATGAGGATATTGTGAGAATTTTTATGGTAGATTTATAATAAGTTTTTGATGGAGAAGAAAACAACACTTCTACATCTCTTACCTAAATTTCAAAATGCAGACCACAAAAGACTTCATAAATGAAAAACCCCCAAAAATCAACAATTGCATGTGTCAATTTAAATCAAACTATGATTGCACAACAATAAACTCAAATTTTGAACCATGCTTGTAGTAAAGAGAAGGGAAAACGAACAAAAGTACCAAAGCAAAACCATGGAAATCCAATAGGTGAAGAAAATAGGCCAGAAATACCACCACACAGCCATAGAAGAGCAGAACTGAACAAGCACGACAACAATTAAGCATGATCATAACAAAATTTTATTAGACAATGAGGCTGCCAAGGAATTTGCTTTCATTTTGACTGCATGAGCCGCCCTCTACCCATGTAGAGAAATCTGGGGGAAAACATCATACATCAATTATAAACTGGAGTTTATGAGTAAAAACTTTGCCCACTGTCAAAAAATTCAGTTTGAATTTGCATGAAAGTTTCAAAATCCTAATCAATGAAAATATTCTATGAATAACCTGCAATTATCACAATCCATGAGATGACATCAACTTTAAGGAATTGTTTCAAATAGTTCATGTGCCTTGTTTATGTTTGAACACTCTGCATACATTTTTACACCAAGTCAGCCAACCGCTGTACACGGGTAAATCTCATGTTGGCCATCCGTTACAATCGGGCATTCACATGTCGGCCATAGTATTTGAGTTTTAATAAACACTTGTTAGCAATTCGCCAAGATATCCCAGATGGTCATACTAATCACAATGTTGCATTGATAGTATTCCTTTGGTTCCTTGTGTTTTGCTGTGACTTTCTATTGTCGGGGAGATATCATATCGATACCTTATGTCATGCCGAGAGTCTTCATCCAACTTGTGTATCGTTGAGACAAAAGCATATTATCATCGAGACGTATCTTTTTTGTTTCATTCACTTTCGCCGAGCCAATTCATAATCGGGGAGAGGTCCCAAAGAGTCCATTAAGTCATACCGAAACATCCCATGACACCTTCATTTCGCATAGACAATACCAAACTCTCACTAAAAAACGTTCATTAGACATTGTCGGCAAGACTTGACGGGTTTGCTGAGACTCTACATCGAAGCACATGAGTATTACCAAAATGTATTTCATTATCAACGGTCGGCAAGACACAACAACCTTGCCATGACCACACCCCGAATACGCTTTGTTTGCCCGAAGTGCATGCTTGGACCTCGATAGTTGGTGAGACAAAAAGGAATCGCTATGACATTACTCTGAAGACCCTTGGTTTAGCCGAAACAAGTCCACGCGCACATGGTCGGCAAGACATATACCTTTTCGCCATGACCTCACTTCGATGAAAAATTTTCTCACTGAAAAGTTCTTTCTTGTGCTGGTCAGCGAGACATAATGAGTTTGGTAAGAGTTCACACTGAGGACCAATCTCCTGCCGATATGTTGTTCAATGTGCTAGTCACAAAGATATAATACAATCCACTATTTGTAACTTAACAACTTCCTTGTTTTCCAATAGATACGACTCGCAGATCTGCCGAGACATGAACCCGCAAGAAGCTTACAGGGAGGCTCACACAACCATGACATAAAAGTGTATTCTCAATTCTAAGGCTAATAGTACAGATTTAATGAAATAAAGGAAGGGTTTCTTTATTAAATTCTTTATATGAGGTCTGCTCATCAATTGCCTTGTTAGCTAACCAATCAGCCAAGTGATTTACTTCTCTATACACATGAGAAACAAAATAGGATTTGAACTAGTTCAATTGCAGGAGAACTTTATCTAACAAGTACTGTAAATGCCAAACCTATGACTTTTGATTAATAATTGCATGAAAGATTACCATAGAATCACCCTCAATAATTAGTGAATCTAAGTGAAGGGCCCTTGCGAGATCCAAGCCTAGACTCAAGGCCTCCAATTCAGCCTTATTATTAGTGCCAAGGGGAAGGGCTCTACAGGAAGCTTTGATAATGTTGCCATTTGAATATGAGATTACTGCCCCAGCCCCAAACTTACCAGGGTTTCCCCTTGAAGCCCCATCATAATTTATTTTGAAAAAAATAGCAGGATGAGGCACCCATTTTGCCTCTCTTCATGACAAAACTTTATCCACCTTGCAAGTAAAAGACCCATGAAAGGGAAAAGTTTGAGAAGAGACCAATTTTTGATAACGAATCCATCCCAACTTGAGAAAAAATTTAAGCTTTCCAATTTTTTAAAGATATAAGATTTTGCCACTTCTGAAATTGAGAGTTCAAGGTTTTGAAGCATTTTTTCTAACGAAGAGCCTTTGTTCTGAAAAATTCTATTGTTCCTCTCAATCCAAATTTTCCAGATGATTAAGGAAGGAGTTACTCTCCAGAGGCAGTGAAAAAAGGAGGAGCCATTCAATAAAGGCCAAGATTTAAATTGCAAAGTTAAGGAAGGACAAACCAATGAGCACCAACCCAATTTTGCGTAAGCCCAATACCAACATTGCATTGCGAAAGGACACAAAGTGAAGAGGTGGTCTATAGATTCAATGAAATAGCCATAGAAAACACATGGGAAGGCTGTCACAAGGCCCAGTCTATCAAGTCTTTCAGCTGTTAAGACTCTTCCTTTTACTGCAATCCATGCAAAGGCACCTGCCTTAGGGAGGCAGGCATCATCCCAGAAGAGAGCATGGGGGAGATCACAATGGTTTTGAGAGTCCAAAAGTGAGTTATAACCTTCTTTGACAGAGTAATTCCCTGACTTTGACTTTGTCCAAATTAGTATATCATCTTTATCAGAGAAAACAATGCACCTTTTATCCAATTCTTTTTTAAAAGCTTCCTTTACAGATTGAGGAGTATCAAAATTGGCAATTGATTTCCATGAAACAACATAAATGGAGTCTATGAGGGCAACACTAAAGTAGTCAGCCACATAAGAGCCCCAAGCATTTTTAAGTAGAGACATTAAATTACCCCAATTTGAAAAGGATGACAAAGCAGGATACCCATTCCAGACATCCTCCCAGAATTTTGCTTTCCTACCATTTTGAATCACCCAGGAGAGGTGAGGAAGGATCACCGACCTACAGGAAGATATAAAATTCCACATTGCAGATCCACTAGGGAGGGTAGATGCCTTGAAAATACACTACCTGGGATGTGGGTACAAATATTTGGCAAACATTAACTTCCCCCATCTAGAGTCTGGATTTTGATATAATTTCCAAATGAACTTGGCACCAAGGGCAGCGTTCTGAAACTTGAGATTTCGGATACCAGTGCCACCTAGGTACTTAGGTAAATAAACTTTCTCCCAAGCAATAAGGGGGAGTTTTTCTTTACCGACCACATTATCATTCCACAAGAAAGAACACAAAATTGATTTCAACTGATTTAAGGTGGAACAAGGAGCCTTTAACACTGACATCATATAAATTGGAACATCATTCAGGACATATTTGATCATTTGAATTTTACTAGCAAGGGAGAGCCACTTATGTTTCCAAAGAGAAATTTTGTCCTTAATTAACTTACAAACTCTTTCCCAGAAAATACCAAGGATGTTACCAACAAAGAAAGGAATGCCAAGGTAGGCACAAGGTAAGGAGCCCACAGAGAAACCCCAAAAATTGATCAGCCTATTTTGAATAAAATCTGGAACATTTAACAAAAATATTTTGGATTTAGCTGGATTGATCTTTTGGCCAGAGGCCAATGAGAAATCATTTAGGATGCTCTCGATTACCTTAACTTTAGGAATAGAAGCATGGCCGTAAAGAAAAGTATCATCAGCAAAAAGGCCATGGGTTTGTGAGATCCGCAAATTTGGAATTCTTATACCTTTCTAGAGGTTTAACTGATTTGCCTTTTTTATTGACCAACTTAAGCCTTTAGCCATAAGGATAAAAAGGAAGGGAGACGGTGGATCCCCCTACCTAATACCCCTCGAAGAAGAGAAGAAACCACAAGAGGATCTATTTATCAAAACATAAAATCTTGCTGAGGAGATGCAGGAATGAATCCATTTAACCCAGCTTTCAGAAAAACCCAACTTGCGCAAGACAACGAGAAGAAAATCCCAATTCACCCTGTCATAAGCTTTCATCATATCAAGCTTTAGGATCATGGCAGGTAACTTGAGTATCTTTATCGAATGCAGAATTTCATGGGCCACGATTGCACCCTCAGAAGAATCCCTCCCCGGGACAAAACCACCTTGCTCTTTGGAAATTTTTGAAGGGATGATCTTAGCAAGGCATATAGAAATAGCTTTAGTGAAGATTTTATAAATGGTATTACACAACAAGATTGGTCTGAAATCAGCAAAAGTGACGGGGGGATCTATTTTAGGAATGATAGATAAAAAAGTAGTATTGATCTCTTTCAAGATAGTCCTATTTCTCCGAGCTTCTTCCAGAGCTCGCCAAACCTCAACCCCAACAATATCCCAACATTTATGATAGAAGATGATAGTATAACCGTCAGGGCCCGGAGCCTTCTCAGGAGACATTTCAAAAACAACTTTTACTTCCTCAAGAGAAAAGGGGGTCATTAGCCTTGCATTGTCATTTTGAGTAAGAAGAGAAGGTATAGCCTCTAAAATTGCATTATTTATTGTCACTGGCTCCGATGACAGCAAGGATTTGAAGAAAGAGGTGGCTTCTTTAGCAATGCTAATGTCATCAGCTAAGAGAATACCTTCACTATTTGTAATTTGAGAAATTCTATTTTTTTGCCTCTTTAATTTGGCTGAAGCATGGAAGAATTTAGTATTTCTATGACCTTCAGATAACCAGGTATCCCTAGATTTTTGCCTCCAAAAACACTCTTCCCAACAGAGAACCTCTTCAAAATCAGATAACAAGGATTTCTGCCTTTCATACAAAGTAGGGGTCATGCCCTTGGAAATAATATAGTCATTTAGCTCTTCAATCTCTTTTTGAAGTCTTAGTTTTTCTGAGAAGATATTCTTGAAATTATTTTGATTCCGTAACTTTATTTTTCCTTTTAGGAACTTCAATTTCTTAGCCATTTGGAACATACAAGAACCAGGAAAAAATGGAGCATTTTGCCACCAAAATTTGATGAAAGGTATAAAAGAAGGGTCCCTAAACCACATTGGTTGAAACTTAAAAGGGGACCTATTAGGAGCTTGATTCTCAATAATAATAAAGGTTATCAGAAAATGATATGATCCAGGGAGACCAAGAATTGAAGAAAATATATCTGGGCTTAATTCCAACCAAACTAAAGAAAGTAAAAACCGATCTAGCTTTTCAGTGATTTGACATAAATCCTTTCTTCTATTAGACCAAGTGAAGAACCCATTCTGAGGTTGCAATCAAACAAATTATTTCCCAAAACAAAGGCTCCAAAATCCTCCATAATCCTCTTGTTGGGGAAGATACCACCAACCTTCTCGGAGGGATCAGATATAGCATTGAAATCACCTCTGATAACAACCAAGGATTTAGATAAGACTTGCAAAATTGAAGAAAGGGTGTGTCTTGGCCAGCTTCCCCTTCTTCTTGTTTCTACATCTGTTCGGATCTACGTGAAGCTTCTAAATTGGAACTATTTTGTTCTCTCCTCATTGAAGGTTTTCTCACATGAATGCATTCCTTTCTAACGATTGTTCTTGGAGATCTTCTGTCTGGTTTTTTTTTCAGGTTAGGTTTATGGGGTTTTTCCTTAGTGAAAACTATTCGAGATGTTTCCTGTGTTTGGACAACCTTCCTCCTGTGCCTCAGTGGTGTTATCTTTTTCTTGGCATTACATTATTTGCTTAATGTTGCTGATTAGATGTTTCAACTGTGAATCTTCCTCCTCTGAAGAAAGAAAACAATATCTCTTTGGATCTTGGATCATCTACTGCTACTGTCTTTCTATGTTATGTGGATTCGCCTATTTTGGAGATATGTTTTGCTTTGAGTTTCTGGTATCATGAAATTGTATCCTATTCTGGGTCTTTTTCTGTGGGGGGCCTCTCTGGGAGGTGAAATGATATTATTGTATTTGGGGTTTCTGTCTGGGTCTAGTTTGAGGTTCTAGGCTAGTTTCTTTTTGTCTCTTTTCTTTTTGGAGCTATAACTAGAGGTTTTCTTCCCTGGTTCTTTCCTACCGGTATGCTCCTTTGAACCATGGGGTGTAAACTGTATTTTTAATCAATAAAATGTTCAGTGGCATTGCCACTTTTATTCAAAAAAAAAAACTCAAATTTGAAAACAACTCAAATAGTTTTATTTTTGAATTCATGAAAAATAAATAATTACAATTTCTGGCAACTCCTTTGCCCCTCTACTATGTCCATTCCTTCATCTCTCCTAGATGTTGGTCTGGTCTAATTTCCTTCTCTAGAAAACTGTCAATACATTATAAATTGTTATGTCACATCATATGCTCGATTCCTCAAAATTGCAGCTCATTTCAGATTGATTTTCCAATTTCCCTTGAATGCCTTTAGCTGCCACTCATTCTCATCTTCCATTTTCTGATTTCAAACTCATGGTGCAAAAAATTCTTTGTTCTTCATCCTATGTGGAATCTCTCTACATATATTAAACTACTCATTGGTTTCAAATCGTTTAACTTGCATTTTAAATCCATTCTTCATTGAATTTTGTCTCCAACTTTATGCTCATTTTTTTGGCTCATTTTAAATCCAATACATGTGGCTCATTTAAATGTTGGCAGTCTTGTCAGCTTCCAATTTTCCTACATCCCATGACCTAACCTCTTCCTTCCCTTGCACTATTTTTATATGGCTGCCAACTCAGTTCTTACCTCCAATCAAATATGCCCATTGGCTGATAGTCAAACTCAGCCTTAACCTAATTGAATTCAATTAAATTCCATTGGTTGTTGTTTGGTTCTCTGCCTTCTACATGAAACCTTTGTTCTTTAGCTTGTCCTCTGAATATAATATCATCTTCTTCAATGTCATGGCTTGGGTCACCATTTGAAATCTTGTACTCAATTCATTTCTTGGTGTGGATAAATTTGGAGAATTCTTCTACATGTTTTCTCACTCCCACGCCTCCCCCTCTATCTCCTTTCAGTCGTGCACACTTCTGCACACTTTGTGATTTCCCTTTTATTACACATAGCCATAACGAAACTTTAATTTTCTTCTAATTAATGCCAATAATATCATTCAAACTTATCCCAAATGACCACCTAGAACATAATGAACTGTCCAAGAGAAAGGAAAGCAAAACCAAAATAATAAAGTCAAACTAATTTTTTTTATTGATGTTGATCACCTATGGACTCGAATTCTCCTGCATCAAACATGCCAAGTAATAAATTTATGAGAATGCACTCACACCTTTCAAGACTGCGAACAATCTCCAACGAACTTGATCACTGAAAGCTGACCTTTGCCAAATAACCCAATCTCCTTCACCAAACACTTCCTCTTCTCTCCATGCCCTCCTCTAGCATGTCTTTATGAAAACTTTCCCTTGTAACCTCCATGGTTTAATCATACCTCAATCCTCTCAAATATTTCACTTCGTTTGCAATAATTTTCCATTACCACGACACTTTTCTCTATGCTTCTTGCTCTCAACTATTTAGGACTCCACACATCGACAATGATACTTTTGAGCTTCTCACTCATGCTTCCTAAATCCATAGGTTTTGTCACAAGCTCCTCACATTCAATGATTTTCTTATGCCCTCAAAACCTTTGCTTGCTTCCCTCTCCACTTGTAAGTCCTACTGTCGATTGCCTCACAATTGGTGATCTACCAACACACTCAAGACCATTGGCTCTAATACCATTTTATGAAGATAGAAACAACACTTACACATCTCTTACCTGAATTTCAAAATGCAGACTACAAAATACTTCATAAATGAAAAACCTCCAAAAATTGACAATTACATGTGTCGATTTAAATCGAACTATGATTGCACAACAATAAACTCAAATTTGAAAACAACTCAAATAGATTTATTTGTGAATTCATGAAAAATTAATAATTATAATTTTTGGCAACTCCTTTGCCCCTCTACTCTATCCATTCCTTTGTCTCTCCTACATGTTGATCTGGTCTAATTTCCTTCTCCAAAGAACCGTCAATACATTACAAATTGTTATGTCACATCATATGCTTGAATCCTCAAACTTGTAGCTCCTTCTAGATTGATTTTCCAAATTCCCCTAAATTCCTTTAGCCGCCACTCATTCTCTTCTTCCAATTTTTGGTTTCAAACTCATGGCACAACAAATTTTTTATTCTTCATCCTACGTGGAATCTCTTTGCATCTGTTAACTTGCTCATTGGTTTCAAATCATTTAACTTATATTTTATATCCATTCTTTATCAAATTTTGTCTCCAACTTTATGCTCATTTTTCTGGCTCATTTTGTTGGCAGTCTTATCGGCTTCCAATTTTCCTACCTCCTGTGACCTAACCTCTTCCTTCTCTTATGCTATTTTTATATGGTTTCCAACTCAATTCTTACCTCCAATTGAATCTTCCCACTGGCCAATATAAAAACTCAACCTTAATCTAATTGAATTCAATTAAATTCCATTGGTTGTTGTTTGGTTCTTTTCCTTTTGCATGGGACCTTTCTTCTTTATCTCATCCTTTGCATATAAGATCATCTTCTTCAATGCCATGACCTGGGTCACCATTTCAAATCTTCGTGAACTCAATTCACTTCTTGGCGTGGGTAAATTTGGGGAGTTCCTTTGCATGTTTTCTCACTCCCACGCCTCCCCCTCTATCTCTTTTCATCTATGTGCACTTATTCACACTTTTTTTATCACTTTTAATACCCATAGCCATATAAATGCTTTAATTTTCTTCTCCTCAGGCATACAACATATAAGACATGACCTTTGGTTTTCCTTAATTTTGTTCACATACAATAATCATACATAAAATTCAAGCTATAACTTTCCCTCCACTGACTGTCTCTTGCAAACCCATCTGCCTTTTCAAATTCTTCTCATATGTATCAAATTTTTCATAAGATGAGGCATGGAAATTGATTTCCCTATGAAATTGAACATAATCCTTAAATGATCATAATCAAATAATTTTAAATCCATCAAATATTGTAATAACAAGATGCTTGATTGATATCAAAATCGAAGCATGATATTTTTGACAATCAATGTCAACAATGTTCAAAATTATCCTAAACGACCACCCAAATCGGAATGAACTATCCAAGAGAAAGGAAAGAAAAACCAAAATAATAAAATCAAACCAATTTTTTTGTTGATGTTGATGGTCTATGGACCCATATGCTCCTGCATTAGTTTGTATGAGGAGATTGTAATAATTTTTATGGCAGATTTATGATATGCATTTAACAAATTAGAGAAGAAAATTATCTATATTGAGGTTGGTGCCTCATATTGGTGAGGTTAGTATCTCATATTGGTGAGGTTGGTGCCCCATATTATAGGGGTTGGTGTCTCTAGTAGGTTGGTGCCTACAAAATGGAGAAATTGGAGTTTCTTAGGGGTTGGTGCCTATAGTAGGTTGGTTCCTACAAAATTTATAGATATAAGATTAATAAAAGAAATATTTTTTTGTTGTTTTCTCTCGCAAGGGTTTCCATGTAAATTGTGTTGCCATTATTTAATTTTACATGTGTGCTAATTTTGATTAAATCTTGAAGTGATTAAATAAGTTTTAAAATGTAAAATAATATTGTTATACTGATTCACCCCTCTCAGTATAACCATGTTCCCATCAGTTGGTATCATAGTTGATTCCTTCAAAATTAGTCTAAAAAACTAGAAGATAGATCTAAAGAGTGCACATGGGTGGAAAAGAAGGATTCTCTTCTAATAAGGCTTCAATGTTTGATGGGACAAGTTACACCTTTTGGAGCCTAAGGATGAAAACTTATTTAAATGCTCTTAGATTTGACATTTGGAAATTAGTGGTAAATGGATATAAATATCCATCAACTCCTCCAACAGATTCATCAAGAAAGAAGGAAAGTGAAAAAAATGATAAAGCCAAGAATGCAATCTTGTGTGGATAACAAAATTAGAATATGTGAAAGTTATGCATTATAAATCTGCCAAGGATGTGTGGGATAAATAAAAAAAATTGTGGAGACAACAAAGTAAAGAAAGAAAAACCTCAAACCTATTGAAGATAATTTGAGAGTCTAAAGATGATGGATGAAGAAAATATTGTTGCCTATTCGCTTCAAGTAGATGAGATAGTCAATACCATAAGGGGTCTTGGTGAAAAATAGAAGAATCAATAGTAGTACAAAAGGTTTTAAGATCTCTTCCCTTGATATTTGATGCTAAATTTTTTTCTATAGAAGAGATAAAGGACATGAATAAATTAACCATGGATGAGCTACATGGAATCCTCATTGCATATGAGATGAGGACTAAAAAGGATAATACATCTAAAAAGGATGGAAGCTTCAAAGCCAAAAAAAGGTCAAAAATGAAAGAACCTATGCCAAGTGAGATTTCTGAGGAAGAAATAGACAAGCAGGAAGCTTATTTTGTATGAAAGTTAACAAATAGAAACATGGGAAATTTTCCATTTAAATGTTTCAATTGTGGAAAAGTATGACACTTTGTTAAGAAATGCCCATATTTGAAAGAAAGTGATAGTGATGAAGAAGAGCTTTATACAAAGAGAGGAAACAAAAATATTCACAAGCATGATAAAACCAATAAGAAGAAGAAATCATGATTACAAGAAGAGTCTCTATGCTTATAGAGATGATAGCTCATTTGATGAAATTGATTGGGACAACTATAGAGAAGAGATTCTTTTTATGGCATTTGAAACAAAAGATAATATCAATGGAAATAATGATAAATAAAACAAGCACTCACATGAGGAAAAGAAGACTAAATCTAATAATGATGACGATGATGAAGATAACTTTAAGGAAGAGCTCTATCGTGCTATAGAAGAAATTGAGACTTAGAAGAATTCAAAGTATAAGCTATTGTTTCAAGAAGAATGTAAATGAAAGGAAAAAATACTTAAGGAATCTAAAAAGGTAGACATAGATTTGAAAGTTCAAATTGAGAAAGCTAAGTGAATTGAAGAAGAGATTAGATCTCAATTAAAGGTAAAAGAAGAAAATTGTGGAAGCTTATAATTTGAGATTATCTAAGTGTGAATGATTTGTCTAGACCTTCTCAAACATGGACAAACAAGAAAAAATTAGTCCTTAAACAAGTGTAAACAAACATTCCCTATGAAATTCATTCAAACACAAGAACATGAAATCAAAGCAAAATATCAAGTAATATACTAGTGAAATCCTATTCTAATGCTCAAACTAGCATCCCATAGGGTAATTGGTGCTTCTTTGATGTGAAAGAAGCCCTTTCCTAATTCCTTGATAAGCTTGATGATAAATTTGTGATTCTTGATGCATAATTCCAATAACCTAGCTATGGATGATGAATTATATGCTAACTTTGGATGAAAGTGTGGATGAAATTGTTGATAATGAACATGCGTAAACTTGTGGATGAATGCGTAAAATTGTGGATGAACTTACATAAACTTGTGGATCCCAAATCAATAGAGAAGGCCTCTATTTATAAGGAAGAAGGATTGAAGAGTGAAGAATAGGAAGAATGTGGGATTCAAAAAGGGACCAATGGCATTGTGCCACTTGTCAACATGGTAATGAAGGAGAGTGGAGAACATTTTGAACAATGTGCATGTTTAATGCATGTAGGTGAAATTTGAATTTCAAAAGGTGGCTTGTGTAAGAGGGGATGTAAGAGGAATTAATGCCAAGGTGGCTCAAGGAGAGAGCATGTAAGAGCTTTCAATGCAAAGGTGGAGGAAAAAAGTCCTTTGGGAGGGAAAAGTCAAGTGGGTGGAATATTCAAAAGAATATACCATATTTGAATGAAAATAGGGTAATTTAAATCAAATAAATTGATTTACATGTGCAAATTGACCAAGGTTGAGTTACCCAAGGGTGGAGTCAAAAGCTAGAGGAATGGGGGATTAGTGTTAGGAGTTAATTAATTTAGGATTAAATAACTTAGATGAAATTAGTTTGATTGTGACATTAATTTAAATATTTTGAGTTTATTTAAATCAAATGAGATGTAACGCCCGTCATGCAACCCAAAGAACATAGACAAAGCCAATAATTTTTTTTTTAAAAACAATACAATTGAACATGTAAGAACATTAGCCATACACACATAACACATTACATTACACTATTACACTTAGTTATTTGGGGCACGCGAGGTTACTTCACAAACAACTAACAACGAAAACAAAGATAACAACAACACAATTCACCACTTGTAACTATATTCAATGATCACACAAGCTACACGAAAAGATAGAAGTGAATTATTAACTTTGGCAATAGATTCTACTTACTTAGGTCAGCTTACATACCTCTTACATTCTATTTTATCGACAAGTCCTTGCTCCTGATGCCTATACCTGCAAGGTCTACATGACTTGGCACACACATTAGATCAAAGATAGTTAACACATGATCACTAAAAGGAGTGATATAAATCAATGGTAGTTTTTTTTTTTTACGTTACCGGAAATAAACGACAAGACTCAAACAAGACTCAGAAGAACAGTCCTAGGGGCCCGACCTAATGCCTCGGGAGCTCATCACTCGATGGCCTTGCCTACATATATAATTCGCAGAGGCACCGTAGTTCGACAACTTGAGCTGCTCCAACTCAATGACTAACCAACCAAGGGTTCACTCAAAAGACTTCCAAGGAGGAATCTACCCCAACACAAAAGTAACACAACACCACAATTACACGCTAAACTCAAACCTCTAATCATAAGCATAATGTGACCCATACAAAAATTACATTCTAGAAAATTGAAGGATAAAGGTAATATGCTATCAACCTATTAAAATAATAATCAAACAACCACAAATAATCAAAATCAACTTAGATTCCAAAACGCACACATAATCCAAGCACTTTAGTCAATCATACATACACTTAAAACCAAACCATCATAATACTCAGTCCACTCCTAAATCAATATAGAGTCAACGTTTGTTCACTAATTAGCTTACATAGAACAATCTTAGACATTGCAAGTCATAAAGGGGAAATATAATAACAAAGAATGTTAAATAGAATTAACCCAACCTACTACCTCTAAACATGATCACCCGTTTAATCATCTTATAACTAACTATAATTCACTTTAAATTCTACTCAAATTATTCAAGCTTACTAACTACAAAAGGACAAAATAAAAAGAGCTTATTATATCCTAAACTAGCCTATCCAATTTAAACCAAGAACTCAAAACTACTATACATAGACCATTGCCAAAAAAAATCTCCCAATCCTAAAAAAAACTAACAACTCACTACAAGCAACCAAATATAATAACCATTCATTTTACCTCTTTCAATTAAGCATTATTCACTACAACGATTATATTCATAAACAATTCTTAAGATAATAATTATCTATTTAATTCATACTATGTTCATTTCATCCACATTAAAGATCATCCCTACACACACTTAACTCAAATGACCAATCTATACACAGAGAATATTTCCATATTTCTTATTCCTTCTACAAGTTAACCCACTCAAAAAAAACTATCCATAAAATCTAACTTCATTAAAATTCTCCATTAACCATTCAACTATCATAAATATTAATTTCAACCAAATATTAAATGACTACCAAGTTACCTCCCAAATAAGACAAGTTGTGACATTTGAACATACTTTTCTTTTTAGATGACAAAACTCCTAAGGAAACAAGTCACTATGTATTACCAAACTATTCTCTTTTCTATGGAAGAATAGGAATTTCCCTATGCTACCGTGTGCTTTCCCATCCATTGTTTATGCCAAGAATCTCAGATGGAAAGAGCTCAACTGTAATTCAGGATTTCGCTTATTGAGATATTGCCTCAAGGAATAAAGAATCATCACGTAGATAAATGAGGACCCAAATGATTGATGGAGAAAGATGGAAGCAGGTTATAAACAAATACAATAGTAAGGGCCACTTCTCTTCTATAGACTCAAATGAATTCAAGCAGACTCACAGAATTAACAGCCTAGAAACTTAAAGCAACTACAGAACAAGCAGGCCAGAACTACAAACAACAATAAGAAGGTTGTGTGGCTAAGAACTGTGAACCATTTCCGTCCGATTAACACCGACTCTATTTCTAACAGGTATGAGCCCTCCCAAGCATTTGAAACATATACAAATCTCAGAGGGAGGATACTGGTGGTGCGAAATGAACCAAACTGAAACATAATAGACTTGTGTTAAAACAGTGCACACTAGCAGACACGCATTTCAAGAGTGAAGGAATATACAAGGCACATGAACTGGTTAGAAGTATGTGTGGCAAAAGAAATTACGGCAATTGTGCCATAAGCAAGCGGTGCCAGTACAAGGTGTGAATGACTATAAAATGGTCACAATGAAACCTAATGACAAGTATATATGTATACCCAAATATCTTATCAATTTGCATCACAATCAGACCAAAGAGCGAAGGGATTCAAATGCCCTTTAAAGCAACATCGAATTCCCAATCCTGCATGCGTCGACCATCCTCAAAACGTAAAAAAAGATAGCTGGAACAGTGCGAATAAAGGTGCAAAGATCAACAGTAAATCAAATACCCATTTGTCTTATTTGTTAGCCAACACTAAGTGCACAATTTGGACGCCAAACACAGAAATAAAACCGAAACACAACTTCCAGCCACAAAACGATATACAGAAAGAGAGAATCAATGGTGAATGAATAATTTAAATCAGGATACCCAAATAAACAACTCACGTAGGCTGATTCTAATGGTAGGAAACAAGACAAATAGCATATAAATAATTAATGTAACACCTTTAAGACAAAATAGCGAGTGATAACAAAGCATGGAAAACTTATCTCAGTTGCTTCCAACTCTCAAGAAGTGCCTCCATCAGACGCCTTGCCAAGTTGTAGGGTCGGCGCATAATAAGCCGTCTTCTCCAGGTGTCGACCAGAGTGCATCTTCTCCAAATGTCGGCTAGAGTGGGGAGATGATATTCTACGCTAGTGCGAGAGTGCAACGTTAATGTTTCAGCAGTGTAATCTTCCCAGTCAATATACCAGTAATATGATAGGGTTAATTCTTTAGACATGAATGCTTCTATTCCAGATATCAGGTCTTCATATTACCGCCAACTATGAACACGACTTCTCTGGATTGTCTCCCATCCATCAATATTAAACTCTCAAATTGAGTCCTTAAATTCTATTGTCAATACTCCAGCACCAACCAAACCGTGCCCAAACTTGATTTCCATGCTCTCCTTTTTGATATTGACCGATTACACAGTCAAGTAAGATCATCCAATTAACCATCTCAGGGGCTACATCTTCAATGGCTACCCAATCTCCTGAGAGTTGCCGTTCTGATGATATACTATAGAGACTCTATGGAGATTATGTACGGAAGATTGGCTAAACTGTGCGGTGGAGTGTGAGGGAGAAAATAATCCATTATTCCCCAAAAAAGATGCAACTTTTTACCATCCAAAAATGGTAGTCCCGCCCCCTCCGAATACACCTCGATTTTTCAATTAAAAGTCCCATAAAAGATATTCCCCATTGCTTTTAAAAGCTCATAAAAAAAACTCATAAATAAAAGCAATTATATTTTTTTTAAAAGCAAGTTTTTCGTTAAATCTCAATTCCCATTTGTTTTTTCATCTTTTTCATTCTTTTATTTATTTACTTTTCTATTTTCAATATTTTTTTGTTTTAATTTCCGCTTTTTACAACTTTTATTTACAAAGCACATTATCTAATTAATTTATATAATTTATTCTAACAATTATCCTCAACAAGATAATTAGTTAAAATAATAAACACCATTTTAATATTTAATTAACATTTAATAAACTCATAACTTTTTCAAAAAAAAAATAAATTAAATAATTAAATATTTAAATACAATTTAATCTAACATTTTAATAATTAATATTACCCTTATTTAATTAATTCAATCTCAACGTATGAAATACCAGAAGGAGCCCTTGACCTATCATTCTCTTCCGACTCCTTAGCCAGAGGAGTATTACATGAGAGTATATTGGAATATTAGTAATTTAATTAAATAAAATGATTTATTCAATTAAATGAAGAACATTAGGATTTAATTAAATAAAATTGATTTATTTAATTAAATGAAGAGCATTAATTAAATAAAGTTGATTTATTTAATTAAATGAAAAACATTAATTAAATAAAGTTGATTTATTTAATTAAATGAAGAGCATTAATTAAATAAATATGATTTATTTAATTAAATGAAGAACATTAGGATTTAACTAAATAAGGTTGATTTATTTAATTAAAGGAAGAATATGATGAAATAATCTGATAAAGTACATTATCTAATTTTAGGAGGAATTAAATTAATTAAATAAAGATTATTCAATTAATTAGTTAGTGTAGAAATGATTAAGGAAGAATCAGTGTTAGTGAATCATAATCATATGCATGATGTTGATCAAGATATTTTGAGTGTCTACATTTTGCCCCTCTTTGAAACAATGTACCTCCTGCATTGGTTCAAAGAATAACACTAGTGAGATAAAAAATTCAAAAACTTTTTAATTTTTTCAGATGCCCCATTGCTTCCCTAGCGAGAAGAATTATGTTGGTATACTACCTCCTCGAGAGATAGGACAAAAATTTGGATTTTTGGGTGATTTCTCAAAAAAAGACAAGCTGCCCGACAGGTCTAGAAAGGCTCCAAGATGTTGAAAATATGCCGAAATGTGAAAAAAGGATGTGCAATGAGCTTTGATTGGGAAAAAAAGGTGCCAGGGGTGTTAAACCCTGGTTTGATGGCTAAATCGGGGCAAAAAACCTTAATTTTCATGCTTAAATAGGCTTGGAGGGGTCACTTTCCATTCATTTTTGCATTCACACCTTGAAAGTTCTAGTGTTTTGAGCTTTGGCCCTCCTGTAGAATGGTGCAACAAGTGCTTCCTTGACACATTTTTGAGCGAGTCTGTGTGTACCAGAGAATTCCAGGAATAGGACCACCAGTATGTGACCCAAACCTAACTTTGAAATTTTATTTTTTAGTGCATTTATTATGCTTTAAAGAGTCAAAGTCCCCAGTGTCACTATATGGCAACACACAAATTGCAAATCGGCAACGCTAATAGCTCAAACAATGTTGCTAGTGTAAATGGTGACACAGTTCATGATTTGATTTCAGGGTTTCAAATTTCAAATAGCAATGCCAGTGTAAATGGTGATAGTATGCTTGATTTAAAATTAGGGTTTTCCAGTCAAAGGGAGACACATGCGAAAATGGCGACGCTATGAGGGATTTAGCATTTTCAAAGGGACCAACGTCAGTGTTTGTAGTTTTACAAATAGTGACGCCTTTAAAAATTATGACACATTTAGAGTTATGGGTCAAAAAATCCAAATGGGGTTAGATATTTTTTGTGAATTTTGACATCATGGCTTTATGGGTGTAGGAGTTGATCCAACATGTGCTTTCATGCGAGCGTTGACCCTCAGTCCTGCACAGATTGAGTGATTTATCAGAGTTACGATAGGAGCATCTGGGGGAGATCGGTCTCTACTTTGTCACCTATGAACCCATTGTCTGGACCCACTTGGCAATGATGATTGCATTGTACGAGAGGTGGCACAGTGAGACCTTGTCTTTCACCTTCCGATTGGTGAGGCGACTGTGACCTTAGAGGATTTATGGCGGATCCTATGGTTGCTGATACATGATGATCATGTGATCTATGATATAGATTCTAACAGTGATGAATGTTTTGAGGTCATGGTGGTAGAGGACCTCATACTTGTCGAGGGCCAGATTGACTTGGAGTATTATAGTGGTTAGGTGCTGACTTTCAGGCTGATTGTTGCTACCATTATATGTGGGTTAGTAGCTCCAAATCAATGAGGCAGATACTTTAGTTTGGGATGGGGCTTGGCTTGGGAGAGGATGATTTACTGGAGGACCCTATTTTCTGAGGGACCAGTGATGCTGGCCTCACTATACCATGATTTACATGATTTTGCATATTGTGATAGTCGAGTGATTGGTACCAGAGTGACACTGCTGCATATCTAGTCTTGGGAGCATATTTTTGAGCTCTGACCGATTGTTACTTTGGTTGATATAGGGACCGATGATCCAATGATTTGGAGATACAAGGGTTGGATCACTTTGAGACATACAGGATAGCTGGGTCTACCTTACTAGCCCCAAGTTTTAAATGAGATGACAATGTTTTGTTGGCACCCATGGTTACAGATGCTTGCATGGTATAGTGACGTACAATAACTATTTTATGCTCGACAAACCCGATTGATGCAAGGAAGGGAGCACACGATTATAGAGTGCTATCTCCTAGATAGGGTGGCTCAAAAATTTGGGAAGGTTCAAGATCAATCGGATGATCGGTATACTACCATCTTTGCTAGATCATACCGAGAGACTTTTTGGGGACAGAAAATTTGAGCACTTGATGCAATTGATTTCTTTCAATAGTTGGTTGCTAGGCCATGGGCCTATGCTCAGGGGCTAGTGGATCCAGGCATGACACATGCATATGATGATTGGTCTACACCTCTGCTCTGGCTGATAGATCCAAGAGTGGCACTTCCATGGGGGAGACCTTGGGGAAGGATTGCTCAGAGAGCATAGGAAGAATAGGTTCCCGAAGCACCACCCTGAGATGGGAAGCCTCCACAAAAGCCAGATCAGCAACTGAAGCAACAACCAAATCAACATCCACATTAGCCACATCAGGCATAGTAGCCACAAAATCTTGGGGATCCATGGGATGCCTAGATACAATAGTTGTAGGGATAGGTATAGGGATTACAGGCGCAACTACAAGTTGTTATGATGGAGAGAGATTAGGCTAGGCAATAGGTCTAGGCCCTTACTACCGAGAGGGATCACGAGCACCAGCAGAGGCAGGCCATAGAGCTTCAGTTAGCTTAGGAGATCAGCTATAGACAATAGCTAGAGAGCATGGATGCCACATCCCAAGGTAGGACTGTGTTAGCATGGATGTACTGTGATAATTTTTAGGAGGTAGAGTATTACATATTTCATTATTGGTAGGCTATCCTCGTGGCTCTTCAACAACTAGATTACTCCCAGTAGACAAGGTTTTGGCAAGTAAATGATTAGCCAGAGAGTCATTTGGGCAAGGGGAGTAGCCACTAGGGCTAGTAGCTGCATACAATTTTTGATCATCACTTGATTTTCTTTGAGATAGTCTCACATGCTTTGTTTTTTATAGCCCTGTGGGAATTGTATCCTGATTGATATACATACACTTGAGTCAGATTTGTACCATGAAAATGATGATTTTTTGATATATATGATATGGATATGATTGATTTATGATGCGATATGTTCAATTTATTTATGCCCTATGGATGGATGCATTTGATGTTCTATGTATATGCAATGTGATTCTATATGATGTAATATGATGTATGATTATGCATATGTTCATGGATGTTATGGATGCATTTCTTTTCTATATTATTTATATGCACTTTTATGGTGATGATGTTTGCAGTATGGATGTATGGATGCAAATGTTTATGGTATGCAACTAATTCTAAGATGCTTAGACTAACATATCTATATTATGCACCAAATGATAATGCAAAATGGATGATGTGATACGTTATGATTATGAGATGTTATGATATGCTCTTTTTCTTTTCTAGTATCCTTTCTATGATGCATGTATGGATTATGTAATGATGTCTATATGATTATGCAATGGAAGAAAATGTATGGTTTATGAGATGCTTAGAATAACCAATCTATATTATGGTGCAACATTGGAAATGTCATGCATGTGAAATGATTGGTGTTTCCTATTATATGTGATATGCAATATGTTGATGGTTTGTGGATGGAGGATGGATGTAGGATGGATGCATTGGTGATGTTTGGTTGACTATCATGATACCTGTTACCCAATTTTTACCTATGGGCTCAATTAGGCAAGATAGATTATGTTTCAGATGTCCATAAGGGCTAAATGGGATATTTGAATTGAGGGTTAATTCATGCATCTGATGATGTTTCACAAGGAGCTCATTTGAAGGTCGGCCTCAATCAAGTTTGACATAATTTTCCTTTAAGGAGAAAGTCAGCAAGACCTTCCAGATGTCTTGCCGACTAGCAGGGGTTCCATCAAGTCTGAATGCTTCACATGGGGGATTCTATAGGCATGAGATTATCTAGGTCTCCCCGACCCATAATGCATTTGGTTAAATATGCTTCTGTGTTACCTATTGGCAAGACCCCAAGAATGTCACATCAAGTGGAATTCACCTATAGGTTCCTATCGGCAAGACATCTATCATCATCCCAGTGACTAGGGGTTTCCTATCGGCGTGAAGGTTAGAGAAAGGTCTCGGCGAGATCTTTATGTCTCATCAACCGGTGACAAAAGGATATGCATATCGGTGGAGAGATGTCTCAGCGACTTGTGAGAGTCTCACTGAAAGCATATGAAGGTCTTGACAAAGCAGCTGTCATCGCCTAGATGTCTTGTCGACAAAAAAAGGTCTCACCGAAGCAGGACACCTTCGGTGTATGTGTGGCAGCTTCGGTAGGAGGTCTTACCGATCGGGTGAGGTCTCGCCGAAGAGAGGAGTGCTCGAAAAAAGATGGGGAGCTCGGTAGGAAGTCTTGCCGATAGATGAGAGTCACCCCGACTGGATCCTAGTTCGTCAAAAGGAAGGTCAAGTCACCAAGATGTCTCGACAACTGGCAAGGGCCTCGCCAAGAGAAATTGATATCAGCATAGTGTCTTACCGAAGGCTTTGTGTCTTGCTGAAAGGCTGTTGAGCCCAGGGAGGTGGTTGAGCTTTGCCATAGGGTCTTGCCGAATGCAGGTCTCCCCGACATATATGGCATCAGATTAACCTCCAGTCATCGGAACAATGTATCGCCGACATGTTGTGGTCTCAGTGACGGAGGCAGATATTGGTATGACTTGGTGAGCTCAATAGGAGTTCTCATCGATAATGGCATGTTATGTTGATAGCTTCAGAGGGGCATAATCACATCGGTGAGACACTTCCAATGTCTCATCGAGATGTGATTCTGACGGAGGAAATTTTGACTTCTTGGAGAAGCTACGTGGAGTATACTCAACCAATCAGAGAGAGCTAAAAGAGAGTCGTGGCGGTCTGACCAGGGAGAAGAAGATTAACAGAATGAAAAGCAACGTGTATTTGTTATGAGCTCAGGAGCATTCAAAGTTCTCGACAAGGAGGTTAGAAAGTAGAAACGAGACCAGGAAATGAATGCGGTAGCTATGAAAGATCTAAAGAGGACCATACATGGGAGCAACTCTTTCACATCATCATGGATAGTGAGGTTATGCTTGAATGCAGAATTAACTACATGAAAAGATCTAAAGGCAGATCTTCTAGAGTCAGATATTTTTTGTAAGCCCAGAGGGGCCAACATCTTTTGTATATAAGGAATTTTTTCCTTCTTGTAAAGGAGTTCTCCTTATGCTTTTTCTGAAGTCTGTGACTTTTTGCAGTGCTCTCTCAGATTAGAAAACTTCTGTAACTCAATTTAGAGCATAATAAATAGAGTTTACTTTTATCATTGTGGATGATTCAAATTACCATCTTGTTCTTGCAAAGTGTTGTGCATTTTAGGTTCATGATCAAGTTATTTTTGTGAATTTCTTTCATTCCTTTATAACTTTATCTTGCATTTCATGCCTTCCTTTGCAAAAAACATCATTGTATGTATCAAAAACTGTGTTTATATAACCTCACATGGATTCTAGTCCTTGAAAGTCCTTTCCTTTCTTGAAGATGTGTGAATCAAACCTGTTTGTGAGGTATTAATGACAATATTATAGAATTTTATGTGTAATCTTATGGTCATTGTCAATTTTCAAGTGTAACCTAAGTATCCCTTTGCTCCTCATCAATTTGGTGTATCACCATAGGATTAGCTTTTCTAATTGATATATTCCTTATCCCTTTCCCCTTACAAAATTGATAGTTTAGGTGACACCAAAGCAAGCCGGCCTTCTCTAGAGGTTGACCTCTACCTACAAGTGACCCACAGCTTTAGAGGTCTTCCCACGTTACACTGAGGTGTTGAGAATTAGGTTCAACAAGGGTGAAATTTCAGGTGATAACAATACCATGTTAGCATGGAGAGAAGAAAGAAGAAATGAGATGATGACAAGAGGATCCAACAAGTCCATGATTTGTCGAGATTTTATTAGAAATAATGATGAGAGATTGATGATGTTTCACTTATCAAAGATTGGGATTTTTAAAAGAGCTTACTTACCTTATGTTTGATAACACACATAGATATGATGCATCAAGGTATAAAGAGCCAAGATGGCATTGTACTTAGTGTGATGGAATTTGACTCAACAATCAGATAGGAGTATCCTTGTTCACACCTAGCATACAAAACCTTATTTAGAATGTAATTCATATAGTTTAAACATCTCAAACCAAAACATATAAAGGAAAGCATTCCTATGTGGTCAACAAGACACCTAAAAAACCCTCCCTACGAACCAAACAAAACACTCATGACCAAAGTTATATTACAAGAATATCCAACAAGAAGAACAGAAAAAAGATAATGATCAATGCCCGATTCCTTGTTCTCTAAATCATTTTGATTAGACATCATTGAGAGGTCATTGGAATGAGCGCAATAGGATAAATAAACAAGACAAAGATCAAGTAAACAAACAAGCCAATGTTCTTCATACCTCTAGCCAAGACTAAACTATGGTGATGCCTAATGTTGATGTCCATTGTAGGAAGGATGCATCTTAGGACATGATGTTATTAGATGATTTGGGACAAATTAGATGATGGGCTATTAGTACCAAGGGGGTACCAACTTGTTTACCTACTAACCTAGACTTGAGACCCTTGACATTTGAGTTTTCACTCTTAATTTGCTAGACTTGTTTTTGATTTTGTTGTTGAAGGGTGAAGGTGACAATTGATTTATTATGAGTGGAATTTTATTTTGGGTGATTACGAAACGAGATGGATGAATTTTTTCAAATATTTGGATGTTTTTGATGTTTTGAAATGTTTTGAGGTTGTTTTTTTTGGTATTTTCAAGATTTTGCAAATGTTTTGATTTTAAAATTTTCCATAGTTTTTGTGTTTTCTAAGATTTTGACCAAGAACCTAACCTAAAGACCTATCCTAGGGGCCTTAGGGGCTGATCAAAGATTAGCCTTTCCTACGTTATACATGCATAGACCACTATAATTTGACTAATACATATCTATTTGATGAGAAGAGAACAAATGAAAATTGCCAGTTTATTATGATAGGCTCATAAAGGACTCACCTAGGGTGTCTCAGGGGCACATCGATGGTGGCCTTGCCTATGTTTAGAGCTCAGAGACCCATAGTTTGACAAGAAAAATTTGTTTTTGACTTTTTTTGACTTTTAACCTATTTTTTGGGTTTTTGATATGTTTTGAATGTTTTTTGGTTTTCTGATTTTATGAATGTTTTTTAAGATTTTTTTTTATTTTTTGAATGTTCCTAGATTTTATGATTTTATGAATGTTTTATGATTTTATGATTTTAAGGAAAATTGCAAGAATATACATGAATCCAATCCAATGCAGGTATAAGAACATGCCCCCAACATGAGTCGATAGAATACTTTGATATAGGTAGGAAAAATTGACTTTAGGAATGTGCCAAGTAGTACTAGGAGGGAACATGATACAAACACAGGATCAAGCTATGATGTGGATGTGGATGGGTGATGTAAGGAGATATGGAAGGCGATGGATGAGTGATGCAGAACAACCTAGTAGAGATTGTGGTGGATGGAAAGTGCTTATTTACACAAGGTGCCTGATTGCTAGGTTTTCACCAAGGTACTTTCCCAAAGTGCCACCAAAACGATTTTCACTAGAGGACAATTTTTTTCTTTACTATTTTCAATCCTTTTTCTATATATATATATTTTTTTTTTTGTATTTTTGTGGATTTATACCTTGCAAGCTTAGGCATAAAACTTTTTGGGATGGGAGCTATTGATGAGATCTTGCAGAGGTTCACCTTCGGGTGTAGATAGCTAATATGCTCCTGATTTATAACTTGCCATGAAGATGAAGGGTCCCAACCAATTGGAGTCAAAATTTCCTTTGTTGTCTAGATTTGGTACATTCTTCTGATTCTACTTCAATACAAGCTCTCTGACTTGAAAGGTCTGAATCCTAATCTTTTTGTTGTAGCTTCACTTGAGACAGTTTTGGTAGACCTGTAGGTGATTCAAGACATCCATGCACTGCTCATCTAGTAGTTCTAACTTGTTCAACCATGACACCTCATATTATTCATCAGCGATGAGATTCTACAATGATATTCTTAAGGATGGGAGCTCAATCTCAATAGGAAGGATGGCTTCTAATCCATAGACCAGGGAGAATGGGGTTGCACCTATAGGTGTGTAGATACTCATTTTGTAGGCCTAGAGGGCAGGATTTAACTATAGGTGCTAGTCATGACCAGCTTCATTGACTGTTTTCTTTAGGATTTTCAAAATGGTTTTATTCGTAGGCTCAGCTTGACTGTTACCTTGGGGGAAATATGGCATGGAGAAGCGATGTTGGATATTGAACTTTTGGCATAGGTCTCAAACATCCTAATTTTTGAAAGGTGTCTCATTATCTAAGATAATGGCTCGAGGGACACCATAGTGCCAAATAAGGTAGTTCAGGATTAACTTGGATATCTAATTTCCTATGATATAGGTCATTGGGATGGCCTCTACCCACTTTGTGAAGTACTCTATGGCAGCGATAATGAACTTTGGATGAGGTGGATGTGATTTTTCCAATGAGATCGAGCCCCCATTGTGAAAAAGGCCAAGGTGTTATGATCGGTTGGAGCTCTTGAACTGGTGCATAGATGAGGTCCCCATGTTTTTGACATTACAAAATTTTTTAGACATAATTGTGAGCTTCCTTCTCCATTGTAGGCCAATAATTCTCAGTCCTCAACAGTTTCTTAGCCAAGGTCATACCACTTGAATGTGACCCACAAATTCCATTGTGTACCTTGGTTAAAATAGTCAAAGCTTCCTCAGGATTAAGGCATCATAACAGGGTTCTGTCAATACTCCTACGGTATAAGGTGTCTCCTAAGATGACAAAATGGGATGACTTCTTGACAAATATTCTTTTAAGGTTCAGGGTGATATTAGTGGGGAGGACTCCTATTCTCAAGTAGATGTATATGTCATGATACCAAGGGTCATCAGGACCAACAATTTCACACACAAATTCAAACTCTAGTACCTTGAAAGTTGGTACGAGAAGCTGCTCTACAAGGAATTCTTGCTTAGGGATGTTGTGTGGGATATCTAGTAGTGATCCAATTGTTGCCATAGCATCTATTGCTCTATTTTTTTCCCTTGGTATTTGCTCAAACGTGATGTCTATGAAGAATTCTTTTAGGCTTTCCATCAATTTCTTGTATGGGGTCAATTTTTCATCCTTCATTTGGTATTCATCATTAATCTGGTTGATGATTAGTTGTGAGTCTCCATAGACCTTGAGTGCCATGATCTACCATTGTACTACTAATTTGAGTCCTATGACAAGAGCCTCATACTCTACAATATTCTTTGTGCAAGGAAAATACAACTTATATGACTTGGGTATACAATCTCCTTGTGGTGTAATGAAGAAAACTCCAGCTCATAACCCATGTTGTGTGTAAGATCCATCAAAATTTACTTTCTAGTGATCTGCTAAACTTATGTTAAAGATGGACTCATCGGGGAACTCTTATTATAGTGGGTTTTCTGAATATATCAACACCTTTGCTAGTTGGTAAGCAATTAATTGTCCTTTAATGGCCTTCTTTTCTACATACTTAATGTCGTGTTCTGTCAAGATCATGACCAATTTAGCTATTTGTCCTGTGAGCATTGCTTTAGAAAGCAGATACTTAAGAGGATCTATCTTGGAAATGAGTTTTATCTGATGTGCCAACATATAGTGTCTAATTTTTTGTGCAGTGAGCAAGAATGCTAAGCAAGCCTTCTCAATGGATGTATAATTCAGCTCATGTCCTACCATGGTTCTACTGATGTAGTAAATATCTCTCTCCTTGCTATTTTCATCATGTTGAGCTAAGAGAGCATCAAGGGTTGTTGTTGTCGATATATATAGGATCAATGGCTTGCTTGGAATTGGTGGCATGAGAACTGGTGGTGTGAGCAAGTACTCCTTGATTTTATTAAATGCCTGATCACATTTCTCATCCCATTTGTATGCTACCCCCTTGTGGAGTAGATGAGAGTATGGGATAACCTTATATGCTAACTATGCTATAAACTAATGAATGGATTAGAGTCTTCCCTGAAAACCCCTTAACTTCTTCAATGTTCTTGGTGCCTCCATCTCGAGAATTGATTTGAATTTGGTGGGGTCTATCTTGATTCCCCTCATAGATAGGATATAGCTGAGGAGATTCCTTGATTGTACACCGAAGACACACTTCTTTGGATTGAGTCTAACCTTGTATTCTTCTATCCTGTCAAAGATGGAGCTTAGAGTTGGTATGTGATCTCAATGCTTTCTTGATTTAGCTAATATTTCATCTACATAGTCTTCCAAATTTTTGTGAATCATGTCATGGAAGATCAATTTCATAGCTCTTTGATAGGTAGCTCCTACATTTTTCAGCCCAAATGACATCATGTTCCAGTAATAAGTCCCCCATGGATAGGTGAAAGTTGTTTTGTGTTGATCATCTTTGTCTATCATTATCTAATTGTACCTTGAGAAATTTCCCATTAATGACAACATTTCATGCCCTATTGTTTGATCCAAAATCATGTTGATATTGGGAAGAGGGAAGTCATCTTTAGGACATGCTTTGTTTAGATCTTTGAAGTTAGTGCAGATGTGGATGCTCCCAGTGGGCTTAGTGAGTGGTACCAAGTTTGAAATCCATTATGGATAATCAATTGGCCATATGAAGCCAACCTTAAGGAGATTTTGTAATTCAAGTTTGACCAGCACTGCTATTTGTGGATGCATCTTTCTTAGTTTTTGTTTTACTGGTTTTGCTTCTGGATAGATGACTAGATGGTGAATCGCAACTTTTGGATCAAGACCAGGCATGTCGACATAGGTCCATGCAAATTTTACCTTTCTTTCCCTCAGAAATGAAGCTAAAATTTTTTGTTCTTTTGTCAATAGTGATTCTACATAGAATGTGATATGTGGTGTTTCCTCAGTCCCTAGATTGACTGGATTGTACTTTTCTACCAAGACTGTTGACTTCTCCTGATGAATAGCACTAAGGGGAAGATTGAATCCCTCATCCTCTAGCACCTCAGAGAGGTTTTCACCATTGGATACATCCTTTTTTTTTTACTATTTTTGGGTTAGATAATGCCACAGTGTGGTTTTCCCTCAAAGACCTAGATATTATTCTTAAATTTTCACTTTTGTGACTGAGGGATTCAATTGTTTCCTCATAATATGCATGTGTGTCCAAATTAATGTCAAACCTAGCTTTGTGATCTCCACATGGTAGTATCCTGCAATCCCATGAATTCTAAGAGAGCCTCATCATTTTCAAACATGTCCAAAATTGGTGGTCCTCATTGGTCATAGTCAATGAGTTGAGGATAGACTAAATTCAGCTTATGGGTTTGGTTGTTCGACTCAAAAGATAAGGTACTAATCATGAAGAGGGAGGAATATTCAAATGACATGGGTAGATTAGTTATGGGGTCCTCATCACACACATCAATTATATCAAAGGTATAGTTGACTAAGGGAAAACCTATGGATATCGGTAACTGAGGAGGAGCTTTGAATTTTCTAATCAGGGCACCTTTGCCAAGTATGGTTATTTTTAGATGGGTACATCCAAGGCCAAGATTTCTTATACACTTCTTAGGAATGATAGGTTCTAGAAGACCATTATCATTTTTTATGAGTTTTTTTTTTTTGTAGCCCATGCCAAGCATCATCTGTAGTCCTTTGTTGTCATTGTCCATGGGAAGATTAGGAACGAGCCTTTCATCTTGGTATAGAAGACTTAATATGTCCTTTTCATCTACCACTTCTCAGCTTAGGTCCCCCTAGCACTTGAATCTAGAGGGGTCTACTTTGAAGGTTTGAGATGAGGTGTTATTTAGATGTGGTTTCCCATGATATCTAGGAGATTGAGGTAACTCTCCTATTACAATGACACTCTTTTTCATTTTGTAATCTCCACACCTATTGTCTTGGATAATGAATTTGATATCAGATATGTCAGGAATGGTGGGTGTATTTTTCTTAGAAGTGGAGGCTAAGGTAGATGGGTCTACATATGGAGTAATAGGGCCTTCATCATTCTTCTGGACTTGAGGGATCTTGTAGTACTTGGCTTCCAGATTCTTGCAATAATAAAATGGCTCAAGATCACCATGGATTGTGACCTCTTGATTTTGATAGGGAAAATTGACACATTGATAGAAGGTAGATGTGATAGCTTGCATTCCATGGATCTATGGGCACCTTAGGAGGATATTGTAAGGTATTTTTAGATCAAGGACTTGGCATGTAGTTTCCATGATGGCTGGCCCTACTTGAATAGCGAGTTGAATAGTGCCTTGAGACACTCTTTCTTGATCATCATATGCCTTGACTATAATATCTTTACCATTTTCAATGATGTCCTCAAACAATACCAGATTATTATTCACTTGAGGGTACAAATATTCAGATCTGCACCCCTATCCAACAAGACTCTTTTGACTTTATTTTTATGGACCAAGACCTTGAGATGGAGTGTGCAGTTATGAGATGGTTGAGTTGGGAGATCCCGTTCAGAGAATGTTCGGAGATGTGGTGTGGTGATGTGTCCAACCATAGCTTGGAATTGGTCTGCATCAAGATCCATGGGGATGGAGGATGTGGCTAACACGGATACTCCTATGTGTAGGTGAGATTTTCAGCAACTCCATGATGGAGATCTAGGTGGGGGTTCTTTTTAGCTTGTCCAAGACATTATAACCATTGGGAATAGATTTCATATTAGAGGACGATGCCTTGGGTGGTTGTGATGGTCCAGGAATGGTAACTCTGCTACCACATGTGGTGACTCCACAGTTTGATCTAGCTTCTTTGACATTGACAAAAATGAAACATTCATCTAAGGATGCAACAACATGATCATAAACATGGTTTACATTGTTATACTTTGCCTTTCCATTGTTGTTCCCTTTATTCTGATCGGGCATTGGATTCATGTATATCTTAAGGTCCTAATTTCCTGCAGGTTGTTCAATGTTTATGGTTCTATCATCGATAAGGTCTTGGATCAAAATTTTCAATCTCATGTAACTGGCCATTGTGTGCCCCTTGATTTTATGAAAATCACAAAGGTGTCTTTCATTATACCATGGTGGTTTCACCTAGGGCTCTTGATAATTCTCATAAATGGGGATTTTAATTAGATTATCCTATACCAGTTTTTTTCATGACATATTCGATTCATTCCCCAAGGGGTGTGTATTTTTGTTTGGGGGATACTTGTTCTGTGGGGGTGGCCCCCCTTGATTATTCAAATTATTGAGTGCTTGACTGTAGGGTTGTTGCGATACTGCACTGACTTGTTTGTTGTTTTGGTTATTGACTTGTAGTTGCTGATATGATTGTGTGTTTTTCCTCGAAGCATTGACTAACAAATTTGGAATCAACTACACCATCGTTAGTAATGTTCTTGATTTTTTCCCATGTACGAGGTTTTTCATTATAACTGGTTGATGGAAAATTGTCTTGATAAGTAGGTGTCCCCCCTTGTGCGATAAGGGCTCTTTCAATGTTGAGCGCCTTGGGAATCAACTGGTCATATGTGGTGATGCATTGCATTTTTAGATGGGAGGACAAGGTTCCTTCGAGATTGTGATGATAGTACATATTTGTTGTTCTTATGGCATAGTCCACTTGCTTCTGTTGGCCTTGGATCACCATCATTTTAAGAAAGATGTGAATGTTTCCCCCTTGAATTGTTTGAGAGTGGATAGTTCTTCTAGACTTAAGTCCATGTCTATGTTGAATGAATAGTTTTGTATGAACATGTCGACAATTTCCTAGAACTTTTTGATTCTGGGAGGAAGATGAGATAACCATTCCATTGTTGGTCTAGCCAAAATTTGAGGGAATAGTTGCATTAGATAAGTGTCATCGTATGCAACTTCCATATAGTGAACATGAAATTCCTTGATGTGATCTTCAAGGTTACCAGTCTCATGATATTTGTCAAATTTAGGTATCTCAAACCCTTTTGGGAATGGAACCATCACAATGCTTCTGTCGAAAGGATAAGGGCACAAACTCCCTTGAGTTTTTGTTGTTTTTTTGGATTGTAGGTTTAGCACTTGTTGTGAGAGAAATTTGATTTGTGTAGACACATCGTTTTGTGGATCAAGTGGTGGGATGAATGGGATTTGAGGGGGTTTGATTTTTTGAGTGGTAGGTGGGGTGTTTTGCATGTATGTGGGAGGTTGTTTCACATTTTGTTGTGCCACCAATGCTTGTTGGTATGCCTACATTTGTTGTTGTACCAACAACGTTTGTTGTTAGTCTTCTTGTTGTTGTACCAACAATGCTTGTTGTTGGGCTAGTTGTCGAGCTACTTCTTGTTGCACTTGGTATTGTTGCAAAGCTTGTTGATAGGATTGTTGTTGAACTACTTGTTGTTCTGCTTGGTATTTTTCTATCACTTGAGCTTGTTGGGCTTGATACTAAGCTTGTACCTAAGCTTGAGCTTGCTGGGTGGCCTGGGTGGCTTGTGCAACTTGTGTTGCTTACACAACTTCTTGTTGTTGTAATAAAGCTTCAACTTGCACTTGAGTAGCTTGTTGTTCTTGTTGTGCAGCTTGTTGTGCCTATGCTTGTTGAGCAACTTGCTCTGTAGCTTGTGTGGCTTGCTAAGCTTGAAATTTCTAGAATGCTTTCTGATAGGCTTGTTGGGAAGCTTATAGTGTGATATTGTATTGATTTTCCATGCTTGGTTTTGATGGTGGAGGTGGAGGATTTGGAATGGTGTGAGCTGTGATGAGAGTTTGTTGAGGTGGTTGTTGGGGTGTTGTTGGATTAATGATAGGGGGTTGTGTGATAGATGGTGTGGTTGTTATGCTAGGTTCTTGGGAGACCACATTTATAGATGGTTTAGTTATTGATTGTGTTGTTTGGATTGGTGCCACCTGGTGTTGTGATATCAGTGGCATGATCGAAGGATTTGGTATGTTGATTTGATTCATGTTTGGAGGATTTCTTTGATTTGGTTGATTGAGGAATTGTAAAGGGGGTTTCCCTAAACCGAGGATTGGTGTGGATATTAATGATAGAGGGGGAAATGGTGGGAAGATGGGTGGTGTGTTTCCATGAGAAAGTGATGATGAGGGATCAAATATTCCCCATTATCTGAATAGTCCCCCTTGTCCTTGTGAAGTCATGGGGAGAGAGACTTTTGTGTCAAGAGAATATGTCGATGATGTGGCAAAAATGGATGGATTGTTGGTGTCATGAAAGATGAGTGGAACGTATGGATGTTTTGGGTTTTGAGGAATGGTATTTGGTTGACCCAAGATGGTTTTTGCATCCAAGTCTTGGTTATTTACAAGGGGATGTGTTTGAAGAGCATGAAGCAATGAACTCCCCTTGGTAACCATGGGTTGACTAGGAGCATGAGATGATGCTGGTTGTAGGATGGGTTGAATGATGTTTTGAAATGGTGGTGTTAATGGTACAAGCGACATATTCTCAAGAGGTTTTTCCACAATAGTGCTTACATCATAATCAGAAGGGAGTTGATCCCCTTCCTTTGCTAATTCTAGCATGTATTGTGAAGGATTAAGTCTCATCATTGCATTGACAATTTTGTGATTTTTAGGATTTTGGAACATTTCCATGATTTCATCTTGAGTCATTCCTAGGACATTGTTGGTGATATCCTCCGCTTGGAAACCACCCTCTTGAAGATCTTGTGGTAGTTGTGGAAGGTTAAGTGGGGGATTGCTAGATCCAATGGGGTTGATTTTAGGTGTAGTTTGACTCAATTCACTTGAAGTGGATGTTTCTTTGTTTTTTTCCATGTTCTTCTTGTGTTGAGATCTAGTTTGGACCATAAAATAAGGATCAACTTTCAGGAATATGGGAGGTAAACCTCTAACTCCTTAGGTTGGTCCAAAATTTAGGTACAAAAAAGAAAATCTAATATGTTAAGGATCAAAGGATGGTGATGAGATAAATGAAAGATGGATGATGTGAATGATTTAACTCTTAAGAAACCTTGAAGGAGATACTAGACTTTAAGAATTTTGGATTTTTGACTTTGGATTTGATTTGGTTTTGACTTGGATTTGATTTGGATTTGATAATGAACTTATAAAATCCAAGATGTTAGATGTTATCTTGGAATAAACTTGTTCACAAGGTGATAATTTAACTAAGTGTGTGAAGAAGGATGCATTCACACACACTTATTCAAATAAGATGATTTTGATTTGATTTAAAGAATTTTCCAAAAGTCTAGTATGAAGGAATTTTTCCAAGATTCTAAGAGTTTTTTGTGAGATGGGATTTGATTGACGCTTTGGTATGGATGAAAGTATTGATTTTGATCCTAGGTGAACCTAGAGAGACTTTTGTTACAAGACCTAGGTATTGAAGGACAAGCTATACATCCAAGAACTTTTCAACCCTAGAAAGTGAGATACTCAAAACATTGGAAGAGAGCTAGATTTTGACAATAATAGAATGAGTACAAGTTTGGGTTGTCCTTTGATGCACGTTTGTAAAAGTTATAGAGCAATATTTCTCTAACTTGATAAAGAATAAAATGATGTTTCTTGAGATTTATTGGACTAAGACATTTGTGACGATTGATGGATTTTGGTTTTGGAACTTTGATCTTTTGGGAAATCATTTGAACAAACACATGTGTGGGGTTCAATTATTCTTTTATGTTTGCTCAATGAGTTCTTTTTACCACAAACACTTTCTTGCTTAGCTTTTCAACTAAATGTCTATGTCTCAATTTATTTTCATCCCACAAGGTCCATTATGTGGGAATCAAGAGAATCAAGGAAATAGTTCCCTAATGTTGACTTTAGAGAGAGGAAATTGAGATATAGGTCCATATACTTAGAAGCCTCTAAGGATATAATTTCTAGGGACAAGCAGTAATACTTGGAATTTTCAAAGGTATATGCTTCTTCTAAAGGTTTGAAATTTGATGACCTTGTTGAATGTTTGTTTTCAAGATTTTGGATCCAAGCAATGTGTTTAACTAACTCAAAAATTGCACAACCCTAGGATGGAAAAGAAAATATTTGTTGAATTCCCACTTGGATTTCTCTAGTTGTGCTTATTCAGAGTGGATGATTAGAAGCTTGACCACACAGGCTCCCCTCCATGACACTCAATTCCATGGGTTATCCAAGCTTCAATTCTCATGAATCTCCCATGAAATTTTCATCTCTACAAAGAATCACAAATATGTGGGACAACTCCGGAGGTTTGACCTCCTGACACCAACAAATATTGGGATTTTTAGCTACTACACAAGGGTTCATAATAAGGGCATCTAGTTCAAAGGAAACAATGATAAAATCCCTCAAGAGTTATCCCAACCCTTAGAACAAGGGCTTTACGAATCATAAAGATACTGGGGGAGAGCTATCATGCATCACTTAGTTGATTGCAACCTTTCCTTGCAACCAAAAATTTGTATAGCGGTTCAGAAGAGCTTGGCTTATGCTCATTACCGCTTGGGTCGTTCCCTTGGGGTGAGTACTTTTTCCCACCAAGGTAGGCCCTCTAAAGGTGAACAAAGTGAGTAAGTACATCTATAGTTCAATCAATCCTTGTTTGCGTGAACAAGGAGAGAACACACACGATGCATTTTCCCACACTAGCAAGCTTTGTTCAATTTTAAAAACCCAATTTTGAAATGTGGAGGCAATCTTTTAGACAACCTAATATCATTAAAATTATTTTGATTCTCAAAATCGTCATGAAGCATGAGAGAAGTGCATATGCATTTGAATGATATTATTTTGTAAAGAAGATTACAAAACAAGAAAAGCACAAATTCAATTTTTAGTCCTCAAATCAATGATGGATTCTTTTTATAGAACCAAAACCAAGTGTTTAAAGTTGTTTGTTCAATTTTTAAGACCCAAAATCAAATCTAGTGATTTTCTAAGGTTCTTTTTAACCCTTTCTGTGTTCTTTTTAAAGCCCAAATGAAAGGTAGTTAAGTTCTAGAGTTGAAGATAACAAGATCCTAAAGATTGGGTTATAGGTGTCCCCAAATTGTTTAAAAAAACTTGTTACTATTGTGAAATGGTTTCGTAAGAGACCTTCTCCTTGTTTCCTCCTTTTATTTCTTAGTCACCTCAACCTACAAAAGCTGGTCAATCTACAAAAAATAGAGCCACAAATTGGGACAATGGTCAAAGGAGATCAAAACAAAAAAGAACATGTTAAAATAAATTTGAAAATTGACCCTTTACCCCAACTTAGCATCACAATCCACAAAGGTGTCACTATTTGAAGCCTTCAATGTTGCTCTGTGGAAAAAATAGAGACTGCATTTGCATCAATATTTTCTCCAACGTTGCCCTTTGGAATTTGGTCAGTCAATGTTAGAATGGTCCACCCAACATCGCGATTTGATCATGGGGTCAACATCACTATATAGAAACACTAAAATGATCGCATTGTTGTTTGTCTATCCAGCTTCACTGTGTCTTGGGAAAAATAGAAAAGAGAAAAACAACGAAATTGACCAAAAAAATGTGTTAATTTTGATATTTTTTCCCTCCTTCTCCTTCTAGTGTCAAAATTTGATGCTTTGTCAAGACCTTGTCAAACGTGGATAAACAAGGAAACATTAGTCCTTAAACAAGTGTAAACAAGCATTCCCTATGAAATTCATTCAAACACAAGAACATGAAATCAAAGCAAAATATCAAGTAATCTACTAATGAAATCCTATTCTAATGCTCAAACCAACATCCCATAGGGGAATTGGTGCTTCTTCAATGTGGAAAGAAGCCCTTTCCCAATTCCTTGATAAGCTTGATGATAGATGTGTGATTCCTGATGCAAAATGTCGATAACCTAGCTATGGATGATGAATTATACACTAACTTTGGATGAAAGTGTGGATGAAATTATGGATAATGAACTTGTATAAACTTGTGGATGAACTTGCATAAACTTGTGGATCTGAAATCAATAGAGAAGGCCTCTATTTACAAGGAAGAAGGATTGAAGAGTGAAGAATAGAAAGAATGTGGGACTAAAAAAGGGACCAATGGCACTGTGCCACTTGTCAACATGCTAATAAAGGAGAGTGGAGCACATTTTGAACAATGTGCATGTTCAATGCATGAAATTTGAATTTCAAGAGGTGGCTTGTGTAAGAGGGGATGTAAGAGGAATTAATGCCAAGGTGGCTCAAGGAGAGGACATGTAAGAGCCTTCAATGCAAAGGTGGAGGAAAAAAGTCCATTGGGAGGGAAAAGTCAAGTGGGTGGAATATTCAAAAGAATATGCCATATTTGAATGAAAATAGGGTAATTTAAATCAAATAAATTGATTTACATGTGCAACTTGACCAAGGTTGACTTACCCAAGAGTGGAGTCAAAAGCTAGAGGAATGGAGGATTAGTGTTAGGAGTTAATTAATTTAGGATTAACTTAACTTAGATGAAATTAGTTTGATTGTAACATTTAATTTAAATATTTTGAGTTTATTTAAATCAAATGAGAGGATATTGGAACATTAGTAATTTAATTAAATAAAATAATTTATTCAATTAAATGAAGAACATTAGGATTTAAATAAATAAAATTGATTTATTTAATTAAATGAAGAGCATTAATTAAATAAAGTTGATTTATTTAATTAAATGAAGAGCATTAATTAAATAAAGTTGATTTATTTAATTAAATGAAGAACATTAGGATTTAATTAAATAAAGTTGATTTATTTAATTAGTGGAAGAATATTAGGATTTAATTAAATAAAGTTGATTTATTTAATTAAAGGAAGAATATGATGAAATAATCTAATAAAGTACATTATCTAATTTTAGGAGGAATTAAATTAATTAAATAATGATTATTCAATTAATTAGTTAGTGTAGAAATGATTAAGAATCGGTGTTAGTGAATAAGAATCAAGTGCATGATGTCGATCAGGATATTTTGATTGGCTACACTAAGATAAGAATTAAAATAAATTACTACCAAATTAAACAAATGTCTCAAGTTTGAAAAGAGAACTACCATTTTAAACAATATCATAACTACAAAAATATCATCATCTATAAAAAATGGTCTTGTTTATGAAGAGAGAAAAGAAAAGGCACAAGTAGAATCAAATAAGGAAAAACCAAAGAGTTATATCGATGCACTTAAAAACCCCATCAAAGGAGAAAGTAGCAAAGCAAAAGAAAGTCATGTTGCATCAAAACCAAGCACATATCAAAAGAGTAAGAACACATTGAAAAAATTCTTTCCACAAAGGAAAACACATATGACTAAGTTTCATCATCCATTCGTTGGTTATTGTTCCACATGCAATAATTTTTGTCACAATGAAATAAATTGTAGGACTCATAAAAAATTCTAGTTGGAACAAGGGTAAGAATACCTCTAGGTTGGATATTGGGAATTACATTTATTTTTCTCCTCTACTTTACAATATTGAATGCTATAAATGCAATAACTATGTGCACATAACATGATTTTGTAGAGCTATTTTTGTACATCTCCCAAAGCAAGATCAGAAGAAAGACATCCTTGTGGAACAAAAGGAGGAGAAAAAAGTATGGAAAAAGAAGAAAGAAGAAAGAAAATAAATATCCATGTTAATACAAACTTCCTTATATGCTCAAGATGATGGGAATAATTGTATGTAGATAGTGGTTGTTCATGTCACATAATTGGTAAGAAAAGTAAATTTTTCACATTGAAGGACATAGATGAAGGAAAAGTGAGTTTTGGGGATAATGCTACGACCAATATTGTTGGAAAAGGAACTATTAGTCTAGGCAATGGAAAAATAAATATAATTTATTTTTGTATGTTGAAGGATTAGAGCATAGTCTTCTAAGTGTAATCCAATTATGTGATCAAGGTCATACTCTCTCATTTCAGGAAAAGGGATGTAAAATCAAGAAGGAAGGAAGATTGATAACAAAAACATATATGACAATTAATAATATCTACATTATAAATCAAAAAAGAGGTAAAAAATGTTTTATGGAAAGTTGGATTTCTCATAGAAGGATGGGACACATCAACTTTGACAATCTTTTCAAAATCAGCAATACACGAGAGGTAAGAGATGCCAAAATGTTCAAAACTCTCAAATACCATTTACAATCACTATAAAATTGGGAAGCAAACAAGGGCCAACTTCAAATCAAAGGATTATTAAACATCTAAACTATTGGAGCTTTTCCATACATACCTTTGTGGACCAACCCACTCAAAGAGTATGCTAGGTGAAAGTTACTTTATGTTGTTAATTGATGATTACTCTAGATTCACTTGGGTAACTTTTTTGAAAGAAAAATATAAAGCCTTTGATAAGTTTAAGATATTTAAGGCTTTCGTAGTATATGAAATTGGATTAAAAATAAAATGTCTAAGATCAAACAAAGGTGGTGAATTTACCTCAAATAAATTTGAGAAATTTTGTGAAAAACATGGGATTAGAAACACTTTTCAGTTGCAAGAACACCACAACAAAATAGAGTTGTGGAGAGGAAAAATAGAATAGTGCAATAAATGAGAAGAACCATTCTTAATGAGTCCAATTTATTGGACTCATTCTAGAGAGAAGCAGTGCATACAACAACTTATATTCTAAATCAAGCACAAATTAGAGTCAATAATAATAAGACTCTATATGAGCTTTGGAAAGGTAGACCCGCCACAATTAAGTACTTCAAAGTATTTAGTAGAAAGTGCTATATAAAGAGAGATGAAGAAAATTTAGGTAAGTTTAATACTAGATCTGATGAAGAGATATTTATTGGATACTCTTCAAGGAGAAAAGCTTTCAGTTGCCACAATAAAAGGTTACAAAAAATCATTTAAAATAGAAATATTCGTATAGATGACAACATGCATCAAGGAAAGATAACTCAAGAATTTGATCATTAATAAGAAGAAAGTTGCAAAGAAGAAGAAATGGAAGAAATTGAACATGAGAAATCTATGACACAAGTAAAGGAACCTAAAACACTATCAAGATTTGTTTAGAAAAATCATCCAAAAAGCTTAGTTATTGGAGACATGGATACAAAAATCCAACAAGGAGAAGATTGGCCACCATACTAGGGCATATGTATTTACTTTCTAAAATTGAACCTAAATATTTTATGGAATCTAGTAAAGACACATATTGGGTAAGTGCCATGGAAGAAGAATTAAATCTAATAGAGAAAAATAAATCTTGGGAACTTGTCCCAAGACCCAAGGATAAAAGTGTAGTTGATACCAAATGAGTGTTCAAAAATAAGTTAAATGAAGATGGTCAAGTGGTAAAGAATAAAGAAAAGTTGGCATGTAAAGGTTATGCTCAAGTAGAAGGGTTTGACCTTGAAGAAACATTTTCCTTAGTTACACGATTAGAGGCCATAAGGATGTTCCTAGCATATTCTTGCCACAAAATTTTTAAAGTTTACCAAATGGATGTTAAATCAACATTTTTGTATGGAAATCTAGAAGAAGAGGTATATATTGAACAACCTAAAGGATTTACCTTATCAGAAGACATAGACTATGTATGCAGACTCAATAAATCTCTTTATGAGTTAAAACAAGCCCCTAGTTCTTGGTACTCTAGATTGGATAGGTACCTGGAAGGACAAGGGTTCAAAAGAGGTGTTGTGGAAAAAAATATTAATTTTAAAATTGAAAATGATCATTGATTTATTTTTGTAGTATATGATGTAAATTGAGCAATAATAATGAATCTCTTGATACAAATCAAACTCTCTACAATTTAATAATTGGAAGTTTGTTTTATATGATAGCTTCAAGACCTAACATTATGCAGGAAGTTGGGATGGTAGCAAGGTTTCAGGCCACTCCTAAAGAAACACATGCGCAGGTAGTGAAGTGGATATTCAAATACTTAAATGCACATTGGATTTTGGTCTATGGTACCTAAGAGGTGAATGCTTCAACTTAAAATCATATACAAATGTTGATTGGGCTAGTAGTTTGGATAATAGAAAGAGTAATAGTGGTAGTGCATTTGATGTGGGAGCATTTGAGTGCATGAGTAATCTTGCACACCAAAAATATTTAAATTCTATAATTTTGTTTTTTTGTTTTAGTTTGTGGTGGCGTCTTGTAGGCAAGAAATTGAGTTATTTGAAAACTCCTCAAATGTAAAATATTTCAGGTGAATTTGAATGTAGTTCCAATTCAAATTGGAAGTGTTGGGAGGTAAGAATTAACGAAATCCTAGGAGTTAAAAAATCCCATGCCTAGACATGAGGGAACTATTCTTAGGTAATGCAACTCCATGACACATTTTTTAAAAATTGCATTGAATTAATAATGAAAGTTGTAGGTGTGAGGAAAAGGTGTGGTGGAGTGGAATTGAGAGAAGGTAAATTTGGGAAAAATGATTGATTTTACCAAGAGAATCTTGCTAAAGGGAATTTCCAATGCCCAAGAGGGAAAATATGGAAGTAATTCAGCCTAGAAGTAGAAGAAAATGAAATGCCTAGCCTCAAGGAGAGTTTGAGTAGGTGGAAGTAAAGAAAATCAAACAAGTTGTGAAGAAAAATTTTCCCATTAAGACAAGGGGGACATCCAAGAGAGCAATATGAGGATTTTGGTGATGTTTTCTACTGTTTTAATTTATTAGAGATGTCTAGTTGCATTTTTTTGATGTTGAAAGAAATTAACATGCCTGTAGATGATTTTTGTGCATTGTTTGGTTTAATAGACTGCTATAGTAAGGTCTTGGAGGATTTAAAATAATAAAATTAAAGTTGTTCATGAATCTTAGTCATCTTTTTTGCTAGTTAATATTTAGTATTGATCTCTCAATGGTTGATAGTAGTTTTTGTGAGTTTGGTGTTCCTTGTTGAATGTGTGAAACTATGGGGTTTATGGGTTTTTGACTATAAAATTAGAGTGGTATTGTTGGGAGAATAATTATAATCTATTTATCTTCCTATAGATGAATGTGGGGGATTTAATTCACCAAGTTTTCAATAGAAAACTCTTACATTTAGTGGTTCAAAATAATCTTCAAAAGAGGTTTTGTCATGAGTTTTGAGTGCATTTTCATAACTGCATGAATTTTTTTTATGGGGCTGCAATTTCTAACACTTACATTTTTGGAGTCTTGACACTTGATTCAAAGTGTTGGTTCTTGTCTTGCATCAAATGGTATTAGAGCCAGAATATCTTGAGTGTGTAGAGTATGCACTAGGGCTTGTGAGTGAAGAACTTGGTGAAAAGTGAAGTGATGAAGCTACAAGAGAGAGTTATGATAAAGTTTGTGTGTTGCAGGTATGAAAAAGGGTTTTTGACTACTATCCTCCAACAAAGATAAAGTTGGGTAGGTGTAGAGTTCCTCCACTAAGAGAGAGTGGGTAAAGGAAGCATCTTCTAGAGTCTTTGTTGGGTAGAGGTTAGTGTGTTGTGACAATTTTTTTACAAAGGGTTGATACCCTAAAGAGAGAGATTTTTGCAAGGAGGAATTGTAATTGTAAAGGGACTTGCAAGTCTTTGAAGATTTCTTTGAAGAAGAAGACAATATGGGTCATGAGGAGGCCTGTGAGGATTTTACTTATGGTAGAGTGAAAATAAAATAGGTGTACAAAGGGGATTGTTGAAGAGTAAAATAAGATTGAGGCTAGATTGGACGTGATAGAGATGGAGCAGAGAAGAGAACGTGAGGAGGCTAAAAGAAAGTGTGAAATGGGTAAAAGGAAATGTGAAAAGAAGAACATCCTCTTGAAAGAGGAAAACAAAAAGAAGAATGATAAAGTGCAGTGTTTCAGCCCTGTGATGGAAAGGACATGGGGAGAAATATGTGGGAGCAACCCACACAGTTGTAGTTGAAAGAAAGGAAGAAGAGAATAAAAGCAAAAAGAAAGAATGGAGAAAGAAAGAGGAGAAAATAGTCACTATGGACTATAAATTTAAAGGTAATTCTAAGGATTTTTTTATTATTTGAAGATGTATTGTTTTTAGGATTTGATAAAGATAGAGAAGATGGTAAAAATAAGAAAGATACAACAACAACAAAAAGAGATATCATTTTCTTGTGTTAAAGATGATTTACATGCAAGAAAAGTAGATGAAAATTGTAGAAAATGAAGTAGAATGCCATGCATATGGTAGTAAAGAAGAAGAAAAGAAAAATATTGTAGTAGATAATGAAGAGGAAAATATTGGGCAAAAATAGAGAAACAAGATAATACGTGGGTTGTAGCCATTGAAAAGGAGTGGATAGCAATGACAAAAGGTGAAACAAGAGTTGCAACAAAGAATGAGGTAAATTTTAACTTTTCAAAATTATTTGATGATAATATGAAATTGAATCACATGGAAATAACATGGTTAACATGAATGGAGATGAGAATACAAAAATGGATGTTACAGTAGTAGAAGAGGAGAAAACAAATTTAATTGATAATTTTTCCAATTTTATTGATGAGGATGTTAAATATTTTTTGTATTTTGAAGAAATGGTGAAAGAAAGTGAAAAGGGAGAGATGGCTAGGTGCAAAAATAAGAGGTTACATGCTATAGAACAGCAAGGTGTGACTTATTTTTTTAGCATACATTAAAAAGAAAGTGAAGAGAAAACAAGTCAGTAGATAGAATTCAGTGATTTCTATGAGATTGATGGTGTAGTTTTGTAAGCAAGTGTTGGTGATGATGAAATAGAATGTGAATATGAGCCGTGGAATTTATGAGAAGAATAAAGGGAGAAAATATGAAAGAAGAAAGAGATAGGAAGTTTTAGAGCAAGGTAAACAAGAAGAAAAATCCAATAGACAAAGAAGAAAGATAGATGAAGAACAAACACCCGATTTTTAAATGTTCATGAGTTTTGACTCAATTATAATTTCTCTTACTTGGGTTGTTTGATGTAGGAGAATTGAGGTGCATGAGTAATCTTGAACACCACATATATTTAAATTTTATCATTTTTATTTATTTTTAGTTTGTGGTGACATCTTGTAGGCAAGAAATTCAATTATTTAAAAACTCCTCAACTATAAAATCTTTTAGGTGAATTTGAATTTAATTCTAATTCAAATTGGAAGTGTTGGGAGGTGAGAATTAATGAAATCCTACGAGTTACAAAATCCCACACCTAGGTATGAGGGAGCTATTCTTGGGTGATGTAACTCCATGATACATTTTTAAAAAATTGCATTGAATTAATAATGAGAGTTGCAGGTGCCAAGAAGAGGTGTGGTGGAGTGAAATTGTGTGAAGGTAAATTTGGGAAAAAAGATTGGATTTTCCAAGAGAATATTGCTAAAGGGAATTTCCAATGCCCAAGAGGGAAAATGTGGAAGTAATGTATCCTTGAAGTAGAAGAAAAGGCAACGCCTAGCCTAGAGGGGAGTTTCAGTAGGTGGAACTAAAAGATCAAAAAAGTTGTGAAGAAAATTTTCTTGTGAAGATAAGGGGGATGTCCAAGGGAGAAGTAAGAGGATTTTGGTGATATTTTTTGCTATTTTAATTTATTAGAGATGTATAGCTATATATTTTTTGAAGTTGAAGGAAATTAACATTCCCATAGATGATTTTTGTGCATTGTTTGGTTCAATAGACTGTTGTTGTAAGCTCTTGGAGGATTTAAAATAATAATTTTTTTTTTTTCATGAATGTTAGTCATCTTTGCTACTAGTCAATATTTTGTATTGAGATCTCAATGGTTGCTAGTAGTTTTGTGAGTTTGGTGTTCCTTGTTTTTTATTATAGGAAAAATAGGTTTTGATGGGGCCCTGAAACCCATTACAAACAGTTTTGAAGGGATCCATAACCCTGTCCAAGAAAAACATGCTGCAAATAAGATAAATCACATACAATTAGTAGCCAAACAACAACAATAGTTAACAAGAAGACATGACTACACAAGCTGCAATAGGTAAGAAAGAGAGGGACCAAGATCCTAAAACACCCAAATTTTAACAAGGACCTGGAACCCTTAGGTAGAAATAGAACCTGCTTGCATCATAGATACACTTAAGCACTACTTGAATCAACTAGGTGTCAACAAACCAACCACTTAGAACATCCAAATATGGGCGCAAGAACACAATCAAACCCCACATAGTTAAAATATGCAAAACATCAGCTTCTATGTAGCACCAATCCATATGCAAGGCATCAACAAACCAAACACTCAGAACATCCAAATCTGAGCCCAAGTTTGGTGTTCCTTGTTGAATGTGTGAAACTATGGTTTTTCTAGGTTTTTTATTATTAAATCAGAGGGGTATTGTTGGGAGAAAAATTATGATCTATTTGTATTCCTATAGATGAATGTGAGGGATTTCATTCACCAAGTTTTCAGTAGAAAATGACTATACTTGGTGGTTTAAAATAATCTTCAAAAGAGGGTCTTGTTGGCATATTGCTTCTAGTGTTGTCATTGATGGCAACCCGAGTCATTATTCTAGTTCACAGATCAGGATTTGTTCATACCAAAAAGTAGAGTAAAGAACAAAGTATTACCAGAAAAGAGAATGAAGAACAGGGTATCCAATTAGTATGTCAATTTGTATGCTTCACCGGATTATCATTTTGAGTTGTGGATCTTAGGGAAAGTTGTTAAGTATCTATATTATCTCATTATGAAGTTTTGTGATGTCACATTAATCGATGTACAATTTAGGAGGTCTGACGGGATGATTTTTCTGCTTATTTGTTTGTAATTGTTGACTTGATGTATGTAGCGCATCACAGATGTATAAGGAGTAATTGTTTAAATGTTTCTGTGTTTGAGAATTTTGTTTTTGGTCCTAGCTCTTCATTAGTCGACTTTGATGGGTACGCATCGAATATTAAATGTAGATTGAGCTGACTATTGGAAAATATTTTTATTTTGCTGAAGCTGACATGAAGCGACTAAATATTTGTTATCGGATATATATAAATGGTCAATTATATCATTTTGGTGTGTGAATAAGGTGTGTCAATGTGTGTTGCGAATATGAGAAGGGTGATTGAGTGATTATGCACAGTTTCACTTGTGCATTAAATATTTTGTGATGTGAGTTAGAGTAGAACATAGCAGAAGTGCTGAATCAGTGAGAACGACAGAAGACCGTCTACTGATCCTAACCTGAATTGTAACTAGGAATTTGTAGATGCTACTTTATCAATTAAACTTTTTGTTGTAATCCAAATATATTGTAAGGCAATGAGCCTTCCTAATTTTGAGTAGTGAGCTCTAGGCAGTGTTCCTAAATGCATGTGTATTCCCCTTTTTCTTCATACTTTTAACAGAGTATAAATTATGGATTAACCTCCACCATGGTTTTTCCCCTAATAGGGTTTCCACGTAAAAATCCTAGTGTTATGGTCTTTTGATTATTTCCTCCATGTGCTTGCATCTTTACTTTTGTCTAAATGTTGTAAATGGTTTAAGATCTGGATTGTAATGATAAAATTTGTTGAACACTGATTCACGCCCCCTCTCAGTGTTCCTTGATTCCAATAGGTCTATCACGAGTTTTGAGTGCAGTTTTCAGAATTGCATGAATTAGTTTTACAGGGTTGCAATTTTCGGAGTCTTGACACTTGATTTGGAGTGTTGGTTCTTGTCTTGATTTGGAGTGTTCGAGTTTTATGGTTGAGTAAGAAACAAGCTTTAGTATCTCTATCCACTATTGAAGCAAAATACATAGTAGTGGGATCATGTTGTACCCAAGTTCTTTGGATGAGACAAAATTTGAAGGATATCAAAGTGTAGCATTGAAAATTGTCACCCTTGACAACTTCACATTATGTTTTGCTCCTCCTTAAATTATGGGACTTGATTGAATCCCTAATTTCCTAAATTATGCATTTAAAGGATTATTTAACTATTTTTTGATAAATTGTAAGCACAACACAAATGCATTTATTTGATACTTTTCCCATGACACCTTAATTTTTTTTAAATAAGGAAAGGATAGAGATGACTTATGGTAGCAATGAGCCATATTTTACTTGGTCCCAAATTTGAATATGTCGGCATTGATATTTTATCATTTTAATTCAAGTTACCAATGTCAAAAAATAGGGCTAAGACAAAGATGCCCTATTTTTCTTGGTGCCAAATTTAAATATGTCGGTGTAGATATTTTATCACTTCCAATTCAAGTTGCAAATGTTGGATATTAGGGTCTAATTTGTGGGAAATTGTGTAAGTGTTCATAAATACCTAGATATTGCATATTTGAAATCTATCTACCACTAACAAGAAGAAAGAGGTGAAAATTATTGTCAAGAGCAAGTCAAGAGCATTCAAGAGAATCATTTTTAGAGCTTTATTGTAGAAATACAAGATCCAAACAGCATGTCAAATCCTATGTGAGTTTATGCATGTTCATGTTATCATTTTTTGTGAAGGCTAACCCTTTTGTAGATCTCCAAGCAGTTCAAGAAAGATACAAGACCTTGAGGTGATGTGCATGACTTTATCCCTTCAAGGAACCCATTGAGGGGTGGTGAGTTGCAGCACTTTATTGATTCATCATTCCTTCCTATCATTTATCTTTTCTATCATTGACAGTGCCATTGTGGAAGTGGAAACAATAACATAGAGTTTGACTAATGCAATACTCTAAATGGCTAAGATGAACTCAAACAAAATTCTAGAAAATGGAAATTTTTACCTTGTTTAAGTTGATGACTTTGGTTGGCCCTTTGGTAGCTTGAATGTGTGCTTCTTTGTTGGAAAAATAGCTTGATACCTAGCTCTAAATGATGGTGATGATATGGTGAATGAATTGGTGCAAATGGGTATTGCAATGGATGCAAGGTGTGAGCTCAAATGGTGCTGCAACAATGGTGCATGTGTGCTTGGATGAGTGCTAAGTGTGCTTGAATGCTTGTTGGATGCAAAAGTGGATGGATGAAAAATGAGTGAAAATTCCACCAATTTTAGAGGAAGCACCTCTAAAAAATGGAGGGCTGAGATTGAGCCATGATGGAAAAGATCAGGGGTTGGGTGAGAACTCACATGCCCTCACATCTTGACATGTGGCATGTGAGATGGAAAGAGGAGGTGATGTGGAGGTACTACATAGTACCTTGGGATTGGAACAAGATCTCATCATAAAGGACACCTTTGTCCACATGTGGGTGATGAGACATATGAGGAATTAAAAATTTCTCAAATATCCACATGGGGATGAGAGAAAGAATTAAAAATTCTTTAAAATGCCTAGGGGGATTAAATGTGAATTAAAAATTCACATGGGGAAGGGGTTGCCCTCTCCAAAAGGAGAAAGAATTTAACAAGGTTGACTTTGGACACATGCCATAAATGGTATGGAGATTAGGTTGACCTAATCAAGTGATTAAGGTTGTGAAAACATAGGATTAGGTAGATTAATGAAGAATTAGAAGCAAGTGGGGGATTATGGAGGATTTGACCCTAATGATGATTAGGGGTGTGCACATCTTAATCACAAGTTAATTAAATTAACCTGGATCAAAGGGGATTATGGAGGATATGATAAAGAGAGAGAAAGAATGGATTTAAAAATTGATTTAAATTCATAAAGGAAAAATGACTAAATTAAATAAATTGGAATGTTTATTTAATTTAGAGAGGAAAGGGGATAAGGTATTTAATTGATTCATTAAATACCTTAGGGACATTAGACTGTAGGGTGATATTAATTAAATAATGAATTATTTAATTAATGCGAATGAAGGATGTGAGATAGAAGAATAAAATGGGTAAATTTGACCATACAGGGGTGGTCAAATTTAGGTGTCTACATTTTTCCCTCTTTGAAACATTGTCAGAATAACAATGTTTCAAAGAAAAATAAAATATAGACAACTCGATGGAAGAAAAGAATGTTAGATGATGCCCTGGTGTAGGAAAAGTTGTGTAGGCCGCTAATCATAAAAAATGGAGAATACCCCGGTGTCGCAAGGACGTGGATAGGATAAAAGAATGGAGGAAAGTGGTAGGGTATGCCCCCTCAAGAGGATGGATGGGGAAGAAAAAAGAGCCCCAAACAACTTCTTGATATGGAGAAATGGAGGGTGCCATGTGATAGAGCATGAAAATCTATGAAGAATGGCTTTTGAATAGAGGAAAATGGAAAAAACGGGTGCAAAAGGTAGCCCATGGAAGGAAATGGGTGAATGAATTAATAAGAGGTTAAATAAAGGGTAAAAATTATCCAAAATTTAAAAAGGTTAAATAGGTGCAAAAGTTCAAAGTTATAAATAGTAAATTTGAAAAATTATTATTTACCTTTTGCACACATGGCAGTTGAGTAGACAAGGGAGAGAGAGAGAAAGAGTGACGAGGATGGCTAATGGGAGTGATGACAATGGGTTCATGGATGATGAGCTTATCCACCAAGGTGAGGAGCTATGCTAGTACTACTACTACCGAGCAGTACCGTGCCAGGTAGGATTATGATCTCGCTTTATGATTTGAATTTGAATTTGAAAGCATAATTTAATTGGGGAATTAGGTAGATTTTGGGCATAGACTTTCCATGGATGGGCACATTTTCCCATCCACAAGGAAAATTTTCCTCTTGTAGAGGGTCAGAAAGGGAAGGGGTGAGGGTGCACTACATAGGGGTAGATGCATGGGAGGAGGCACAATTTCAAAATCACCTCTCTATAGAAAGGGGTGGAAATGCATAACACAAGGGAAAAATCACGAAGGAGGGGCGATTTTGAAATTGCCTCTTCGAGTAGAAGGGTGAGGTCACACAACACAGGGGTGGATGCACTGAGGATAGGTGAATGCGAATTCACTGAAACTAGAAAAGGGTTGAAAGTGATTTCGCTAAAAAGAGAAATAGGTAGACTCAAATTTTCCCATCGGGGGAAAAGGGGTGAGGGAGAATTCACCACTCAAGAAGAAAAGACACAAGGGTGAAAATGAAATCACCCCTCGGGGAGAAAGGGAAAAGGAAACTTCACCTTTAAGGAAAAAATGGGAAAATTCGCGCCCAGAACAAAAAGGGGTGAGCATGTTGGCTGGACGGGTGAACACGTTGGGAAAGGGAAAAGGTTCGAATTTTCCTTGCACAAAGGAGAATTTGCAAACCCTGGGGTAGGGGTGAAAATGAAAGAGGGGAAATGAAATATGATGAAAATTTGATAAATTGATCCATATGGATGCAAAACTTTGACTCACTGAGGATGTGAGAGAGTCACTCAAGTATGCTGGAGGTGACATGAGGGGCGATGACTACCCATGACCACATATCACTAGCACATGAAATATTGTTGCATATGTTAGGATATTCCAACATTCGAGCACATAGAGGACTCCTGACATCATTGATGGAGATATGGAGCTCAGAGACATCAACCTTCCATCTCCCAATAGGGGAGATTACAGTGACACTAGAGGACGTTTGGAGGATATTGAGGTTGCCCATTCGAGGGCACTTAGTTAGCTAGGCCTGTACTTGAACATAGGAGGAGAATCTATAGGTAGTGTTCAGACCAGTGGAGTTGCCAATCCATGGGAGGGAGCTAGATCTAGATGTGTGTTTAGGGTTATGTGTACCAACCCTACCATTATACCTCTGTGGGTTGATCAACAAGATCCTATTATTGGATAGGAGTGGATGCTTTTGCATCCTCAAGATTATTAAGGTTTTCAGACACATCATTGAGAGGAGAGAGGGGGAGTTTGCATGGGGAGTGTGTGTACTAGTAGAACTTTATAGGGACATGCACATCATCTGCTATAGATGGTCTGTGAGCATCACCCATGTGACAGTATTGTAGGTGTGGGAATGGGAGCACATCAGTGTGGCCAAGCCAGACGTTTTGGTTGTAGGGGTCAGAGATGAGATGCTGCTAGTAGTGTACTAGTGGGGATGGAGTACAATTTCAGAATGTACTACTAGTTAGGAGGGGACTTGGAGGGATGACGACAGAGACTAGATAGTTTGAGACTAGAGGATATTACATGGAGATCATACCTAGCACGACACTTCCATGGCTAGAGGGATGATGATAGGAGGTGCAATGATTATTTATTTTTAGTCTATTACCTAATTGGATGAGATCCATTTATTGTTGAGTTGCATAGACCAGACAATGTGGCGAGATAGTTCGGTATTCAATAGGATATCCTTGTAGGGCCACAAAGATTTTAGAGGATTACCAGGGAGTTGATGGCACCATGGGGTGATATGATTATGGTGGACTATGCATGAGCAATGTGGGATTAGGTCCCATGGACTCAATACCCCTGGTGAGGAGGACTGGTAGATGTAGGGACTAATGTGCACTATTCAACATGGTGGGTAGAGGGGGGCTAGGGAAGATTATGACTATACAACCGATTGTGGGTGCCCTAAGGTGTGGTTTAGATAATGAGAGGAGACTGACCACACAACAGAGGAGGAGAGGAGGCTAATAGAGGAGAGGAGTTGATGGAGATGCAGAGATGGATGAGGCTAGAGGAGAGGAGCAAGGGATAAGATAGGGGAGGTGATGGAGGTGGGTGCCCAAGAGGTGCATCTATTGGTGATGGTACCATATGTACTGCCACCACCTGAGAATCCCACCATACTACTCATAGGGGCCATGGCCCGACTAAGGATTGCAGAGCACAAATTTAGGGAGTCTGAGGAGGATAGGGACAAATTATAGAGTGAGGTAGGTAGATTGCAGGTAGAGGGATCCAAGGATTATGGGGCCTTGGAAGATGAGGCAACATGGAGGCTGCAGGATGTTGATGTAGAGATGGATGACCTCAGGAGGTAGGTAGTGGAGATGTAGAGGGGGCTAGAGGAGATGAGTAGGGAGAGGGATGAGCCGAGGAGGGAGAAAGATGAGCTTCAAGATAGGGGAAATTGTGCGGAGGTGACAGTGGGAGATGCAGGGGGTGCTAGAGAGAGTGGAGGTAGCAGAGGCATAGGTATAGGCCTTGTAGGATGAGAGGGATGTGGCAGTATAAGAGATGTCGCAACTGCTAGCACAGGTGGACCAGATGAGGATGGCCCAAGATGCATGGGAGTAGGAGAGGAGATTTATCATAGGGCTACGGGATAGGTATAGGATCAAGAGAGACCTGGCGAGGGCTCAAGTAGCAGAGGTGAAAGATGCTAGGACAAAGATTGCCTACTATATGTTTGATTAACATTAGGTAGTCCTAGATCTCACACAAAGTATCTCCTTATGTCAGACACGTACCCCAAATGCCAACACTATCCCACTCAGGAACAACACACACATGGGGATGCAATAACATCTGTGAGACACCTCCCTGAGGAAGAGGATCAGGGGCAGACTCCCCACAAAGATCAAATGAGGGTAGCTTAGGGTAGAGAGGATAGAGGAGATAGGATCCCAGTTTTTTTTTTTTGACAAGTGCAAAGTGGATATGTAGTGGACAGGGACAGAGGCTACAGACTCCTTAGTACAAATTAGAGATGGATTATTTCATTCATGGATCAATTCATTATTTATTCTTTATTTGCTTGGGAGATGTAGTCTCTATATTTTATTAGAGCTTTTTACTTGTATTTTATTTGATGGATATTGATGGACATGATAGACATGTTTTTATTATTTTATGATGGACTTATTATGGACTTGTTATGGACTACATATTATGGATTATGATGGACAAGATGTTTTGATATTTATATGATATGCGATGGACATTATCAACAATATGTGTTTATTATGTGATGTATGTTTATGATGTGCATGTGTATGTGTATTATGATGAGATATGCAGATGGTTATGATGATGATGATTATGATATATATATATATATATATATATATATATATATGAATATGATGACTTATGTTTATGTCTAAGTGGATGATATGGATTAAATGCATTATGTCTAACACGTTGTGATGTAGGAGGTGATGGATGATTTATGATTTTATATGCTATGGATATGAGACTAATGATTTGTGATGCAGGTGGCAATGCATGTGTACACACTATATAATCAATTTTCTTTTAATTTTATGATGCATGTCATGGATGTGTTATTATGATGTGATTATGATATGAAAATGTAATGGGATTCAATGAATAAAAAATGTGGTACATGAATATGTAATAATGGGATGGAGGAATATGATGAATGTAATGTAGTGCCATATATGCAGTGAGATGGACTAAGATGTTTAGAATAATAATTCTAAACAACCTAAAAATGGTAATGCAATGAGATAATAATGGAATGAATTTAAAATTCCTAGAATAACCAATAAATATTAATCTAAACAACTTAAAATGAGCATGATAATGATAAATGCAAAAGGAGATGGAATGATCCTAAGATGTTGAGAATAACAAATCTATATTATTCTAAATGACTTAAGATGAATATGATAATGAAAAATGTAAAAGGAGATGAAATCAAATAACCAATGTGCCTAGTATGACACCAATCAAGATTAATTAACAATTGGATTCACCTATTTCTATGTTGCACATGCTTTTCCTTATAGTTATGTATCAATCTCATTTGCTTTGCTCATTTTGCAGGCCATAGACCAATGATTTGACAATGAAGATGACCTTGGTACTGCTGAAGTTATGATAAATGCAATCTTAAGTGAATGATGGATGTGATAATGTATCCAATATCAAGATGAGAAATGATGAGTGTGTTACTACAACAAAATAGGCAATTAGTGCCTAAAATAACACTAGATATTAGTGCATTTTGAGCTCATGAATTGGACACTTCTTTTGGTGCAAAAATCAACGCCAAACTACATTTTAATTTGCTGCCAGATTTAGCACCGGATTCAGAGCTGAATTTAGCATCAGGTTTAGCATCAGATTTAGCGCTGACTTTTGAAGCTTCTAGTTTGGCTTCCAATTTTTCTTTTGGTTTTGCTTCTTGTGTTGCTTCTAGTTTTGCTTCTAGTGTTGCTTCCAGGTTTGCTTCTAGTTTTTCTTCTTGTATTGCTTCCAAGTTTACTTCTAGGTTTACTTTGAGGTTTGCTTCTAGTTTTTCTTGTAGGTTTTCTTCCAGTTTGGTTTCCAATTTTCTTCCATTTATGCTTCCATTTGGCTTCTGATTTTGCTTCTATTTTTGCTTCTTGTGTTGCTTCTAGGTTTGATTCCAATTTTTCTTCTAGTGTTGCTTCTAGGTTTACTTCTAGTTTTGCTTCTTGTGTTGCTTCTAGGTTTGCTTCTAGTTTTACTTCCAATGTTGCTTCCAGGTTTGGTTCCAGTGTTGCTTCCAAGTTTGCTTCCAGTTTTGCTTCAGGTTTTGTTTCCAAGTTTTCTTCCAGTTTGGCTTCCAATTTTGCTTCCATTTTTGCTTCTAGTTTTTCTTCCAATTTTTCTTTTGGTTTTGCTTCCAATTTTTCTTTTGATATAATGTCACTTTTTGCATCTAGCTTTTCTTCCATTTTTGTGTCTTTTGTTGCTTCTAATATGGCTTCTATTATTGCAACTTTTGTTGCTTCTAAAATTGTTTCCTTTATTACTTCTTTGTTTGCTACCTAAATTGTTTCTATTTTTCCTCCTAGATAACACCAAGTTTTACTTCCAAGATTGCTTTTGGTTTTCTTCTAGTTTGGCTTCCATTGTTGCTTCCTTTTTTCCTTCTAAAAATGCTTCTTGTTTTTTCTTATAAAATGATCATCATATATAATTAAATCAAGTGAGTCAAATATTTATAATTTAATTGAATTTGACATCTATCTCGAGCAATAAATTAAAATCATAATACATAATAAATATCCATCCAAAATCCATTGTCCACTTTCAATATATATAAATTGACAAGTCAATATTGATAAGATCATTATCATATATAACTAAAACAAATGAAAGTAAAATATGCCAGTAGATCAATAACATATCAAAATGATACATGTACAAATGATATAAGTAAAAATGATAAATTATGTAACTCAAAATGATACAAGTCAAGATGATACATGTCCAAATGATATAAGTTAAAATGATACACGTCAATATGATACAACTCAATAATATGGTATTGTAGGCTATGAAAATGATACATATGATAGTAACCATGAAAAGAGGCATCATAACAATATATCAACAATGATCCATGATGTAGTCTATATGATCATGAATGTCACGAGGGCTACTACCAGCAACTACCTCATCATCATCATCATCATCATCATCATCATTGTCGTCATCATCATTGTCATTAGCCTTTGTGTCTTCTGTATCTGCATCATCATCATCGTTTGCCATGTGATCTGTACTAGAACCAACATTTTCTAGATCTATATCATGATGAGGATCATCTTGATCTTCTGGAAGACTTGTGTTCTACAAAAAAAAGACATTTAAAATGAAAATTTATTATTTATTTCATGCAATAATTTATTTTTTTGTTATATATCTAATATTATAATATATGAAACAAAACCATAATCATATTACATCATATAAAAATGCACATACCATAATAAAATTTTAAAAAGGTTACAGCTAATATGTCATTCCAATGATGTAAAACATGCAACAATTCTAATAAACATTAGTAAAATATGCTAGCATTTGGTGGAAGAGGAAGAAAGATGACTGGAACTATGGAGGCCCACCATAATGGATTTCAATAGTCAACCATGAGAGCAAAAGAGAGAGTTGATATAATGTATCAAAACATTAAGCATGCATTCTTCCAGCTAGTGGAGAAGGAGATGATTAATTTGCTTCATTTTCATTTGCATAACCATATCATGGTGTGAACCAAGAAGACCAAGGATGTCTAGTTTTATGTGGAGGTAATGGATGTGGTCCAAACTTTAGGAGGGGCAAGAAGGTCAATGTATGATCTTGTTGAAATTGAGGAAGAACAACAAGAGAGGGACAAGAAAAATAAAATCAATATAGAGTTTCAAGGATTTGTTAAGCAAGTAACAGAGCTATGGGAGCAACCTCATCTAAAATATTTTGAACTAGAGTTTAATATACCATTTGGAGAGCTTGGTTTTCATGGATTTCCTTTCAAAGCATCTGCTTTTATTGTTCCTACGGTAAACTATTTGGTAGAGTTGGTGGAATTACCTTTCTTAGTAATAACTATTAGTGAGATTGAGATTGTTAACCTTGAGAGAGTAGGACTTGGGAAAAAGTAATTTGATATGGCTATTGTTTTCAAAGACTTCAAGTGAGATGTACTCTGCATTGAAACCATTCCTCAATCTTCGCTTGATGGCATCAAGGAATGGCTGAACTCCATGGATATAAAGTATTATGAAAAGAGAATGAACTTGAATTGGTGGCCAATTTTGAAGATTATTACTCATGATCTAGATAAATTTATTGAAGATGTTGGTTGGGAATTTTTGAATATGGAAGCTAGTGACCAAAGCTAGGAATACCATGCCAATAAATACAACTTGAATGATGGATTGTGACCTCAAGTTATAGACAAAGCATAACGTATATTTGGATGATACAATTTGATAGGTTCTTCAAAGAAATTCAATTCCAAGAATGTTAAATTTGTTGTCTTAGTCATATATCAACAAAAAAAGGTTCAACAACCTATCATGGAATTTTTCTATATATACCAAGAAAGAATAATTGCATGAAAAATTAATTACATTCAAGCAAATGAGGAATTATTATCTTACCTAAGGATAGTCATAGACCCAAAAAGGATTGTCATAAGGTTATTGAGATGTCATAAAAGCCACATTATCTGACATAACTGTATAAAAGGACAATCATCACACCTTGATCTTGATATTTAAACTCATAGAACTATCAACAACAACACAATTTTTTTGTCATCAAATACATAAAAAATAAAGGATGTCACATATGACAACCATAAACTTGCTTGAGTAAGGGAAGTAAATGGATATTCATCAGGATCAAAGGTTACTCATCAAGTCACTATGAATATAGTTATCCTAAAGGGATATGTTGGTTTGAGCTTATTAGTGACCCTCATAGAGAGGGGATGATGCAGTATTGCATGAATTGGTACTAGGATTGTCACAAACCCTGAAGTACACTCTAATATGTTTTGCAATGAATTGTTCATGCATACTATAGCAAAAAATGGTTGAATTGAGTGGGGTTGCCAATGTAAACACCCAAATTGATTTAGGATAGGTTATTAGCTTTGATCTAACCTAGATAAGATAAGGTATGGAAATGAAAATGTTCTATTTTTTATTCTAACCATTCTTGGTTTCTATTTCCAATTGGTAATTAAGAGGAATTTGATACTTCTATCATAACCTTAATTAATTCTTAACATAAACTATAGCAAAGAGGAGCTTGTCAAACAATCAGAATGAAGATACAAAATGATTGAATTTAAAGTTGATCCTACACATATTATATTTATATTTGTGAACTAAATATGAAACACCAATGAAACCTACGTTAGTCAATTTGGAGACAAACTTAGACTAACATACATATGTAAATTGAAAACACTAAATACTTCCTACTAATATCAATATGATAAAGATACAATACATAAACATAGACTATAATATGTCCGCTAGATCCTATGGCTATAAGCATTCCTGAATGACACGTCTATCATATAATATAGGCTACTGCACAAAATGTAACATTAATTGCAATGGTTGGTTGTAATAAACCATCACTACTAGTATTAAAAAAATGCCTCTATATTATTGTGAGAGCCAAAAAAAAATTCCAAGAAAAAAATATGAAACCAAGCAACTGAAAAGACAACCAAGACAATTTTTATCCTACAAAATGGTACACAATATAATTGCTAACTATATTGAGTAATGACAATCAATCAAAAGTTACAATAAAGGCCCAAATGAAAATTATATATATGTAGTTACCATTGAATTAAAAAATATGGATAAGCTAAGAATGGGACAAGAGAACGTGCTATAGTTCCTGATGAATTTATCATTTGCAAGGAATACACAATCATCATGGGGTAGTAAAGTGGCCTGATTACATCCTGGTTACATCCTGCTATGTGTGAAGGATTTTTAGATTAAACCATTGATGACGTTGTTTCTAGGAACACACTACTTTGGCACAAAAATGTATCCTATGAAGTGGTGGGGAAACCAAATTTAGTTGTACATTATGGTGGAAAATTCTGCATAAGAATAGAGGTCCTTTAACAGTTCCATCGAGAAGTGCGATGTTTCAAAGTAGGGTTCAATTGTGCCTATGTATCTCCCCTATAGTTGTGGTTACCGAGGAATTTCCTTAGCAAGACACCATGAAAAGGTAGTAAGATACAACAAGAGTGAGTATTATGCATGATAAGGCTACATTCAAAAGATAGTTGGTAAAGAGCATGAATAGGAGATCTTTGAAGTATTCATGAGTTAAAATAGTCAAGGGGTTAAACAATCAGTTTGATGACACTTATCATCATAAAATTCATAGGCCTGAGTGCAAGAAATTATTGCCACAACACAAGTAAATGAATCAAACATCCTTAAAATGATGTGAAAAATGGAAGGGCATAAGAAGGAAATTGAGCACTTGAAACATCAAGTGGAATACTACAAGGTTGCAAGGTATGACAAAGGTGATTTCATGGAATATGCATTAGAAATCCATGATGACTTGACCTTGGTGCAAGAGGAGTTCTACAAGGGTGTGTTAGATCTATAGGATTCCTACCAAGATGCATCAAAACACTCTTACATGTTAAAAGAATGGCAACATCGTGAGGAAAGATGGAAAAGATATTGAAAGTCAAATATTAATACCTCGTTCTCCATCCAGGTTACAAAATCAATCCACTTTTTTCTTTGTAACTTTTTCTTTTCAAATTGCTTTGGATGGTGGCCATATTTCTCCTCCTATCAAAACATGGCACATGGACTAATTCAATTTAACTATGCACAAATAAAATTTAAAAATTGTTTAATAAATTTGATATAATCTTATGAGAAAATTCAAATACCTACGTACTCTCTGCACTGGACTTCCTCTATGCATCGAACTTCTCATATCTCATATGCTTTTACAAGCTCTTTCCATACTTTCACACTTACATCAATTGGCCTTTTTTTGAGCCTTAGCTTGGGAGGGATTTTTTTTATCTTCTTTGTTTGGTTGCACCGAAATCTCTTGTAGTTTTGAGACATTCATAGCTTTGTCTTCTTTACAGACCAGCCTATGCCAAATTCAATCTCCATGTCATGGATAACTGCTTTTTGTAGGTGCATGGGTATCTTTGAGAATGAAAAATGTAGATAGTCTTTGAACCATTGAAGGCATGATTCCTTGAGCCTATTCACAAATGTTTTTCTAGCATCTATCATTTAGACTTCTCCTAAAACCACATCATATTCTACCTTGGTATCGTAGCTACCAATGCAAGATGAAAAACATGGCGTGTTGGAAGAAGTCTATGTCCCCAAAGTGGCTGGGACATTGGAAGTCTCTACTCCATGTTCCACATTCTTAGAGTTTATTGTTATTGATTTCCTCCTAGATATTTTGCTCAATCCAGGACTGGTTGGGGAATTAATTGATTCCATTTGACACGATTGATTTGTTTGCAATATTTTAGGGGATTTACTAGATCATTTTTCTATGTATTTGGCAAGCATTGTCAATTCCACACCATCCAATTTGTTCACTGCCTCTACCCCCAATATGGAAGCCAATGCCTCTTTATCTTTGTCAGTCTCACATCCCTATATATATAATAAATTTCTTCTTTTAAATTTAGAAATAAAAAACTAAAAACTAAAAATCAAAGAAACAATGGAAACATTTACAAATCTATAAATTGATAATGAATTACCTCATTGTGGCCAGAGTCTGCTCCCTTTGCTCCCTTCCCTCTATTGCTTGACATTTTGAGGTGACCTAGGGAAAATTATTTTTTCCCAGTTTGTGGAGGAAAATGAAGTACACACTACGAGGTATGAAACAATTTCCTATGAATCAATGTGAAGGAAATCTAATCAATTTCTAATGAGCTTTTACACAGTTCAATGTTTCCCTAATTTATATCAAATCCAATCAAAATCAATAGGACACATAAATTGATCATTCAAAACAAAAAACCTAACTCACTCATGATGCCCTAATTTATATCACAATTCGAATATACATAGTGAATTCAATAATGACCATGTCGAAAGCCCTACTTGGTACCAAATCATAAATGACAAACCATTCAAAAGCCACACACAAAGGAAATGGAACAAGCTCAAATTCATAATTTTAATACAAAAAACAAGATGCACCTTGAATCACCATTCAAAAAATAAATCTATTGAAACCTTCATTGCACATGATAGTGAAATGATAGGGAATTCATACCTTGATTTGGGAAATCAATACAAAAAAAAAGATGCACCTTGAATCACCATTCAAAAAATAAATCTATTGAAACCTTCATTGCACATGATAGTGAAATGATAGGGAATTCATACCTTGATTTGGGAAATTGAGAGTGAATCACATAGGTTGTACCAATGAAAATCACACAAGTTGATGATGAAAGGAATCCACATGTAATACATGCAAACCCTAGTCTTCAATTAATCAAAATACTCAAAAGTTCTTCAGGTGACATTTTTCCCTTTTTTCTCCTTTGTTCCTTCACGTGGCATTTTTCTCCTCTCTTCCTTCACGCTTTTGTTTTTCTCCTCTAATCTTTTCATGCACGCAGGAAGTTTTAATTTTTTGCTTTTTGATTCATATGTCGGCACTATAGTTGGCATAGTTAATGCCGACTTTAGCACCGACTTTTAGCCTTAAATGTGATTATTTTGAGGCACAAAAGGTGGCACAAAGTGCACCTAATTTAGTGCCTAGCAGTGAAAAATGATGTATTTTGCTTGGAAGTGGGTCTTCATTTGAAGCTAACTTTTAAATGAAGATAATTTTATTGTTTTTTGGAATAAAATAAATATTTTTGTTCAAAGTTTACCTTCAAGAAGAGACATTTACTTATTATTTTATCTAATATAATAATATTAAATAATTTTCACTATTTAATTTTTGTATTTTAAGTAGGATGAATGATATAGAAATAGACAATGATTGTATTTTTGAATAAAGAGAAGTTTGGACTACTAGTAGACATGACAACCCAATTTTCATAGAGGTTCAAAGGCTTGACATTAAGGGTGGAGGTAGTTTGCATGTTCACCTTCAATATTTATGTTAGATTAATAAAATTATATTTTTTCTTTTGTTAGTTTTATTTTTTCTAAAAACTCAATTACCTTGAACTCTAAACCCTAAAATATAAATGATAGAAATGAAAAATATCAAACCCTGAAATATAAACTCTATACCCCAACTATTTACCACATGAAAAATTTTGAGCTAATTTTTTGAATATGCATAATTATTTTTACCTTTATGTATCAATATAGGTTTTTTCATCTCAATATATATCAAGAAAAATAGAAAATGGAGTCCAAATCCAATCCATAAAAAAATTACAAGTCAAAATTTTATCATGGTTCCAAGGGAGCAATCATGGTTCCCTTTTTTTTTTTTCATAGTGCATCTTAATGAAAAGTGAGCGTATTAACATGATAATTTCAACAATATTCTCTTGGTGCACAACTATTATGTGACTATTGTCATATATTATAGGATCCAGAGGAGGGCATGGTGAGAGGACGTGGATGGCGTAGAACTAATAAATCACAAAGAGGAAAGTGGGTGGAAATAGATATGACAATGGAATTTGTAGATACAATAGAGGTAAGAAGAGAAAGAAACCTCAACCAAAGGAGGAAGGTGTTTATGAATTCACAAATGCTACAACATAGAGGAGATAAAGCCATTTTTCTGTCCATGAGGCCTCTGAGGTCAAAATTATTGGTTGAAAATGCACAAGAATGGTAATTAAATGTGATTCTATGATCAAGGGAAAAGTTTGAAAATTAGGATGGCCAAAACATGATATCAATATGTCAAATATATGACTAAAGTGAGGTTTTGTGTTGGATAGCATATTTTTTGAAATGATATAATTGGTGTACTAAACATTATTTACTATGTTGTTTATTATAGGGGCTAGGCGAGGCCATGGAAATAGATTGTTTCATATCAAATGAGGACACAATGGATGAAGAGAGACATTAGGTACTCAAATTTTGACTTAACTTAGGAAAAAATGATCTGATGGAATTTTGTGATATGTCCATCTTTTTTCACAGTATTATTGAAATTTATAATGTATTATCCAATCTTGACATAAATTAATGCATTTTGTTGATTACTGTAGATGGAGATTGGAGCAAATGTAGAGCCTAAGCGTTCAACTAGAAAAAGAACAAGATATGTACATGGATGTGGACCTAAAACTATTAAATCATGTAGAGGATAGTGGGTGGAAGAGGATACGACAATGGATCATGCAGACACAACAAATGATTGCACTAAACAAGAGGTTGGAAGACACAACAAATGATTACAGTGGTGAATGGATGTTCTTAAGGGCAGAAAACCAAAGAATAATAGATGAGTGTGGTTTGATGTTTTATAAACTATATCAAGTCAAAATTTTGTTTTATTTAAATTATTGTATAAAAGGGTAGTCTATAAAATAATGTTCCATTACTCAATTCATGTATATATGTGCATACAATTTATATTTATATTTTTTAACCCATATTTGATTATATTTCTTTGAAATTGATACATTTATGATTTATCCAATTGTTTCCAAACATTAAATAATCCTTGTATTTGTTGATAGGTAGAAGATGTTGATGAAACACATAGTAATACCTAGGATCCAAATGGGTTATTAAGATTTGGACGAGATGATCCAAACCATCCTTTAAACAATACCAGGGTGAAAAGAGCAAGATTGAAGAGAATACTACTAGCTAAGAAATTTGAAGAGTTGATGACATCCACAACACTGATGACATGCCACCTAGCCTTAATGATGATGATGATAGTGAAAATGAAGTGCATGAAGAAGGATTGAATGAAGTGCTTATAATTTTTTTTGGGGATGGAAATAATGATGACAATAATGATCATATGGTTGATAGTAACAAAGATAGTAGGGGTAATTACCACCAATGTAATGTTGATGATAACAACCTGAAAGACTCCATCAAGCAAGTAGTGAAGACACCTGTGTTTAAATCAGGTGCAAGTAGAACCTCAAAACTAGCATGCACATTAATATTATTAGAAATCAAGTCACTATTTGGTTGGTTAGACAAAGGATTCACTACTCTACTGAAGTGAGTTGAAATCTATTTCTTACTTTGCATTGTCAATTGGTGTACATAATTCATAAAAAAACATCAACTTCATTTATATTTATTTAAGGGGATTTTAAAACCATATATTGTATATAAAAATTCCTAGTATAGATTGACATTCAATTAATTTAACCTCTAGCAATCTTACAAGGCACTAAAAACCTAAAATATCCCCTAAAGAGAATGTGTTGCCATTAACTTGCAGAGAGGCACGTCTGTTGTTGGTTGAGTTGGGGATTGAATATAAGCAAATTCATTCATGTAAAAATGATTACATTTAATACAAATATAAATATCAAAACAAGGTAGAATTCCCTGTATGCAAAGAGAAGAGATATCGTATAGATGTACAAGGTCCTACAGTTCCAAAGAAGGTTTTATGTCACATGCCAATTATACCTAGACTTCAACGAATGTTTCATTGCAAGTCACTTGCACAATTGATGGAATGGAATGCAAAGAATAGGAGTAAAGATGGATTCATGCAAATTTTGGCCGACTCCAAAGCAATGAAACACATAGAGGAAAAATGACAAAGAAAATTCAAAGATGAACTCCATAGTATCAAGTTTGATCTTGCAATTGATGGAGTGTGCCCATTCTCTTTCCTGAGCTCAAATTATAGTGTTTGGCTAGTCAGATTGATAGTATACAATATTCCCCCATGGATGAGTGTTAGAAAGGAGCACCTTATCCTGACTCTCATTCTTCTAGGAAACATCAAGTTAAAAACATGGATGTTTATCTTGCGCCTTTTATTGATGAGATGAAACTACTATGGAAAGGAATAAGAATGTATGAAATATCACGTCCTCCATCAAATAGGTCCTTCATGTTGTATGGTGTGCTATGTTGGACTATTCATAATTTCCCCAGGACTTGGTGTTTGTTCTAGTAAGATAAAATATTTATGTATTTACACTCAATTTATTTTCATCCCAACTTCATACTTAGTTTTATACTATTTTTTTGATGTTATTAACATTACTTATTGAATTGTAGGGCTTCAAACAAAGGGGATATTTGCATGTCCAAGATGTGCAGAACAATTTCAAGGGTGGTATTCTAAAGATCTACATAAATTTATTTACGCAATCAACAGGGATTTTTTGCCACTAGATCATAAGCATAGAAATCGCTTGAAGAATCAATTTGATGGAAAAGTTGAAAATAGAGGCCCTCCCATGATTATGGTTCCAGGTGATTGGCTTAAGAAGTATGAAGATGCTGAATTGAAATCTTGGAAGGATTTATATGAAATGTTCATGTGTGAGAGACATAGAGATATTATACTGCATTTTAATTTTTGACTAAAGGCTCATACTAATTTATTATTCTTATATTAAAGGTGGGTGACCTCCAAGGAGATCCACAAATGTGAAGTGCCCAAATGGAAGAAAGAAATTTTAGAAATTGTATGTGTATTTGAGAAGGAGCTCGCTAAAAGTTTCAAGGACCTACAAGTCCATTTACTTATACACCTAGTCGATGACATTAAATTGGTGGTGTCGTATCAACGAGGTGGATGGTTTTCTTTGAGAGGTATATGAAAAATCTAAAAAGATATGTCTAAAAAAAGGCACATCCAAAGGGTTGCATGGCTGAAGGGTATGTATTGAATGAATCATATTTCTTCTTGTGTGAATTCCTTGGTAAGGATTTTGAAGATGGGCTACGCGTTTGGGATGAAGAATAGGCATCAAATATTATTGATGGAGAAAAACCACAATCTAATGGTGTTCAAGTAGAAATTAGTAAGTTAATTCATGATTAGTGTGGTTTTTTTTCTTGTAATCATTAATTTACTTTGTAATTTATTTGTCAAATTAACAGCATGACATTTGGAGTTTGAAATATACTTGTTGACATGTAATAGGTGTAGATGAAAGTGTTATACTCAACAAGTTTATTCTGTACCACATGGAATTTATGAACAAATGGATTGATTTGTATGATAAAAAGGGAGAAGAAGTGTTAGAAGCAAGGAGACAGTTTAAGAGATTGAACCCAAGGAATACTCCACTTCCCACTAATCTACTTGGGGAATGGAGAAAATATTGCACACTAGAATGGGTTACTGAACAAATTCAAAATCAAATAGAAGATGAAGGTATAGATTCAAACATAAAAAAAAGATGAAATCAACATGTCTAGAGGATGTGAAAGAAAGGTATAGTTGGAATTTTACAAAATGTTGTTTCCTTATAGTTTTGACACTATTAACTATTTTAATATTCATCATTATATTTTTTTCACTTAAATAAATGGTCTTTCACAGGCAAGGAAATATCCAACAATGTGGGCATATGGTTGACATTATTGTGTAAAAAGTGTAGATGTAAAGAGACGATCATTCGATTGTGGCATCATTGTTGACTTCAAGCAATCTAGTCGATCAAGCTCAAAAGATAAGAATATAATTGAAGGGAATCTACAATATGTTGGGAAAATACAAGAAATTATTGAGTTGGATTGCTGCTCTTTTAAATGTTGTATTTTTAAGTGTAGATGGTATGAAGCATTTTAGAGGACACAAAGACATAATACCCATAGTGGATTGTTTTCTATAGATTCCTCACACTTCCTATTGGAGAATAAGGAGCCTTATGTTCTACCAATTCATTGTGAGTAGGTATTTCTTTAACTCAAACAAGAAGCGGTAGTGATCATTAATCTATTAATTCATAGTTTATTGCATATATATATATGTGTTTATTAATCAATAAAATTTTTATAACATACATCTAATATATGTAGGTCGTTCATGTGCAGGTATTTTTCTATGAAGATATTTTGGACCTGAAATGGATATTTTTCATACATTATGATCCAAGATTAAGGCATGTATTTGACAATGCATTAGTGGATATTGAGCAAAACAATGATGGCCAACAAAATGAGAGAGAGGTATTAGAGAAAATTGAGGAAATTGACATCCATGATAATGTTGAAGATGGTTATGTTCAGGAACAAGAAGACAACAATCCACAATTAGAGGATGTTATGGAAGACAACAATATGGATGGTATAGAAAATGATGATCCAAATACATTTGGTAACAATATAGATGGTCTACAGTCAAATTTCAATGATGATTAAGATGATGTAGGTCAAGATGAGGATGATAATAATATTAAATACTTGAAAGAACATATGAACATTGACAATGATACACTGGATGACATTGTAGTAGACAACAATGTTAATGACTAAGACTTCTAAATTTTCAAAATTATTTGCAATCCATGTTTAAAAAAGGATGATTCTTATAGCCTAAACTTTGAAATTCTTCAGTAATATTATTTTTGTCGATACAAATTGCCTATTCAAATATCCTTAAATTGTTCAATCTTTGGTATGAATTGTTGGCAAAAAAAATTATGAGTACTTGGATGCTTCTTCGATTTATTTTGTATCAACATATGTTCGTTAAGACACAAAATTTAATAAAATATTAATACACGTAACTCACAATTATTTAAATAAGAAACTTTGTTAACTTTATTATTTTTAAATAGTTTCCATTTTTATGTTGAACATAATTTTGAACATGTAACTAAAAAAATCCACAATAAATGCTTTATTGTATTAGCATATTTACTCACACTAGCATAGTATTGAGGCTCAATAACTAATATTCATTCAAATATAAAAAGAAATAAGTATGGAAAACATAAGAAAAATACAAAATGATAACACACTCATGGATAATCTCTGATAATAAGATGTTCTATTTCATTCATAACACCCTTCTAGTCATACCATTATTATTTTTTATCAAAGTTTATATAGAGATTACATAATATCAACCACAATCCCTAAGCCATTAACCATTAAACTACCTAACCCCTAAGCCCCAAATCCCTTATCTTTTGACCCTTAATCCCTTAAACCCTAACCCCTTGTAAATCTTATGAATTTAAATAACTAGAAGACACCAATTTGGAGACAACACAGTAATAGATAAGGATGAAATTTAACACAACAATTGAACACCAAAATAGATTACCAATTATGAGCAATCTTCTCCATTATATTACTTTAAATGATATGCATTAATAACACAACAATTGAACACTGTAAATACATCATGAAATATAGGCAATCTTCTCCATTATATTGCTTTAAATGATATGCATTAATAACATAAGTATTTTTATATGAAATGGATGGAAGGATATGCGATCTACTTGATTTTCCTAATGGTAATGATATATCATAAAATGAGGCTTTGGTTTCCCCTTTTGTATGGGAAGTTGCAAGCTTCAAGCCTCTTACAAAATGATGTGTCTTTTCATAATTCTTTAACAAATTGTAAAAAACACTGTTAGGAATCTAAACAACTTGTAATACTTTCTTTGTTATTCAATGTGGATACTCCGTACCTCTCTAGATATCACAAGGTATATCCTCTCCATGATGAAGTATCAAATTGTCTAGTTCTTTTGCTTTGATGACTGCCCCTCTATACTTAATGTATCTCTAGTCCGACTGATAAACAAATTGATGGTTGACAGATGATTGATGTACCCTTCTTCAGCATGAGTTTCCACATTATTGATTGTATCTTTCATGTAATATTTCATGTACATTATTTTCTCAAGATGTTTGTGTGTATTCTACAATACGATTTCTTCATCGTTTATATGTTCTAATGCAAGAGGTAGAAACATGGCTAGCTCATCCTTCCAATCAATTTGTTCTCTAGGATTACCAAGGTTATCAAAGAGTGCTTGGGGTTGATAAAAATAATCAAGATCATCCTTAATTATGTTGTGATACCTATTATGTGACTCCACCAACTTATTATATTCCTGCAGTACTTGATCCTTTATATCCTTCTCATTGATAAACCCCTCTTTCTTTTATATCATTTGTTGTTGCAATCTCTCATTTTCTGAGAGAGCTGAGTGTGTTCATTTAAATAATTCCCAATATTCACTAGTAGGATCCATCATCTTGTTGAATCTTACCTTGACTATTTTAGATACAACATCATACATGGTGGTATTTATTTTTATTTCTAGTTCATTACATTTCTTTTGAGCCTTCTTATGGCAGTGTTTCCAATAGATGACATCTGCCATTCCATCCAATACCCTCTTATCCTTTTCTTCCCATGGGGAATATAGTTCTGATGAAGATGAGGAGGATATTCTATCTCTATGACTAGCCACTTCTTTCTTTTGTTTATCATTTTCCATTACTAATTTCTCAATTTGTGCCTTATTAAACTTTGACACATTTATGTTTAACTCTATTATCTCAATGGGATTAGTATCCCCCACTTGTGGACCAATAGGTGTCCAAACATTTGGCTTGGATTATTGATAAGAACAGGTCTTTTGTCTTGAGGATACAATTCCCAAATCAATAAGGTGGCCTCATTTGGATTGTACCCTAACCCTAAATACATTTTGTCACTGGCTTCTTTAGTTAGGTGCTTTGTTTTATCTCCATTTTTTTTGAAGCTATTGAACACTATGGCAGAGCTAATGTCCCATCCTGGTAAGAGTAAAACTACAACATCTTGAAGTAGTTCTCTTCCTCTTTTAGGGATGATAGGACATAACTCCTTATATACCTCCTTTCTTAGTTCCTCTAAGGAAATTTCCTCTTGTTCAAGAGTGATATATTTCATTCTCTTTCTCAAAATTCTACCTTTATGTTCATAAACAAATGACAAATATGAAATTTTAAAAAAATCATTGTAAGAGATAAACTCCTATCCAGCCCTGACCCTCACATCATCAAAGAGTTCGTTTGATGTTTCAAATTTGGATATGCTATGTTCCTGGAGTGGCTCATATTGTGTGACCATAGGTGCACTTATTTTCTCAACTTCATTATCTTCTATATCACTTTCCTCTTCATCCCCTTCCTCACTCATGGTTGTATCCATAGAGAAATTTACCTCAGGAGTGGGCTATGAGGATATGTAACTAAGGGGCTCCAAATCCTCAACCTGCATTCTTGAGTAAACTATCTTAGGTGTTTCAAAGACTATTGGGGGAACATCCTTAATCAATTCATCCACATGAGTGATGAGATGCTCAAATCTCTAAATTCTTTTGAGTATGATGGGTTGTTTTCTTTCTTCCATGCCTTAGTGAGCATAATCTTGTTATATATGGTCATTTTTGTTTTTTTGAAGCCTCATCACAATTCCATATCACATCTTCAACCAGGAATAGATGTTCATATCTAGATAACCCTTGTGACAATTTTTCTTTATTGATAAAATTTTATGTGTCAAATTTCTTTCTTTCATTTCCCAATGGAAAATTTTAGTGTGACAATTTGCTGTCAATTTCCCCATATCCTTAACTAGCAATGATTATAAAATATCCAAAATATAAAGTACTAGGCATAATGGATTCCTTACTATGCCCCTTAAGATGCATTGCATCCGACTTGGCCAACTGTCTTACAATCTCTAAATAAGCCAATCTATTTAGAACTGTCCTTGGTAGCAAGTGTGGGGCTCCTTCAAACCCATATATTATAATCATAGTGCAGAGAATGTGTACCAATCTCCCTAGTTATGGTTCACCTTTTTCCTAGGATCCTTCTATTTTGGTCTCAAAAAACTTTGTATTGTAGGAGGCAAGTTATAATCACACGAATTCCCTAACAACTTCAACAATGGTTTCACAAAAACTCCTCAAAGTATAGATAATGGGATCTCCCATATCTACTATCCCATATTGATGTCCACATCTAAACTGGTTTGTAATTCCCATATTCATCTACATCCCTTATCCTCAATTCTTCTCCCCAAAACTCTCTAGCTTGTCCTTCATATATGAGAAAGTGCATTAACAAGGAGTAATGTTTAAATTTAATGCAATCACTATTGTTTCTAATCCTCTCCATTACTTGGTTTAGAGCATTGGCTAGGTAACCAACATAATCAAATTGTCTAGAATCTCTTCTTTGTACATCCACTACCAGGACCACTGGAGCAATTGACATGAGAGATGGAACCTCCACTCCCAATACTTGTCCGACAGTGTGATATGTATATTGAAAATATTCTTCAAATAAATCTTCATGAAAGGGAGGGTTTTCATTGTTGGAAAACTTTTTGAGCTGATTTCCTTCCTCCCAAGGCCTGTGCAGTGGTAGTTTCCATGTGATGATATTTTGTCAAAATGTCTTTCACTGTGGTTGGAAAATTCATGGAGTAGTCTAATTGGAAAATAGTGGAGATGATGTAGAAGTTGAAAACCAACTTCACAGTCCCCAAGAATCACCTGCAAGCAATCACCTATCACAAATGAAGATATTCATAACAAATATGAAGAGAAGTTCTGTAAACTCTCAGAGAAAAGTTGTGCAAGCAAAAATCAGAATTATTGATTATTGAATGAATTGTTTTACAAATATTACAAAATCCTTCAAAAAGGCAATGATGCAATAAAGCAGGAAAAATAAACTCTAATCTTATCTTGAGCAAAAAGACAGCTCAATAAGATAAGATAAGAATTAAATGATAATTATCTTAGGAAATAAATAATTACCTAAGTAAACTTATCCTAAAGTGTAATTAAATAATTAATTACACCAACACCCCCCCATAAGTGCAACTTAGGGAGAAGAAAATTATTATGCAAATATGAGTCCCAACAATAAGGGCTGATCAAGTACTGATTTACAAATGCAATGCAAACTAAATCAAATGGGGTAAAGGAGAAAACCACATGGGAACAAAACTCCTCCCCAAAATAGAATGCAATGAAAAAACTAAGTGATGAAAGATGGAGGACTCCATAAGACCCCCCAAGGACACCATCCATCACAAAGATGCATAAAATAATCCCCCCATAAGAGAGGAAGAAAGAGACCACAGATCCCCCCCAGAATGAATTAACTCCAAAAGAAGTGAAGAAACTGCATCTCTAGAAAGAAGTGAGAGGGAAGAGGATGAATGAAAGAAATCTCTGAAGGTGGAATAGGTGTAGCCCAAGTTGTCTCCATAGAAGCAGGTGTGACCTCAACAAATGAAGAAGCCGAAGTAGGTGAAGACTCAATAGAAACCTCCAAAGATGTATGATCAACTGGATCCTGCTGCACTGAAACAGAAGAAGCAACAAGAGGTGGAGATGGAATGGAAGGCTCGAGAACAAGATCTGAAGTGAGAACACCAATGTTCAAGAAGCCAAATCTCTCCTCTGAAAGATGATGCACACTCGAAGTGTGAGGAACAGCTATAGGAATAGAAGCACCACTAGTAGCAAAATCAGTGAAAGAATACAACCGAGATGAGTGATCCACTATCCTAGTAGCAATAACTGCTCTACTCTCCAAGTCTCTGATGATAACTGAATCAGGTGTGAACTCCACAGATCTCTCATTGCCCCCATGTGTTATCTGATAGATGGAAAGAAGGTTATTTGTCAAGTGAGGGACACACAAGACATCCTGAAAGGAGTGGTCCCCAAAACTAATAGACCCCTTCCTTGTAACACTCATGTAAGTGTTGTTTCCCATCAAAATGGGAGACATAGTGCAAGGCTCAAAGGAAGTAAACATATTATGTGAAGATGCCATATGATGAGATGCTCCTAAATCTAGAAGCCATCTCCCTGATCCAATACCTGAAGAAGCACAAAGAGCATGTCCCTTCATATCTAATGAAGTATGTAAACCAGTTGTGCCTATGTTATGCTACTTTGAAGAAGAAGAATGAGGAGAAGAAGATGATGCAGACATCCTAGAAGGAAAATCAATCTGATGTTTCTGAAGAAGATGTTTCAGCTCATCAATGTCCTTCTTGTAACAATTATGTTATGCATGTCCTTCCCTCTTGCAATATGCACATGTAGACTTCTCCTTCCTAAATGATTTCCCCTTAGAAGAGGAGGATGAATCTGAGGACTCCTTCTGCTACTCATGAGGTTTGGAATCCTTTTGTTTCTATTTCTTTCCTTTTCCTGTAGAAGCCTTCTAATCTCTAGGCTCCTGTGATGCAATAAGTGCCTGTGAAGAGGAAGAAGGTTTCACTGTGCCCATGCTAGCTAACTTAGCTTGCTCTGAGTGAGAGATGATGCAAAAGTCATCAAGAGATGGCATAGTGAATCTCGTACCAAGTGCATCCCTAGTGGCATAAAAGGTAGATACAAAAACTGAATAATCAGGTCTAAGCTTAGAAAGGATGGACAATATCAACTGAGAGTCTTCTTTCTGAACACCACACTGTGACAACTATAATCTAAGAGACTTGAGTTTGGTGAAAAACTCTTGGATGCTGTCAAAATCCCTAGGATTTAAGCCAATAAGCTCATTCTCTAACTGAAACCCTCTCATAGTATCCTGCTTCCCAAACAAGGACTCCAAAGTAGCCCATATCTCATTTGGTGTAGTGCAAGATTCAATGTGAAAAAGAAGGTCAGAGGAAAGAGAAAGACATAAAGTACCATAAGCTTCATCATACCTATTAAACCATTTTCTCTTTTCAGTAGCACCTATAGGTTCAATTTATGTACCCATGGTTACCCTATACAACCCTTTATGTTTCAAGTGAATCTCCATTTGTTTTTTCCAACCAAAATAGTTGAATGGAGTAAGGGGTGCAATGTTGTGTAAATCCATGACAAAAAACAACAATATATACTCTCAAAATAAAAAAATATTCCTCTTTGATCTCAAAAAAACTCCTGATTGCACCTTTCCCAAGAAAATAACTCAAAAAGTAAAGGCTGAATTCTGACAAAAAAATTAGATACTTGGTGAAAAATCTGCAAAAATCAGGTCTAAGATCTGAGAAGAGGATGAAACCAGCTTTCCAACGCCTATTATTTTTTTAAAACAGAGCTCGTACGCAAAAGTTATGCCCCCCGAATTGCAAAAACCATGATCTGACTTTGACTGCAGAAAAAAGAATCAAAACGGAAAAATCCAGAAACCAAACCTACACCATCAGATCGGCACCAGAACCAACTTTCCGACGATATCTTGTTTTTGAAAAACGGAGATCATATGCTCAAGATATGACTGTTTTACTAAATATGCTCATTTAGGCTTTAAACCAAACATTTTATTAATTTAAAGATTAAAAAATTAATAAAATATTCAGCTATACCTTCATAGCATGAAAATCGAGGTGACACATAAATCAAAAGGGCACAAAAATTAGGGCAACTCAAAATTGATGTAGAATCCAAAAATATATGGCACGAAAATCGAGATGTTCATACCGATCCATACAATCGTATGGATTTTTTTGGGTTCCTATTTTGAGATTCGCCAAAAACAATAAAAAAATCAATTTTCAGCAAACCCTATCATGTTTTATAGGAAAATAGGGGTTTTTGGGCCTTTTGAGCGCATCTATGATGTCTCTTTTGCACCAGTATGCACTGTTTGAGAGATCAAGGCCAAATTTTCTTAGAAAATGATGGAAAACCCCTATGATTTGGAAAAAATGGAATAAAACCCTTGCACATAAAAAGATGTTGTGAGAGAATATCTTCAAAACAAGAACATGAAGCAACAGATCTGGAGCTCTGATACCATGTAGAAGTTGAAAAACCAACTTCATAGTCCCCAAGAATCACCTGCAAGCAATCACCTATCACATGCGAAGATATTCAGAACAAATATGAAGAGAAGTTCTGTAAACTATCAGAGCAAAGTTGTGCAAGCAAAAATCAGAATTATTGATTATTGAATGAATTGTTTTACAAATATTACAAAAGCCTTCAAAAAGGCAATGATGCAATAAAGAAGGAAAAATCAACTCTAATCTTATCTTGAGCAAAAAGACACCTCAATAAGATAAGATAAGAATTAAATGATAATTATCCTAGGAAATAAATAATTACTTAAGTAAACTTATCCTAAAGTGTAATTAAATAATTAATTACACGAACAAATGAAGTATTTGGATATAATGATCATTTCTGACCCATCATGCAACTGGATAGTTCATTGTTTAGGGTCATATTTGGCAGCTAGTGCCATAACTATCTCTACATTGATGAACACATTAGGTAGAACCACTTTCCCTAGGTTCAATCTCCATGGATTGCAAACAGGTTGGAACTTATACTATTTTCTACAATGATACATGACCAACTCATATCCTCTCTGTGGTGTCCATACATCCCCTAAACCTTTCTATTTGTCCCACAATATTTCCATGAAAGGGTTTGACTGTGTACTTCTCTTAGGTCTCAACCCCGACCTAGGACATTGATCAATCAAGTCTTGGTTTAGGAGTCTTTTAGTCTTCTCATTGGTCTCAGCTTCTATTTTTTTGTTTTTAGTCTTTGGTGTTCCTGAACTTCCTTCCATTGTCCAAAACTCTAGCTTATTTTTGTAATTCTTTTACTTTGAAATAAATTTCATAGCTAGGTTTCATATACTTACTTGTGTTGTGCTTGCTTCCTTTGGTCTTGAGCTGTGTAGCAATGATGTGCTCCAAAATTTTCAAAATTATTTGCAATCCATGTTTAAAAAAGGATGATTCTTATGGCCTAAACTTTGAAATGCTTTATTAATATTATTTTTGTCGATACAAATTACCTATTGCAATATCCTTAAATTGTTCAATCTTTAATTGGAATGAATTGTTGGAAAAAAAGGATTACTTGGATGCTTCTTCCGTTAATTTTGTATCAACATATGTTCATGAAGACACAAACATTAAAATTTTAATGCATGTAACTCACAATTATTTAAATAAACAACTTTGTTAACTTTATTATTTTTAAATAGTTTCTTTTTTATGTCAAAAATAATTTTGAACATGTAACTGAAAAAATCCACACTAAATGCTTTACTACATCAACATATTCATTCACATAAGCATAGTATTGAGGATCAATAACTGATATTCATTCAAATATAACAAGAAATAAGTATGGAAAACGTAAGAAAAATACAAAATGATAACATAGTCATGGAGAATCTCTGATAATAAGATGTTCTCCATTATATTGCTTCAATTGATACACATTAATAACAATTTTTTTTGAAATGTGAAGGTGGATGAGTGGAATATGAAACCTATCTACTTCTATTGGTAGTGATGGAAATGATATATGATGATGATTTAAAAATAGGCCTCGGTTTCCTATTTATATAGGAAGCAACAAGCTATAGGCCTTTTACATTGGATCCTCAACCCTCATATATCTTTGTCCCTCTCTCTTCTTCTATCCTTTTCTCTATCTCTCTTCTCCCTTCATCTCTCCCTCCCTCCATCCCTTCCTCTCTACCCTAATCCCCGAACCCTTAAACCCTTAGACACTCAACCCTAAACCCCAACCCTCAACCCTTAAACCCTCTTCCCTCTACCCTCAACCCAATACCCTCTACCCTTGACCCTAATCCCTCAACCCTTAAACCCAAGTAAATTGTCTACCCTAATACCTCAACCCTCAACCCTTAATCCCTCAACCATTAAACCCTCAACCCTTAAACCCTCAACCCTCAACCATAGTTAAACCCTAATCCCTCAACCCCTATATCCTCTACCCTATACATTGGAACCTAAACCCTAATCCATCAACCATATACCCTCAACCCTCTACCCTCAACCTTAAACCCTCAACCCTCAACCTTAAACCCTCTACCCTCTACCCTCTACCCTCTACCCTATACATGATTAAGCCATCAACCCTCAATTCTCAACCCTCAACCCTCAACCTTAAACCCTCAACCCTCAACCTTTAAACCCTAAACTCTTACACCCTCTACCCTCTACCCTCTACCATATGCATTAAAATTCTCTCAATCCTCATTTCTCAACCCTCAACCAGCCTTAATCTGCACAAAGTACTATGGTAAAGGTGAAATTTGCTTTGTTTATGATTATCTTGAGGAATAAATGGGTATAGGGTAGAGGATAAAGGGTAGAGACTTTAAGGGTTGAGGGTAGAGGATTGAGGGTATAGGGTTGATGGTCCAATGTATAGGGTAGAGGCTATAGGGGTTGAGGGATTAGGGTAGAGAGTTTACTTGGGTTTAAGGGATGATTAAGGGTTTTGGGTTGAGGTTAGAGGGTAGAGGGTAGAGGTCGGTTTAAGGGTTGAAGGTTGAGGGTTTAGGGTTTAGGGTTGAGTGTTTAAGGGTTTAAGGGTTGATGGTTTAGGGTTGAGGGATTAGGGTAGAGAGGGACGAATGGATGGGGCTAGAGATGGTCGAGGGAGAAGTGAGATAGAGAGAAGGAGAGAAGATGAGGGAGGGATATATATATATAAGGGTTAAGGATCCAATGTATAGGGTAGAGGGTTGAGAATTGAGGACCTACAGGGTTGATGGTTTAGGGTATAGGGTTGAGGGATTATGGTTGAGGGTAGACAGGGTAGAAGGTTTAAGGGTTTAGGGTTTAGGGTTTAAGGGTTTAGGGTTGAAGGTTAAGGGTTGAGGGTAGAGCATTTAGGGTATAGGTTTGAGGGTATATAGTTGAAGGATTAGGGTTGAGGGTCCAATGTATAGGGTAGAGAGTATAGGGGTTGACAGTTTATCGTTTAAGGTTGAGGGTTGAGGGTTGAGGATTGAGGGATTAGGGTTGAGGGTTGAGGGATTAGGGTTAAGGGTTGAGGGTTGAAGAATTTTTTAATGCAAGTGAAATGTAGGCAAGTGATTGAAGGCCAGTGAATATTGGGGAAATATTTTTTGTTCTAAAACCCCTAATCCCTTAACCCTTAATCCCTACTAGATCAGAACAATTAGGCACTAAGTTAGGTGCTAAATTAGACACTAAAGTAGGCTCTAAAGTAGGCGCTAAATTAGGTGCTAAAGCAGGCTCTAAAGTAGGTGCTAAATTAGGCGCTAAAGTAGGCTCTAAAGCAGGTGCTAAATTAGGCATTAAATTAGGAACTAATTCTGGTGATTTTTTTTTTGAAAATTTGGCACAAAACTCAGAGCTAAACTTGGTGCTAATATCGGTGCTAAACTTAGTGCTAAACTTAGTGAAAAATCAGAGCTAAACTCAAAGCTAAAATAGGAGCTAAAATCAACGCTAATCTCAGCACTAAACTCAACGCTAAATTTGGCACTAAACTCAACACTAAACTCGACACTAAACTCGACACTAATTTAGGTGCTAATTTTCACCTAATTTAGTGCCTACTTGTTGTGATACACAATAAATTCCAAAAATAGAGCCATCCTGATAAATAACATTGACTTTTTTTAAAAAGTGGAAAAAATACATTAAAACAGTGGGTGGAAGCAAAAAACAGAGGAAAAAAGGGAGCTACTCATAGGGATTTGTTGTAGTGACTACACTTGTCAAAACTGTTGGAATCATGAGAAGAAGAGAAGATGAAAGATGAGTATTTGCACAATCAAATCCACTAACCATAGGCTAGGGAAAGGATGGATGGAGGATAAATGAAATAAAATCCTAATACCATTTTTCCATTTTGAGAGCACTATTTTTTTCTATAGCATAAGACAAAATATGCTAGGGTATGAAGAACCAAGGTAGATTAGTGTTTGATGCATAAAATAAACACAATAGACAAGAAGGCTATCCCAACACCCCAAAGCCGCAATGGCTTTGGTCAAGCCAGGTATTGTGATAACCACAAGCACAAGGGATGCCACATCATAATACAAGCCCATAGGGATCTTTGTGGGTACTACATGGGACAACCAAGAAGACAAAAACAAACAAAAGATTAAGATATTCCCCTATGTTTACCAATCAAAGCACACCATGATATGATGGATTGTGGAGACCCTGATGAGGTATAATAGGAAGCTCAAAGGATAAACAAAATCCAAAAGCATCAAAAGATCACAATAAATTTCAGATGTCCTTTTCCATAGGATCAAAAGGGTGGATGAGATTGATATAGTTTGATTAGGAAGGTTACATCCTGTTAAGACCAAAGATGGAGGATAGATGAAATGATTGACATGACTCAGGATATTTGAGATGGATTGGACCTTTGGATACTAACAGATTTTTTTTATTAAGAACCAACTAGGTAAGGACATCCTTGATGACATGACACAATGACAAGACACACCCTAAAGACCTAGGGGCTCGAGGGCTAATTGGAGATTAGCCTTGCCTATGTGAAAGCACAGAGCCCTCATAGTTTGATAAGAGACTAATGACTAACCATGGATAAAAGTGGAAAGGGGACAATGGAGACTATGATGGAGGACAAAGAAAAAATGGAAAAATTCCTCGAGGTCTGATCAACTGATCGACCTTTCCTACATGAAAGCACAGGGGCAACACAGTTTGACAAAAGGACAAAAGATGATATGAGACCTAATGATGACCGACATGATGAGGGATCCTAGATGTGTGCATGAGACCCACAAATGACACTGAAAAAAAATTATGGGAGCTTAGATTTAGGATAAAAGCTTAGGATTGCGGATAGTTGATGTGGATTATCCAATGCTCAACCAAAATATACCAAGTGATGGATAAGAAGATGTAGATGAAAGGATTGGATGGATAGGATGTGAGGATGGGATTTGAGGATAGGATGGAAGCATAAAATAAATAGGATGCAAGGTAGATAATGATTACGCCCTCTATGAATGGAACCTGTTGCCGGGTTTTCACCAAATGTACTTATCCAAGGTGCCACCAAAGGTGGTTTTCACCATAGGACATATTATTTATCTTTACTATTTTTTGGATTTTTTAGACTTTTTGATTTTTTTGGTATTTTTGATGATTTTCTACTTTTTTGGTATTTTTCAAGGTAGGATAACCTAGCTGACTTAGGTATAAAACCTCTTCAGATGCATGATGTTGATAGGCTCCTCTAAGGGCTTCTCTTCAGGTGTAGCAAGCCTATATTCCATAGAATCATATTTAGCTATGACAACATAAGGACCCAGTCAATTTGCCTAAAAGTTTCCTTTTTTGTCTTGATCTTGCTAGGTATGTTGATTATCCTTGAGGGCTAGAACACTAACATTAAATTGGAGTGGACAAAATTTCTTGTTGTAGCTCCTCCTAAGATGATGTTGGTATGCTTGGAGGTGATTGTAAGCCTTGATATGATTTTCATCTAGGAGTTCAAGCTGAATTAGGCGTGCAACCTGAGTGTCTTCATCACTGATGAGGTTCTTTAGAGATATTCAAAGTGATGGGATTTCAACTTCAATTAGCAAGATTGCGTCAACACCATAAATGAGAGAGTATGGAGTGGCACCAGTGGGAGTGTGGATGGATGTGCAATAAGCCCAAAGGGCAGGATGGAGATGGAGGTGCCAATCTCAACCAGTGTTATTGATCACCTTTTTAAGGAGATTGATGAGGGTCTCGTTGGTTTCCTCTACTTGACCATTACCTTGTGGGTAATAGGGCATGGACCAATGATGTTGGATATGATATTTCTCACAAAGGTGTTTCATAAACTAATATTTGAAGGGCTTTCCATTTTCAGTGATGATGGTGGAAGGGATTCCATATCTTCAAAGAATATGGAAAAGGATGAATTTGGATATCTGAATACCCATGATTTGAGAGTGGAATTGCTTCCACCCATTTGGTAAATTACTTAGTGGTTGTGATGATGAAGGTGTGTCCATCAGAGGATGGAGGGTAAATATTTCTGATCAAGTCAAAACCCCATTGAGAAAAAGGCCATGGTGCTATGATGGGTTGTAAGTCTTGTGCAAGAGCATGGATCAAATATGTATGTTGCTAACAATTTAAGCATTTCTACACAAACTCGCAAAAATCATGCTCCATTGTACACCGATAATAACCAACTCTAAGAATCCTTTTTGCTAAGGCCATGCCATTAGAATGGGCTCTATAGACACCACTACGTACCTCGTTGAACATAATGTGAGCTTCTAATTTTTTTAGACACTTAAGGAGTGTGCCATGATACCCACGATGATAAAGTGTATCTCTAATGATGGTATAGTGGGAAGTACGTTGGATAAAGGGTTTGCATTGGTTTCAAGTGAGGTCAGGTGGTAGGATATTATCATGGAGACTAGTGTAAATGTCATTGTACCAGGGTGATTCAGGACCTACAATATCACACACCATCTCACTATTAGGGACATCATACACAAAGATTAAAAGTTGTTCAACAAGGAACTCATAGTCCATTTAATCTTTGGGCATATCAATGAGGGAACTCATTGTAGCCATAGCATTTTTTGCCTTGTTCTAGACTAGGGGATCTGCTTAAATTGGATGAAGGTGAAATACTTCTTGAAGTCATCCACCATGTGTTTGTAGGGTAACAATTTGTCATGCTTTTTTTGAAACTCATCATTGACCTATTTGATAATCAGTTGGGAATCACCAAAGACTTGTAGATGGGAGATATTCCATTGAATGATGATTCTAAGACCAGTGATAAGAGCTTCATACTCTGCTATATTGTTGGTGCATTGAAATGCTAATCTGAATGACTTTGGTATGTAGTCACCTTGAGGAGTGACAAATAAGAAACTTGCACCAAATCCATTAATTGCATATGACCCATCAAAGTAGAGCATCTATGTATATGCTTATGTGACTATAAGGACCTCTTCGTCAGGAAACTCGGCTACCAATGGGTATGTATCGACCAAAGGAGCATCAACCAACTGATATGTTATTATCTATCCCTTGATTTTCTTACGGTCCATGTACTCTATATAAAATTTTCTCAGTAACATGACCCACTTGGCCATGTGACTAGTCAAAGAGGTTCTAGATAACAAATTATTAAGTGGATCAACTTTTAATATTAACTTTACAAGATGATTGAGCATGTAATGACAGTTTTTGTCAGCTAAAAAACACTTCCAAACAATATTTTTTCATTGGAGAGTAGTTGAGTTCATAGCCCACCAACGTTCAACTGATGTAATAGATTGCACACTCTTTAGAGGACTCAACATGTTGAGCTAATAATGCCCCCAGTGCAACCTATGTAGCTAAGATGTACAATAGAAGAGGTTTACCTAGGATAGGAGGCATTAAGATGGGTGGATGAGCCAAGTAGTCCTTAATCTTATCGAAGCCTTGTTGACATTCAAGATCCCATTTGAAAGTGATGTATTTGCGTAGATGTGTGAATGATTGACACTTGTTAGCGAGTTGGGATATAAAACACCTGATGGGTTGTAGCTTTTTCTTGAAGGCTTCTTAATTACTTGAGATTACGTGGCGGGGACATTTCCATTATTTCTTTGACCTTCGCTAGATCCACTTCAATACCCCTTCTGGAGAATATGAATCCCAACAAATTTCTTGATGTAACTTTGAACACACACTTTTTTTGGATTTAGACGTAGCTTGTTGTGCTCTAATTGCTGAAATATTTTCTTCAAGATGATTGGATGTTCTTCTCTAGTCTTGGACTTCCCCAATAAGTCATCAACATAATCCTTCATTATGATATGGATGAGGTCATGGAAGATAACAGTCATGGCATAGATATAGGTTGCCCCTGCATTTTTGAGACTGAAGGGCATGACATTGTACTAAAATTTCCCCAAGGGGTGGTGAAGGAAGTTTTATGTTGATCCTCTAGTGAAATTTTGATCTAATTATATCTAGAAAAACCATCCATAAGGGATAGCATCTCATGCCCTATTGTGAGGTCGACCAACATGTCAATGTTTAGAAGAGGGAAGTCATCCTTTGGATAAGATTTATTGAGATCCCAAAAATTTGTATAGATTCTGATGTTTCCATTTGGTTTGGAAATGGGCACTATGTTGGATATCTAGTCAAGAGTAATCAATAGGTCTTATGAACCTAGCCTCTAACAATTTCTCCAATTCTTTCTTGACAAGTAAGGCCACTTGAGGATGCATCTTTCTTAGCTTTTGTTTGATAGGTTTAGCATCTGAATGGATGTCCAAATGGTGTACAACTAGTGTTGGATCTAATCCTGACATGTCTGAATAGGTCCATGCAAATTTGATGATTCCCTCTTTTAATAGGTTGACGATGATGGGATACTCTTCCTATGATAGGGATTTGGCTACATATGTGATCTTAGGGTCTTCTTTTTTTCCCAAGTTAACTTGTAGAGTATATTCAATCAAAATAAAAGATCAATTAGACAACTGAGTTCTAGCAAGGGGAAGATGAACATACCCATCCTCCAGCGCCTCATCGAGGTTTCCACTATCGGATACACCTTGTATTTTGATTTTTTGATGAGTCAAGAAGTACCTCAGAGAGGTTTTCACTAGATGACCCTTTTTTATTTTTCTTCTTCTTACTTTTGCGGTTAGGGTGTTCATCTTCCCCTAGTCCCATGAGATGCACATAGGTTTCCACTAAAGGAAAATTATTGATAGGTGCACTACCTCATAAGTCCCAATCAATGAGTTCAAGATGGTGAAGGGAGAGGCTAATGGTAAAGATAGATAGGAAATCAAACATGGATGAGAGATCAATGTCATCATATGTGAGTATGTTGGACTCTTTCTTGGGTATTTCTTGAAGGAAATCATTTTCCATATTGACATTATTAGAGGTACTAGTTGATGGTGTGGGACCCTTTTTCTTTGTATCATAGCCTAAGCCTAAATGTTTAGGTCGCATAGGTGTGTCAACATGCTACAATATTCCTTGTTCTTCCATGCCAAGGCATCTCCCATGATAATTATATTTTCAACTAACTTGGATGCATGAGGATAAGTCTCCTAGGAATATTCAATAAGAGGGGGTGAAGGCTCAGGTTCTTCTCGATATAACCACTGAATGATATCATCATCTGGTTGATCTTGTCAGGTTCTAGGAGATCAAAAAGTGCTAGACCCCACATTCTTTGAACTAAGTGTTATTTTCTTCTCTTCTTCCTTTGGTGTGGACTAAGAGGGTTGGCCATAGTTATGGGGAGATGGTGGCATGGTTGCCATATTTAGAGTCGGTTGCATCTCATACTCACCACAACCTTTATCTATGATCTGGACCTTGGTGATAATGGATTCAAATGTGGAGGATGGAGTGGATGATGTGGTGGAATATGGATTGGAGAATGATGCCTGAGGTGCCCCCACTTCCACTACTAGGTAGTAGTGAGAGTGAGGGAAGGAAGCTTCTAATGCACAATAATATTGAAAGGGTTGGAGATCAACATCTATGGTTACTTCCATCCCATTGAATGGGAATTTCAGGCATTGATGGTAAGTGGACAGAATGGCTTGCATGGCATGGATCCATGGGTGGCCAAGAAGGATATTTTATGGAAGGTTTGGATCAAGGACATGGCAGGTGGTATACTACACAATGGGGTCAACCTGAATAAGAAGAGAAATAATTCCTTTAGAGTCTCATTATGCATTATCATAAGCTTTGATAGTGATGACCTGATTATTTAAGTCAGTGTGGGTATACTCTACCTATTTCATGAACTTTAATGTACAAAGGTTGAGGGCATAGCCATTATCTACAAGGACTTCGATGTGTAAGGGCTAGTTATGGTTCAAATAGATGAAAGGCATATCATTTTGACTAAAGCCCAACTAATGTGTGGATGAAATATGTCCTACCAAGGTTTGGAATTGGGTAGGATCTATATCATTCAGAACTTGGGTATCCTGCAAAGCTTTGGTGAGGATTTCTTGATGGACAGGGGAAGACTTAAGAAAATCCAAGATGGATATTTTAGCAGGAGTCTTTCTGAGATGATCAAGAATATTACATTGAGGGATTATAGGAGTTGACTGGGCTAACGTGGAAGCTCTAGGAATGGTTATGCAGTGTGATGGGTCATGACAACACATTGTGGGTCTTTTCCTTTAACACGAATCATGGATATGTGAGGCTCTACCTGGTTGATGCACATAACTATACCATCATAGTTATAGGGTACATTCTTATAGATGGCATTGTTCATTCTGTTATTTTGGTTATTGTTATTGCTTGACCTGGGATTAGCATATGATGTACTGGCACCCTGATTATGTTTTGGGAAAGCGTTTTGATATATCTACAGTTGGGCATTGGATGACATCACCTAATTAGCATCCACTACTTTATCTCTTCGATCTATAAGATCTTGGATATACGTTTTAAGTCCCTAACACTTGTTCGTAGAATGACCTTTGATTTTGTGAAAATCACAATATTCAATTTCCCTATACCAAGTGGGTTTTGGTTTGGACTCATCAAAAGGTTTAGTCATAGGATAAGTGACTGGATAACTCTCTTGGAGGAGCCTATTGAAGACATTTCTTAAAGATTCTCCCAATTGGGTGAATGAGCATTTATTGTTCCCTTGATTTTGTTGATTGGACTATTGAGGAGGATGAATGATGGTTGATTGGGGACATATTGTGACCTTTGTGAGGTGTTAGCTACTTGGACATGCTTGGTATCAATCTCACCACTATCATTGACAACATTCATATTTTTGTTCCAGTAGGGGGACTTATCTCTAGACAACTTATCCTTATTTGGATTATAAATTTTGACATGTCCCTTAGCAATGAGAACCCTCTCAATGATAGTACATTTTTCTATGACCTCTAAAAAGTTTGTGACACAATGAAGATTGAGATTATGTGCTATATATGAATGGGCATTTTCTACAAAAATGGTTACCATGTCCTTCTCGTTGAGATGAGATTTCATTTGACTAGCCAAGGTGTGCCTCCTTTGTAGGTAGCTTGCAAAGGTTTCTCACTCATGTTGTTTCTCTTTTAGAAGATCTAAGGTATCGATGTCCTTGTCCAAATTAAAGGAGAAGTGTGCAAAAAAATTCTTTGAAAGATCCAAAAAAGAAGAGATTGATCCCTTTGGAAGACCCATAAAATAATCTAGAGCTACCCCCATTAGGCTCCTAGAGAATAACCATAGGAGATAATTGTCATTGTGCAGGACTTCTTGACAGTGTGAGTAGAATTCATAAAGATGGTTCTTTGGGTCTTTGGTTCCTTTGTACTTGTCAAACTTTGGCATCTCAAAATTCTTAGGAAAAGGAATGAGTGAGATCGAGGGATCAAATGGATAGGCACAAATCTCTTCAAACTTGAAAGAATTTTTGGAGGTCCCTACTTGCAAGTCCTTTAATGTAGATTTTATCTCTTCCCACTCCTTATTGACAGGTGCAGATGACAAAGGAGGAGTGGTCATATTAGATTGATTATAAGGAGCATATTGTTGATATGATGTGGAAAGAGTTGGGATGGTTTGATCGTATGATGGCAGAACCTAATATGAAGAGGTTTGTTGATATTGATTGGGATATGTGGATTGGGGATTGGAATAAGATTGCTGGTAGGATGGTGGGGCATGATAGTATGAGGTGGAGGCACCCTCCTGATATGAAGGAGATGTTTAATAATAGGAGTAGGCACCCTGCTGATACAATGGTTGCTACTGGGAATAATATACATTAGAATGATAGTTGTAAGAAGCAATTTGTTTTTGGAACTTACATATGTAGGTTGTCGTAGATTGGACTACTGGTAATAAGGATTTTTTTGCGGTGGTTGGGGATTTGTGTAAGATGGCTGCAACTAAGATGGTTGAGGATTGTGATAAATGGGATTTTTATTTGATGGGGTAGCATACATAGTAAACGTGCTTTGCGGGTGATACAGGTATTGAGTAGCAAGATTTCCTAGCGTTTGTGTTAGGACTTGTGTATGCTGAGGTTGTTGTTGGTAAGATGATGATTTCTGAAAAAGAGGTCAAGATGAAATTTGATGTTGTTGAGGGATTTGTGGTTGGTGAGGAGGAAGTTGATAAGATGGTGTTGGCTGATGAGTGGGGATATATGGCTATTGAGGAACCTATGATGGGACACCTTATGGCTAGTGTGGAGGTTGTTGTTGAGGCTATGGAGTAACTTGTGCTTGATGTGGGGGTTGTGAAGGAATCAATGTATGCTATGGAGGTTGAGATGGAATGGTGGTGTTTGTAGAGGCTAAGATGGAGGTTTTTGTGATACCTGCTGATGAGGTGGTTGTGATGGCATTGCCTATTGTGGGTTACCTTGAGGCTGATGCAGGGATGGGATATTGCCTTGGGGCAGTTGTTGAGATGTGACTAGAGGTGGTGGTAAATTAGATGTGGGTATAGATCCAGGTGGTGTAGGTGGTGTAGCAAAAGGATTTTCCCTAATATTCACTGGTCATTGACCCGATTGGTTAGGTGGAAGAGGTGGTGAAGATAGTATGGGAGTTGAACTTTGTTGATGTTCATGGGTGGTGGAATAGGGAGACTCTGTGGCATACCATAAGCAAGGAGATCATTAGGATTGGGGCCTTGAGGAATGTTTGGATGAGGTGCTCCCATAACCAAAATTGGAGCCTAAGGAGGTTGTATGACTTGATAAAGCAAGGTGTTTCAAAACCCAGGTTGATACCAACCCTCTTGCGGTGGACCCTCAGACATGTATGAATTTCCTAGATTACTTTATGAATTTTGAGGATCTTGCGACACCAGAGGTGTAGGAGGTGTGATATTGACATACTTGGATAAGTCAAACCCTGATGGTGGCTTGAAGCCCGTCAAGAGTAGAGTGGTGAGGATCTTATCCCCACGCTCATTGAGGAGACGATCCATTATTTGGAAATTGACGAGATTGTTAAGATACTCGTCCACTGTAACCTCGAGTTGGTTAACCATGTTCTCATCAGTGGGAGGTGACATAGTGTGGACTTCAGTATTGGACTACGATGAGCCATTGTTAGTGGGATATTGAGGAGTGTGAGGCTGGGTACCTTAAGCCTATTGTTCAGCCATGAGTCTCTTTGCTTGGGATTGGGTGACGGGCATGAAAATGCAAAACCACCAGGATGAACTAAGGTGACACTATGCTCTAGGATGCACTTAAATGAATGACCTAAGTGATGACTAAAGGATTGCTTGGATTAGATGATAGATTGATTGATTGATCGATTGGGTAGTTGATGGGTTTAGATTTGATTAAATTGATTGAGGGGATGAAACGATTGATAGGATTGGATGATCAATTTGATTGGATGGTGAGATTGAGTCTAAAACAACTTCAGAGGTTGAACTAGATGACATAAGATGTTGACGATCAGATTAGATTATAAAAAGGATGATTACGACAGTGAATATTCCTCAAGATGGAAGTAGATTGATTGGGCCATGGATGATTACTAACTCAAGATGGATGAAAATTGTAAGTGCGAAGGATGACGATCAAGATTAGACACCTAAGCCAACTTGGGTAAAAACCTCTAAAATAAAGTCTAGGGGATTGGGATTGATGAACCAATGATGAAAATGTAATATAGGGATGTTATATGATGGACCTATATGATTTGATTAATAGAATGATGACTTTTGGAAAATGTAGACGGACTAAAGTGACAATTATGAGTGGACAGATAGTGATAATTTTTTTTTGATTGTGGCAAAAAACTTAGAAAACAACAGGATTTTAGTGACCCAAAGGATTAACTCTCTGGATTTTGTATAGATAGCACATACGCCTCTGTGTAGCACAAATTCACCACTCTAGGTGACAACTTCACCTATTTTAGGTCAACAAATTCACCTCTGTGTTGAGAAAGTTCGCCTATATGTAGGACTCAAATTCACCTATATCTTGGGATGCAAATTAAATGACCAAACTCGTGATGAAAATTTTCCTATCAAAGGGAAAGAACACCTAAATTATAGACAAGATCACCTCTATCAAATGCAGAAGGCCAAATCCTCAAAACACCAAAGGGGAATTGCAGTCTTCAATAGCAACTTATGGTGGCTTTGGATGATCTTGACCAGTCAAAGTCTAAGATCCTGAATTGCAAGATAATCTTGAGAATGCAAAAAAATTCATCCAGTCCTTAAAAGACAAGATCAATGAATCAAGAGAGAAAAGAAAGGAATTATGTGGTCAGCTGAAATAGAAGAGTAAAACCATGGAAGATGATCAACATAGTCAGGTTTTGAAAGAAAAAATAGAAGAATGTGATTTTTTTTTCCAAGAGAATGTTGCCTTGAAGTGTGAGATGGAATCTATCATGATGAAGATGACCAAGGAATTTGAGGATAGAAAGAAGAATGAAGAAAATATTGCACAATCTCTAAAATAAAAGTATGAAGAATGCAGTCGACTGGAAAATGAATTGGAGCAATCCAAGAATAATGAAGAGGATCTTGAAAAATAGCTTGATGATCTCAAAAATGAACTTGCTATTGAAAATGAGTATAAGGAGAAATTCAATGCAAGCTCGGCCAAACTTGATGAACTAATCAAGGGACAAAGGACTAATGGTGACCGACGAGGTCTTGGATATGAAGAAGGAGAAAGCTCTAGATCTGGACAAAGGAGCTCGTGACAAAAGAATCTTGGACAAGGAAAATTTAGACAAGGAAATTAGATGAAAGGACCCAGAAGGAATCCGGTAAGGCAACCCAATGCTCAAAGATTTAATGGCTATTGTTACACCTGCAACAAATTTGATCATATGGCTTCTCAATGTAGGAGTAAGGTGAATGCAAGTGGACCATCATTCTCAGGTCAGTGTTTTAATTTCTATAAGTATGGACATAAGTCAAGTGAATGTAGAACTATGATAAACAATTTTCATAGAGATGTCAGATGCTATGCATGCAATAGATTTGGGAATATTGCTAACCAATTCAAATCAAGACAAAGTCAATGGAACAATTGGACTAGACAGAGAAGTGTTGTGTGCTACAACTGGGGAAAATTTGGTCACACTTCTAGGTCCTGTTGGAACAAAAGAGGATCGGTAAAATGGCACATGCAACCTGATGCTAAAGGAAAAGGGAAAGTAACTATTGATGAGATCAAGAAGCAAATGCAAAAGAAATGGATGAAGAAGAATCCCTCTGTAGAAGAAAATGGATCCACACTAGAAGCCACTTCTGGTAATACTTCTGGAAATTGATCTTAGGTGTCTGCCATAGGGGGACTTGTCGAGAAAAACTCCTAAACCCCCTACAAGTGATTGATATTGGAATTTGGATGAGTCTTGTTGACACCTTGTAGACATTGTGAAATGATTCTATGACATTAGTGAAGAATATTAGATATCTTCATAAGAATTATTTGTCTCAGAACATAAAAGACCTTAAACCAGTTGAGTTAGGGCAAGGGAATTTATTGCAAAAGTAAAAATTTAGGTTCAAGGACCATAAAAGAATGGATTCCACCCTCATTTTCATTATTCATTTGGAAGAAAGAGGTTTGGAGAGCTCTAAGGTGATTATTGTCAAATTAAGGAAAGATTCAAGCATTGAGGAGAATCTATGATCAAATTATGTTTTCATCTCCAAAAGGTATTTATTGCAAAACTTGTAAATTTGTGTGCTCGCAATTATGTCTACTCCTTTGTTAGTTGAAGTTAAGGATAGGCCACATCCAAAATTCAAATGGTATCCATATAAGTCCGTAGATACAGAGCCATTAGGTGCATTTTCATCGGTGTCTTACGATGTTCTGCACATTGAAGACATTAGGGCATATGTGCATGAAAATATTGAAGATTTAGGTAGTTCACAGTTATTGGAATTGTATTCACAATACATATTTCAAGAAGATTTTACTGTAAAACCAAAATTCAAAACCCTAGTTGACAAGAAATTTGTTCAATATGCGAGATTTCCCATATTCAAGGAAGATGAGTGGGTTTGATATATTTGAGACATCTTTATGATGAATTCATGTGGTTAGATGTTCCTTTCAAAATATCCAAAGAAGGTGTTTGTGCAATTATAGGCTTAAATTCCACCAGCAGACTTCCAGTTTTGAAGTCGGTAAAGAATGATGAGGTTACAAAAGCTACTGGCTCTCATTGGGACAAAACGGCAATGACTATTGATCATATCACTAAATTTGATGTAAAGTTTGCATCCATGGTCATAGGCTACATAATTTATCACTCAAGCGAGGAAAATTCTGTATCTGGCACAACCATCTATACAACATATTAAATGATCAAACAAAATGTAGATTTTGATCTATGTGAGGTGTTGAAAGGTCAACTATTGGAAAATATAAGAAAAATCAAGAAGGGAGAAAAGAATGTATTTAAATTAAGAAACCTATTAATTTGTCTGTATTTCTACTTCACTGGTGAAATTCCAGGATTTGGTAAAGTTTAATGGTGTAATGGTATATCAGTAGTTATTTAGATTTGGGATATACTATGTGCACTTGGTGATTGATAGACCCACAACACAATCCTGTGGGGTCATTTTAAAAATTCCCAAAGCTTGATGCACACTAGAGAGATAATTCCTACTAGAATAGTGGAATAGTATAAAGACACTATAAGCTTTATGATAGACATTGACTAGTGTCACATAGAAGCTGCTGATCCTAGAACTGTTTGGATCATGTCATGGGGTATGAAGTAGATGGAAACATTCTGAGGATGTATGCTAAACATTTTCTAAATTCACCACTAGACCCTAATGGAGAAAGGTTTGGTTCATATGCAGAGAAAAGCCTACAAGTTCATTCTAATTTGAGAAAGCCCATGTCAATTAGAAAGGTAGGAAAGGAGACATAAATCTTTGCAGAGAAAATGGGTCTTCCAGTTGAAAAATGAAAGAAATAAGGAGACAAAGAGATGAAGCTAAAGCAACCGAAAAGAAGGAAAAGGCAACATTAGCTAGTCCCAGAACATCTTCTGCTAGAACAACTAAGAGTTCCCCTACAACACAGTCTAATCAAGCCGAAACCTTTGGAAGAAGGAAGAAAAATAAAAGCTCAAGAACTTACAAAGCTGCATTGACAGATGAAGAGGAAAAAACTGACTCTGAAGTAGTAAGAGAGTTAAAGTCTTCTAGGACTTATGTTGTCAAACTTAACAAGATAAAACCTTACGGAAAAGGTAAATAAGAAAAGAAAAGGATCAAATTTGACAAGCCCTGCATGACAGTTGAGGAAGTTGAAGATGCAATAGTAAATGATGGAAATCTCATACCACTTTGTGACCTATATGAGACTTTTGATGATTCCGATAAGAATATTCTTGAAGAAGCTACTATTAAGTACTTGCATGTTTTTAATAAAAATCTTGTTGAAATCATGTCTAGCTTTCCTACAAGCCTATATAATGTGTTGGAATCTAGAAGAGAGAGTGCCAAAATAGAGAAATAAAATATAAGGAAAAGAGTTCTTGCTGATTTGTACTGAGAAATGTCAATTGAAGAAATGGAATTATTTCTTCTAAAGGTAAAAAATAAATTTAGAAGCAAGTCTAGAGCAAATAAACTCATGATTGGTGACACTGATGTAGTTATCAGTGAAACTAAGGAAATCTTGGAAGAATTCTTTCCAAGGGAAAAGTTAAATATTGAGGAGATCAAATTTGAACATGCTCAAGGGATTGAGGAAGTAAGTGTGAAGGTAAATGTGATAGAAGAAGGGAATGCCAATGAGGAAAACATGAATGTGTCTGATCCTCTGGTGTTTGAGGATAATCTGACCTCTCCAAATGCAGAAAACTTAGAGACACCTATTGTATGTAAGGTCCAAACTGAGGTGGTTGATGAAGGAAAAGAGGGTCATACTGAAGAAACTGAAATGCCTAAAGCCAAACCTGAAGCAGAATCTCAAGTTGAAAATAAAAAGGAGCAAGAAATTAGGATAGAGGAAGTGAAGGAATCTTTATTGGAGTAGCAGGAAGAGCTATATCTTAAGTTGGATGAAAATGCAATTAATCTTTCCACTCTGTCTCCAATTTATATGGTGAAGGTCGCTAAAATTTCCCAAGCCAAAGCTAGTGAAAATATATTGAAATCTCACATTGAGGACAATGAACTCTTAAAGCTTGCATTTGGAGTCCTACAAAAAATAATTCCTACTTATGTTGTGGACCCATCATGTTCCTCCTCCGGTGAGTTGAAAAAGTTAATAAGCTCTATAGACTCTCATTTCAAATCTTTTAAGAAATCAGCTCTAGATAAGGTGAAGAAGGAGTTCAAGGAGAAGAGGATTTCTAGCCTGAAAGAACTAATTGCCAAAGATAAAAATCTGTTAGGCTCCTACATAAAGAATATTCAAAGTACTATATCTGAAGGAGGAAAAGTGTACAAGTCCTGCTTAGCCTTGTCAAAATTCACTGAAGCAAATGAGAAATAGGTGAAAGATATTGAGTAGTATTTGGCTACTATTTCCAACACATTTGACCCATTGGCCAATAGTATTTGTCATCAAGAAAGTCAGGTAATATCTTTGCTCAATCAAATACAGAATCTGAAGGCTGAAAATGAAAGGATTATTGGTAGAGTAAGTGAACTCAAGGGGCCAATAAGTCCAAATATTGAGATGTTGGCGAATGCTCTGAAAGAAGCTGAAAGTGCCATGACCACTCCTGATCCAGTGAATCTCGAAGCCGTTGAAACCTTTTCATATATTCTTTGTGGTAACATTACTATTTTGGAGAGTCTCAAAAGTGTGTGGGGCTCAAAATTAAGTGGACTCAAGAATGTCTTTGCAAACATCTTCAAATTTTTGTAAGTCTCCAGATATGGTTGTACAGTTTTACAAATTTTGGGTGCCCCAATTTTTTCATTGATGTCAAAGGGGGAGAGAGTAAAGTGAAAAATGCTTTAATATTCTTAGGGGGAGCAGTATTTTGTATTTTGGCAGTGTACTTATCAGTCTTGACACTTAGTCATTTTTCCCTAAGTGTTGCCATCAATGCCAAAGGGGTAGATTATTGGCATATGGCTTCTAATGTTGTCATTGATGGCAGCTGAAGTTATTCCCATGATCCATAGTTCAGTATCCAGTCATACCGACAGTTAATGTGATACAATATGTATTACCAAAAAAATACTTGAGAAACATGGTATTTAGTCAGACAACTTGACCAGATCGACTTTTTGTTTTGTGGATCTTTGGAATTGCTTGTTAAGCATGTGGATTATCTTATTATTGAGTTTTGTGATGTTGCATTTGTTGCAGTATGAGGTAGGAGGTTCGGTAGGACATTTTTCTATCTATTTGTCTATTGTAGCCGACTCAGGGAATGTGGCATGCTATGGATGTGTTAAATGGAATTATTCAATATTTTTTCATGTTCAAATATTTAATTATTGTTCCTATCTATGGACTAGTTGACTTGTTTGTATACACATCAAATTTATTCATGATTTGGGTAGACCAGTTACAAATACTCTTAATTTTTATTGAGCTGACTTGTAGCGACTATATCCCCAGTCATGGATATATTTAGTTGATCGATCACATAATTTTAAAGAATGAATAATTATTGGTGTATGTTACGAACATCCAAGGAGAATTTGAGCAATATCATGTGCAGTTTCACTTGAGCATAGGGGTTTTGTGTGCGAACTTGAGTAGTGTAGAGCAGAAGTTCAATATCAGTCAGAAGGATAGAAGTTCATCATCAAAGCTTAACTAGAACTACAATAAAGCATTGGTAGATGCTATATTTTCAGTTCATTCTCTTTTGGTTCTATTCCAAAATATTGTAAGGGTAGTAAGTCCATTTTGAGCAATGAGCTCTAGGCAGTGAGCCTGAATGCAAGTGCATTTCCATTTTGTAATATTTCTATTGAGTATACTAAGAACTTATTATGGATTGGCAATCCACCGTGGTTTTTCCCCTAATAGGGTTTCCACATAAAAATCCTTGTGTTATGGTTGTGTGGTTTCTCACTTTATGTTTCTACATACTACTTTTGATTAAATGTGCTAGGTGGATTAAAAGACAAGATAATAAAGTTAATTTTTGATATACACTGATTCACCCCCCCTCTTAGTGTAGCTTGTTTTCAACAACCTAAAATGGAATCACCTAATAGAGAAATGAATTCTCCTAAGTTTGGGACTCTACAGATGAGGATGAGATAGGTGAACATAGATTCATCCCTACAGAAAATAAGTTCACCTATTCTATGGAGTGTACGGATGGGAAAGACTCAAACAAAATGCTGGATCACCCTTATGGACAGTAGGTTCACCCAAGGAGAAGATAAAATCACCTATTCTAGGGGAACAGGCAGACTCGAAGGATATTTACTAGACACAGAATCACCTAAGGGCTAGGCAGACTAACCTATCCAGGGGACAGACAGACATGGGGTCTCCTAAGAAAGGGACCCATAGGAAAATTCACCTCTGACAAAGATGAACTCACCTAAAGGGATGACCTAGACTAGAATCAAACACGAAATCCCCCTTTTACGGGGTAGAATCGATCATCCACAATGAAAATTCACCTTTGTGAGAAGAAAATTTTCCATTGAGGGTAGGGGCAGACTATGGAAAAGAACATAAAACATGACAAAGAATAGATAGAAAGGTTGGATTGACTCAAATTGATAAATAAGCACTGGTATCACACAATGAAGACATGCTAGATAGCACAATCCTAAATTTAGTATTGAAGGTTTACAAAATTGATGTAGGCCCACCACCTTGAGTAGACAACCCAAGTTTAATACTCTATGATACCAGGGTGGTTCTTTGGATCACCCTTTCTCATGAAGGTGGATAGGTAGTGATTTAGTGGCATAGGGTCATCAATAGACGCCATGGGCTCACCTTCAAACTCTCTCTCAGAGACTATTATAGTCCACCACAAGGATTTTTATCTCAAACCAAGGGAGTACATGGTGAGTAACTTTGGGGTATAGTTTTCATCCCCTGCACTACACCAAGATGTGACTAAAACATGGGTCTCTATCTAAGCTATAGAAGCTATCTCATGTATCCTTGATATATACTAGGTACATGAGGCACAATCGTGAACACCAACCCATCAAAAGCATGGATCGAGAGCCCCAACAAGTTATTGGAAACTTAGACCAACCCTGTATGTCTTATCTAGGTATCACACTAGCTTCAACACTTTGCTAGACATGACCTGACTAGATTGGGGTACAAATTTAGTTCTCCCCCTTTTATATACCCCATTGGTAACATGTGGTTGGGATCGTCCCTTGGGTGATGAAATCCCAGGCAAGTCCTGCTAAGGGAAGTAAATACTAGATGCTTTGGCTGGTCCCCAGGCTGATAGGTAGCGTAAGGGGAGAGCTTAGACACACTAGCACTTCCTGGGTAGATTGGCCTGGATTAGAACAAGTTATGATTTCTCGTCACCCAGGATCATTGAAAGGTGCAAGGGGAGTGGATATGTCAAAATTTTTCTCCCAAGCACAACAAACAATGTAAATTGACCCTTTAATTAATTCTACGTGTGCCTAAATTAGTATAAAAAAAGAAAGCAGACAATTGAATCTAGGGGTCTTCGACTGATCATCCTGTAGAAAATATTTTAGTAGTTTAATGCCACTAGTCTTGGACAAATGATTCGCAACACAAACATTAGTAAAAGCACACACTCATAGACAACAAAGTTAGTGGATCAATACCCAAAATCAAAATCAAATTGAAGCTCAAATCAAAAAATCAAAGGTTTGGGAATACGTTAAATTTGCTTGTGTCTGATGATCAAGATTGCCTGGATGGGCAAGTTCAATTCCACCTCTATAATCAACAATCTCACCCATTCCTGGAGACCCTTTGCATATTCACCTTTGTATCGAGCGATCTTGCCTATTGTGTCAAGTTCGCCCCTTTTCAGGAAAGGGAAAATTCATGTTCGCCTATGCCCAATACAGTTTTTCCTCTATAATTGTTGAGTTTTCCCCTTGGAACGGATTCACACCTACGTATAGAAATCCGAAGCTACAAAACTCAAACAACAAGAAATAGTAAAATGTAGACTCATGATGTGGGTCCCGCCAAAAATGTGTGCAAGTGAATTTAATGTACTAAAATGCAAAAACTAAACTAATGCAAAGACCAAAATCACAATACAAACACTCAAGATTAGGCCTAAGATGAACTCAAACAAAATGCCAAAAAATGGAACTTTTTACCTTGCTTGATTTGATGACTTTGGTTGGCGCTTTGGTAGCTTGAATGTGTGCTCCTTTGTTGGAAAAATATCTTGATGCCTAGCTCTAAATGATGGTGATGAGATGGTGAATGCAATGGTGCAAATGGGTATTGAAATGGATGCAAGGTGTGAGCTCAAACAGTGTTGCAACAATGGTGGATGTGTGCTTGGATGAGTGCTAAGTGTGCTTGAATGCTTATTGGATGAAAAAGTGGATGGATGAAAAATGAGGGAAAATTCCAGCAATTTTAGGGGAAGTGCCTCTAAACAGTGGAGGGCCAAGATTGAGCCATGATGGACAAGATCAAGGGTTGGGGTGAGTTGAGAACTCACAATCCCTCACATCTTGACATGTGGCATGTGAGATGGCAAGAGGATGTGATGTGGAGGTACTACATAATACCTTGGAATTGGGACAAGATCTCCTCATAAAGGAGGCCCTTGTCCACATGTGGGTGATGGGACATATGAGGAATTAAAAATTTCTCAAATATCCACATGGGGATGAGAGAAAGAATTAAAAATTATTTAAAATGCCTAGGGGGATTAAATGTGAATTAAAAATTCACATGGGAAAGGGGTTTCCTTCTCCAAAAGGAGAAATCATTTAATGAGGTTGATTTTGGACACATGTCGTAAATGTCATGGGGATTAGGTTGACCTAATCAAGTGATTAAGGTTGTGCAAACATGGGATTAGGAAAATTAATGAAGAATTAGAAGCAAGTGGGGGATTATGGAGGATTTGACCCTAATGATGATTAGGGGTGTGCACATCCTAATCACAGGTTAATTAAATTAACCTAGATCATAGGGGATTATGGAGGATATGATAAGGAGAGAGAAAGAATGAATTTAAAAATTGATTTAAATTCATAAAGGCAACATGACTAAATTAAATAAATTGGAATATTTATTTAATTTAGAGAGGAAAGGGAATAAGGTATTTAATTGATTTACTAAATACCTTAGGGACATTAGACTACAGGGTGATATTAATTAAATAATAAATTATTTAATTAATGTGGATAAAGGATACGAGATAGAAAAATAAAAGAGGTGAATTTGACCATACGGGGGTGGTCAAATTTAGGTGTCAATAGAACTAAAGTACCTTTACAAGGATGAGGATGTCATATGGTGGCAATGTCCTCCTATTTGGGCTAACTCCAAATTTATAGGATAGGTACATAAAGCTCTACCTTTCTCAAATTTGCTTGCAAACTTCTATTATCATTTCTCAGTTGTCAGAATCTTGCATTTTCATACTATGGCACATAGTTTAATTAGGTTAATCAAATAAAATCAATTATAAGTCATTTCCAACACTTAAAAATATGAAAATCTAGGTGTGATTGGCTCACCTACAAGGTTGAAAGTCAATCTAATAACCTTGTTGGTCTACATCCTAATGAATCCCTAGAAAAAGGAAAATTGATCCTAGGTTTTTTGCATTGACTTAAGATCACCTTTTTCTACATTTCATTTTGGTGAACCTAACATGTTAGCATTATATACCTTTTAAAATTTCACTCTAGATCTAAGTTTTTCATTGCATCGTTTTGTATTGTTTTACCTAGGTTTCATTTTTTTTTGCATCATAAAAGCCATAAAAATTCAAAAATAATTGCATATCATATTGCATCATAGGTTGCAATAGGATTAGTTTAAGTCATTTAGGTCAAATCTACATTAAAAATTGTATGCAAAATTATTATTTATTGTTCAAGCACTGTTACACATATGTATTTGAGTTACATGGTCTTAAATTTAGAAAATTATAGAAAACTACTCAGTATTAGACATGTGTGCACATAGATTCAAAACCTTTAAATAGTCTAAAAAACAACCAAGTTTTCAATTTACCAACACCCTATCTAGGATGGGGATACCCTTGGGTGGCTTTGTCTTGCTATTCTTGGCTCAACCAAAATTTTCTCATATCTTTGTTTTTGTGTTCTCAATTTTTTTTTTCTTGTTGATTGTTAATTTGAAATTCTTAACCGCATTCATTTAGGCATCTTTCATATAGCTAAAAAATTGAAAAAATTGCATTGCTTTGCATCAAAATCATCATTTTCAAATTTTGGCATCTTAGAATTAGTCAATTGTTGCATTTTATATTAGGAAATTACATTCAAATTTTTTATTTATTGTTCAAACAATTTCAACATTGTTATATACTTGCATTGGCATAAATTGAGAAAATTTTGGAAAAATGTTCACTTTTAGACTTGTTTGCAAACAGACCCAAAATTCTTAAGCAATATCATACATATCCAAACTTTCAATTTTTTGAAACCCTATTCAAGACAGAGACGCTCTTGGTTGGCATTGTCCTCCCACTATTTTTTGGCTCAAATTTATGTGGCAAAGCTCTCTCAGTGTCCTCTATATAGATTTGTCTCTATTTTTCAATTCTATTTTTAAACCTATTTGATTTTGATTATTTGATCCATAAGGAAAGTAGCAACATGTTTCCTTTTCAAAGATGTGGTTTTGATACAAGTAACACATGTATTGTATAATTATAATCTCCCTACTTGTGAGTATAATCTAAGGAAACAAAATGAAATCATTGACACATTTATTAATATCACTTTTCCTAATCTTCATTCATCTCCCAAAATCTCTCCCACTTGTGAGAATGCTTTGGTGCAAGAGGATAAAATCATAAACAATCATGAAAATCATAATTGTTCTTCTCCTGATACCTCACCTACTTGTGAAGAAGGCATCTTGGTGTTATAGGATCCATTCATTGAGCATCATGAGAATCTTATTTTTTCCTCTCCAAATACCTCTTTTACTTGGGAAGAAATTATGGTGCAAGAGGATGAAGTCATGGATACATTTCTTTCAAAAGATAATAAGAGAGATTGCATAGATGAAGATGTTGAGGTGACCGTAGATCCCCCATCCATAGAATCATCAACAAGTGGTTAATTATATTGAGGTTATGAATACACAATTGGATATTATATCTCCTTTAATTATTGGACCTCCTAAAATTCCTCTAATTATTGGACCCCCTAAATCACTTCTCATTATAGGACCTCCTAAGACTCATGGCCATATCTTAAACTTTGCAAAACAACTCATTAGTAATCATGTGTCACATCAACCAAGTTACCACAAAATTTCTCACACATACAACATAATATATAACAAGAAACCAAGAAAAATGCAAGCCATTCCCTCATCAATACCATTCTACAACTTGTTTTACCTAGTTCCCCTTATTTACCTCAACATAGTGGAAAGGAGTATGATCTTGTGGAATAACTTGGTAACACTCTTTCTAAGATTTCCTTGTGGGATTTAATTAAATCATCACCTATTTACCATGGAATGATTCAAAATACTTTGCAAAAAGTGGTGGTTCCTCCTAGTGTGCAACCAAATAATGTAGCAACCTTAATCAAGGTTATGAATTAGATTAATTTAGACATGGTCTTTCATAAAAGTGAGTTAACCCATTTTGAAATAGTATTAACAAGATTGGGATTAGGTGTACCCTTATTGACAATGGTTCAAGGCTTAATTTTTGTAGTGTTAATTTTTTGGAAAAAATTGGAAAGATAAGACTAAAATTCAATCAATTGATTTCTCTATCTATGGTTTTGATAATGTGGGACTTGAAAACCACTTGGTGTAAGAAAATTACCTATCAAAGTTGGTAAGGTTGTATTGAAAACTCCCATCCATGTCATTCCCCGTGCTCTTTCATACAGTCTTCTCTTGGTTAGACCTTAGATTCATGAGATGAAAGGAATTCCTTCAATGTTTCATCATTTAATGAAACACACAGACATCAATGAGGTTCACATGATAAAATTTGATCCCAAACTAAAATAGGAATGGAAAATACTCTTAGCACATTGATACCAAATTCAAAATTGGAACCTTTAAAAATTGAAGACAAAGTTGAGTGCCTTTCATTTGTGAAAAAAAATGTTAGATGATGAGTGGTGATTGTTATATTTCACAACTAAATTCATGGGGAATACAAGATTATACAATCAAAATAAAAAAGAAAAGAAAAAGAAGTCACAATGATATCAACACAATCTATCATTGTTCACTTTGGATGGGATATTTTCTACCATCTATGGCTACCACTTCATGCTCCTCAACCATTTTTGTCATGGTAAGTTGGTGTTGTTTCTATTTTACCTAATCATTTCCTTGGAAAATGACATCTTGGAATTTATAAAGAACTAAAATAACCCATTTTTTCATGAGGGGATTATGCTCTTAATTACTGAACATATCAAAGTGAGGTATGTGATTGAAACCTCTAGAGTGAATAGAGCCCATAAACCCAAGGATGTTACTTTTTATTACAATACAGTTAGAGACTCTGATGATTTTGAGGAAGCAGATGGTGATTTAGGTTCTTTTGAGGAGTTATCTTCTCCTCTATATGCTCATGTGAATATATCCAAGAAGAGGGATAAGGAGGCTTCCCCTTCCTAGTCTAATGGATCACATACTAATTTGGATTTGGAAGGGGCCCCTTTGGCTAGGGCCAAGAGAAAAGGTTCTATGAAGGTAGGGAAGGGAAGTCAGGGTGCCAAGAAGGTGGAATCGTCCCTCCTAATGTGAAGAGGAAAATTCTTATAGGGGAAGATAAGAGTAGGATGGTGGGTGAATCCTCTATGGGTAAGAAAATCCCTAAATTGGCATGGGGAAAGGAGAAGGAAGTTGTTACTCCTGGTGAGCCTCAGGATGGAGAGAAGAATTTTCAAGATGCATCTATGTTGGAGAAGGGGGGTTGTGTGAACATGGTGTTCACTGAAGAAAAATGTGTGAAGATTGTTGATTATGTGGTTGATCTAGAGGAGGCCCTTACTATTATGGATTTTGCGGGTAGAGGTAAATATAGGAAGGAGCCTCCTATTGGAAAGTTATTTGAGGGTTAGTCTAAGTGTTCTTTTTAGGGAGAGCACATGAATTGGAGTTGCTAGATTTGAATAATGTCACTAGAATGGATAAGTAGGGAACACATGTTTTCTTTAAGATCATGTGGCTCCTTCATGAAGTTAATCATCTTCATGGAAAGTTGGATTCATTGGAAAGTTTCAATGTTAGTGCCATGAATAATAGTAATATGGAGGTGATGGTTTATAACAGGGTCAAAAGCATGAATATCACCCTAAAAAAAAATGCGGAGGATGTAGCAAAATTAAGAGTGGATTATGATCCAAGAATTATCACTCTTGAGTAGAAAATTTCAAAAATTCAAGAGGACCTCTCCATTCTCATTAATGTTAGCCATAATTTTCTCTTGAATAGTGCAAAGGGGTTGGTGCTTTTAAATGAAATGGCTTGATAATGGAATGGTAAGCCTATTATTATTGAAAAAGAAGAGCATGAGGTGAAGGATGACACCTTGATGGGAAAATAGGACAAAGTTATTGATGTCAACCCTTATGTTTAGACCAGAAGAAAAACTAAGAAAGGTGCAAAGATTCTAGTACAAGAAGTGACTGAGGTTATGGATATGCATGACAAGGTTATCACTAAAGACCTGGATGAAATGAGGATCCTGAAGAGCCTGTTGTAGCTTCTATTCTATTTTGGTTTTCCTCTTGTTTGCTTCTTTCTTGCTACTTGTTTGTTGATTTCCTATTAGCCATTTTTTCCACCTTTTATTTTTGGGGCTGCTTCCTAATGTAATATCTTTCAAGCTGCTTTCTTTTTTGTAAAGGATTTCAAGGTCCCTTTAAAACCTACTTTTCCAATAATAAAAAACATAATCTATCATTGAATCATCAAAAACATCCACAACTTCTAGCAAGGAGGAATACACAAATTATACATCCACTTACAATGAAAATGATTATGAAAAACCACCTTCTTCAAAAGAAATGGAAGCCATTTATGGAAGAGGGTATCAAATCTTGAAATAATTTGGATATAATGGAAAAGGATGTGGTGCAAAAGAATAATAAATTCATGTTCCCATAGGGCCGAACACACAAGAAACAACAATAGGTATTGGTTCTTCTCCTTCAAAAATACCTTTACTTAGTCATACAAGAGACAAATAACATTAATTATTGCTCCTTGCTATGTGGTAGTTGTAGTATCACAACACGATCAGTACCATAGATGGGGGTATAAACTAGGCTTTATACAATCATATTTCATATTGCAAGGAAAAAAATATCATCATCCATTTTGGGCTCATCTTTGTCCCTAAACATGGGGGGCAAGGGTTTAGGTTGTCTTGTGTTAGGTGCACTCCTTCTAGCAAGGGATCCCTTTTTTTCTCCTTAAAATGTTAGTGTAGAAAGTACACTAACATTTTAAGTGGGGCATATGGTCCCCTGCTCATTATTTGCATGGGAAATGGTCCCTTTTAGTAATGATAGCATATATCTCCTAGAAAGTGTGACCTTCGCAATAAAATTGTGGCCTTCTTGATCTATGTTAGCATCTCCTTATTGGTGAAATTAGGCTTGATGTCCCATAAGAGTGTGACCTTTCATGGAATTTGACATTCCCCTTGGTGGCAATGCTATAGTTAGTATGGCCTAAGGTGTGATTTTCTATTCCATGACTTGTCCTCTCTTGGTTGTGATGTCATCTGTGATGTTCCCTAAGGTGTGACCTTTCATGTATTGAGTAATGCCCCTTTTAGTATTTTTGAAATCACCTTTTGTTGTGGTTTTATTTGTAACACCCCTAGAGGTTTTTTCCTTGTCTTGTCATCATTTTTTCACCTCCTTAGGTGAGTTTGGAATTTTTACTTCACTTTTTCCACATGCATTGGACTTATTGGTGTATTGAAATTGGAATTTTTGCTTAACTTTGTTCAAACATGATGAACTTATTTTTGTATTTGCATAGCATCTTGATTATTTTTAGAACCTTTTCAAAGTTATTAGGGAGTATAACTCTTGGTATGGTTGTCAATGGGTGCACACCTAGTGAATATCAAACTTCACTAAACCTTGTGTTGCTTTTGGTTTGTGATTCACCTAGAAAATATTAGACTTTGCTATTATATGAGTCATGAATTCCTTTGCATGGACACCTAACATAATGTAGCTTTCTAGCCAGTAGATCCATGTGGCTCATGAGTGATGTGGCATAACACAACTTTCTATTCCTCATGAGAGCATTGTAAGGAAGCTAAGGTAGTGGAACAACTTCGTACAGTAACCTTGAGAGGAGAATAATGCATAAATTTTATAGATCTTTAACAGTTACAAAACTTAAAAAGAAATAAACACAAGTATGATGCATACCACAAAAAAATAATTTATGTGGGGAAAACTCTTTCAGGATAAAAACCCCACACTCTAAAATCCACCCAATCTATTATTCAGAAATCAAAAGATTACAATATACTTGCAAAGAAAGCTTCTTACAGGAGTATCGCCACCAGAGATTAAGAGACACCATGACCACTATCAGACTCTCAAAATACACACTTGTCTACATACATCCCACCTACTTATAATAAGATTTTTGGAATTAGGGTTTTACAAGGTCATTTTTATTTGACATGTTAATGGAAAAACCTTGACATGTCAACAGGAAAAAATCTTGACGTGTCAATGGGAAAAAACCTTAATGTGTCAGTGATTTTTTTTTGAGGCATTGCCTCAAATCCCACATCTTGTTACAAGTGTACAATATTTACATGATTGGTCACTACATACCAACATACATCTTATAAATAAACCGTATATAATTAAAAGGTTGAGACACATTTTCCCAACATATCTCCCACTTGTCGAACACCTTGCAAGGACAATGGAAGGGTGTCATCACCATCTCTAATTGCTGGGGGCTGAAAGGCCCATAGTCTTTGAACACCATCTAAACTTCTCTATGCTCACAAGCTTAGTTAAAGAATCAACAACATTCATCAAAGTCTCCACCTTAACTAGCTTCACCCTACCAGCATCGACCATATCTATAAAAAAATGATAATGTACATCAATGTGCTTGGTCTTGGCATGAAATGTTGGGTTCTTGGCTAGACATATCACAATTTGACTATTGCAATAAATTTTCACTACACCTTTTTTTATTCCAATATTTTAACATAGTATCTTAAGCAAAATGGCTTCTTTATAAGCATGACTTAGTTGCCATATACTCTACTTTAGTAGTGGATAAAGCAACCACAACATGTTGCTTACTCATCCAACTAATTGCACCACCAAATAAATTAACACATAAGCATTGGTGGATCTTCTGATATCAATATCACCTATCCACTCTAAATCTACATAACCATGAATATCAAGGGAAATCTCATCTTCATTCATATTAATATGATAACATAAAGAATAATCTAAGGTACCACACAAATATTTGAAGACTCTTTTAAATACATCCCAATGAACTCTACCAAGATTAGACATATATCTGGAAAGAACTCCCACTACTTGTGCAATGTCTGGTCTAGTACAAACCATAGCATACATCAAAATTCCAATTGCACTCTGCTGATGTCTTCCATCTCTAATGGAGATGTTGGACAATCTAAAATAGATAACTTTGTTGTAGTTGAGACAGGAACACATAATGGTCTACAATCCTACATATCAAACCTCTATAAAATTGAGTTGGAAAACTTTCTTTGGCCAAGTCATAGCTTTCTATTCACTCTATCTCTTTTAATTTCCATCCCAAGAATGTGTTTAGCTGCACCAAGATCTTTCATTTCAAATTTAGTAGCAAGTTGAGATTTTAGTTCTAAAATAATACCTTTCCCTCTCCTAATAAACAACATATCATCAACATATAATGAAATAAACAAGAAATGGTCACCATCATTTTTATAATAAATACAATGATCTGATTTAGAATGCTCAAATCCCAAACTCAATACATATGTATCAAATTTTTGGTACCACATCCTAGGACTCTATTTTAAGCCATACAAATATTTCTTCAATTCACAAACCAACTTACTTTTACCTTTCACCACGTAGTGCTTTGGCTATGCAATATAAATATCCTCCTCCAAATCACCATGAAGGAAAGAAGTTTTTGAATCCATTTGTTCAACCTCTAAATCATAAGCAGTAGGAATAGAAAACAAAAATCTAATGGATGTCATTTTTGCAACAGGAGAAAATATCTCACCATAATAAACACCCTCAAGTTGAGAGTAACCCTTCGCAACCAACCTTGATTTGTACTTCTCAATACCTCCTTTTGAACCAATATTTTTCTTGAACACCCATTTACAACCAACAAGTTTTCATCCTTCAAGCAATGGTACAAGATCCTATGTATCATTCTTTTTCAAAGATGTCGTTTCTTTATCCATAGCAATCTTCTAGGATTTTGCAGCATTCATACCTAGTGCCTCTTCTACAGATCTGGGTTCATCCATGTTAGTATTCAATGAAAAAATACATTTCCAATCATTAGGTGAATACCTTTCAAGTGGTTGTCTATGCCTTGTAGACCTATGAACAAGCTAAGTTGGAGGTTATTCCTCCTCTTCTAAGACCCAGGGCTAGATGAGCTCTCCTCAACTTCTTGTCTATCATTGGGCCTCGATTCAACTTTCTCAAGTATAGAAGAAAATTGAATCACACCATCCTATTCACTTTTTTTTGGTTGCAATGTAACAAAAGAAGGCTTTATTTCTCTAAAAATAACACTTCTACTATGTATTACCTTCTATGCAATAGGATCCCAAAGCTTGTATCCTTTCACACCATAACTATATCAAATGAAGATACATTTCACAACCTTGTTGTCCAGCTTTTTGGATTCGCCTTTGACACATGTGCATATGCCTCACAACCAAAAAATCTAAGATGTCTTAAAGAAGGCTTGTGACCTGACCATGCCTCTATATGCATCTTATCAATAGGAACTAATGTAGGAGACTTGTTAATCAGGTAATAGGCAGTGGAAACAACTTCATCCCAAAACCTTTGTTCTTGGCCAACTCCATTCAGCATACTCCTAGCCTTCTCCATCAATTTCTTGTTCATTATTTTTGCAACTCCATTCTGTTGTGGAGAATATAGAGTTGTCTTCTATTAATAAATACCACAATATTTACATAATCTATCAAAATAATTAGAGAAAAATTCACCACCATTATTAGTCCTCAAATATTTTATTTTCTTTCCAGTCTGCAACTCAACCATTGATTTAATTAATTTAAATTGACTGAAAACTTCATATTTACTCTTTACAAAATATACCCATGTCCTACTATAATCATCAATAAATGAAACATAATATTTGGATTTACCAATTGAAGGAACATCTACATGACCAAATACATTAGAATGAATAAGATTGAATACACCACAAGATTTATGAGAATTTGAGTAAAATTGAACACAATTTTGTTTTCCATAAATGCAATGCTCATAGAAATTGAATTCAAGATTACAATCAGAAAAACCTTCAACAAGGTTTTTTTTTCAAGGTCCTTCGACCCTTTTCTCCAATGTGGCCAAGTCTCTGGTGCCATAACATAGTTTTCTCTATAGGTAACTTTGTCTAAGAAGAAAGAGCACCCTTGGGTACCCAAAATCCATGACCATTTGCTGAAGGTGAAACCATCAATTCTTCTATAGACTTTCTTTTCACATAAGTAATATTGCACTCAACAATGCATACATCAAGCTTATTCAATGTCCCATATTTGACACCTCTAACCATCTTGCATCCTACATCAAAAAATACTACCTACACACCCACATCTATTAGTTTTCTCATAGATAACAAATTTTGTGCTAATCTAGGGATATGTAACACACCATTAATCCTTTTTATTCTACCATCAGGAAACCTAATTTTAACCTTACCATGACCAAAAATTCCTAAATGAGAATCATCACCCAAGTACACCTTACCTCCATCAAATTCTTCATATTCACGAAACCAATCTCTATTAAAGGTCATACGAAAAGATACACCTAAGTCAATTAACCATGCATCATTACCTACACGAGTTGCCAAAGCTACAATGAATGCATCACCATCTTCCTTCTTGGACTTGGAATCAGAATCAAATTTCTTCTTTTTCTTCTTATTTTCTTCTTTGCATTCCTAACGAACATGTCCAGGCTTAATGCAATTCCATCAAATTACTTTGGACCCTCGAGGAGATTTAGATCTCCCCTTGGACTTGGATTTTTCATGCTTCTCATTCTTCTTGCATTTTCCCTTAAGTACTCCACAAAAAATTTAGGGCCTCCTTGGCAGTGATGGATACCTTCCTCATCATCTCTTTAGAAAGCAAAGAACCCACCACATCTTCAATCTTCAATATAACAAAAGTACTCCCAATAGCCATAAAAAGAGAATCCATGAGTTGCCAAAACTGCAATGAATGTGTCACCGTCTTCCTTCTTGGACTCAAAATCATAATAAAATTTCTTCTTTTTCTTCTTATTTTCTTATTTTCATTCCTTATGAACATGTCTAGGCTTGCCATAGTTCCATCAAATTAATTTGGACTTTCTAGGAGATTTAGATCTCCCCTTGGACTTGGATTTGTCACGCTTCTCATTCTTCTTCCATTTTTCCTTAGGTCTTCCACAAACATTTAGGGCCTCCTTGGTAGTGATGGATACCTTCCTCCTCATCTCTTTAGAAATAAAAGAACCCACCACATCTTTAGTCTTCAATATAGCAAAAGTACTCTCAATATCCATAACAGGAGAATCCCATGAATCGGGAAAAGAACAAAGCAAGATCTGACATTTCTCCTCCTCATTCATTTTGACACCAATTGATGCCAATTAAGCTGCAAACATATTGAATGCTTCTAGGTGGTTTGTGATTCATCCACTCTCTTCCATTCTCGAGGAATACAACTTCTTCCTCAAGAAAATATTTTTCACTAAATATTTTTCCTAATACATCTCACCAAGCTTCTTCCATAGTTTCTATGCAGAGGTCTCTTCATGGACATTAATTAAAATAGATTCTACCAAGAACAATCAGATTAGACCCTTGTATTTATGGTTCATAACATCATATTGAGCAATTTGAATAGGATCTACAGGCCTTGAAACATTCTCATCAATAACATCCCATAGATCTCAATCTATCAATAGATCCTCCATCTTTAGCTTCCACATCTCAAAATTATTTGCAAAAAATTTATCCACCTCTATTCTCCCTGATGAACTTGCCACCTAAAAAATCCCTACAACAAGATCACAAAGTGTCTTCTGCACAAGTTCCCACTCAAATCTGGATTAGTTCAAAAAACACAACAACCCACAACTAAAAACAAAGGTGATCAAGCTTAGATGCCACTTGTAAGGAAACTAAGGTAACAAAACACTTCCTACACTAACCTTGAGAGGAGAATAATGCAAAAAAATTGAGATCTTTATTAGTTACAAAAAATAGAAATTAACAAAAGTATCATGCATACCAAAACACAATAATTTATATGGGAAAAACCCTTTTGGGAGAAAAACTCCACACTCCAAAATCCACCCAATATATTATTCAGAAATCAAAAGATTACAATATACTTGCAGAGTAGGCTTCTCACAGTTGTATCACCACTAGAGATCAAGAGACACCATGACCACTATCAGACTCTCAAAATACACACCCATCTACATACATCCCACTCACTTATTACAAGATTTTGGGAACCTTCTAGAATTAGGGTTTTACAAGATCATTTTTCATTTGACGTGTTAACGGAAAAGCCTTGATGTTTCAGCAAGAAAAAACTTTGACACATACCAACATACATCCAATCAATAAATCATATATAATTGAAAGGTTGAGACACATTTTCCCAACAATCATTTCTTTATTCGATGGATGATGTTTGGTATTTGAGATAAATTAAGATTGAGGTCTATTTCCATTACTAACTCGAATCCCTTTAGAAATAACCTTTTTTTTTTATGTCTTTTGTATATCTCCTTCATGTTTGCATCATGTTTGTGTTCATTTTTGTTGTCATCTATATGTTATGTTATGTCATGTGTTTTCATCATGTTTTTGACATTGTGTATGTTATTTTGTTGCATTACATACATGTGTGTGTTCCTTTGTGCTTATTTTTTTTGCCATGGGATCTTGGATCCTAGGGGCGTGCGTGCTCCCCTAGATCCTTTTCCATCCTATCTCTTCAACATTTGGACAATCAGAACCCTCTTGATATATGTTTTCTAATTTAGTTTGAGTTAGCTTAAATTCATGCTCTCACTAAAGTGGGGGCTAAATGTAGCATAAAAAAATATCACCCTTGACAATTTCACACTTTTTTTTTCTCCCCCTTAAATTATTATACTTGATTGAACCCCTACTTTCCTAAATTATGCATTCTGAAGCTTATTTTATTGTTTTCTCATAAATTGCAAGCATAAAACAAAGCATTTATGTAATACTTTTCCCTCGACACCTTAATTTTTAGAAAATAAGGAAAGGAAAAAGACACCTTATGGTGGAAACATCCCTCTATTTTGCTTGGTCCAAAATTTGAATATATCGTTGTCAACATTTTACCATTTAAAATTCAAGTTACCAATGTAAAAAATAGAGCTGGGACAAAGACACCCTATGGTAACAATGTCCCCCTATTTTAATTGGTCCCAAATTTGAATATTTCAGGTTGATATTTTATCATTTCCAATACATTTTGCAAATATGAACTATCAGGATCTAATTTGTGGGAAATTGAATAAATGCCTATAATACCTAGTTATTGCATCATTTGAAATCTATCTAGCACTAATAAGAAGAAAGAGGTGAAAATTATTGTCAAGAGAACGTCAAGAGCATTTTCAGAGCTTTATTGCAGCAATTTAATATCCAAGCATTATGTCAAATCCTATGTGAGTTTATGCATGTTCATGTTATCATTATTTGTGAAGGCTAACCCTTTTATAGGATTCCAAGAAATTCAAGCAAGATCTAAGACCTTGAGGTGATGTGCATAACTTTAGTCCTTTAAGGAATCCATTGAAGGGTGGTGAGTTGGAGAAATTTATTGATTCATCATTCCTTCCTATCATTTATCTTTTCTATCATTATCATTTCCATTTTGGAAGTGAAAACACTAACACGGGTTTGACTAAGGAAAGCCTCTAAATGGAACAACCCTTCCTCTCTCTTTAAATGTGTAGGTTTCAGGTTTATAGAAGATTGAAGGAAGCTTGAAGGTTCATATATCCATTATTGCATTCAAAGCCCTAAATCTTTTCAACCCACAAAAACTCACCTACAAAATTATCTTACATCAATCCAACAAATTTTTAGGTAGAATCAGGAAGCTCAAATCCGACATCAGAGGAATGTGAAAATAGAACTAAAATAGCTTTACAAGGACAAAGGAACCATATGGTGGAAATTTCCTCCTATTTGGGCTGACTCCAAATTTACAAGATAGGTACACAGAGCTTTGCCTCTCATATCTTCTTGTAAAATTTTGTTATCATTTCTTAGTTCTCAAAATCTTGTATTTTCATATTAGGGCACATATTTTAATTAGGTTAATCAAGGAAATTCAATTCCAATTTATATCCAACACTCAAAATGATATCAGATCCAATGGATTGGAAAACCTTTAGGGTGGTATGGGTCATTTGTCCAAGATTACACTCATGAGTTTAGAAAATGGGCTATTTCTTTAAATGTTCCATTGTATACTTAGGATACATTACTCAAGTACATAGGTGGTTTTCATTCTTACCTAAGACATACTATTCTAATGTTGAGACCTAATAATTTGGATAAGTGTCAGTCCAAGTCACTCATTTAGAGTCAAGGGGTAAGAACACTTTCACTAATAATTTCTCAAAGAAACCATCTAAGTTTGAGGGGAAACCTAAGGGTAAAGATAAAGGAAAAGGAAAAAAGATAGCCATGGTAAAGAAAGAGGGTGAAAAACCCACTTGTTCTCATTGTAAGAAAGAAGGACACAAAGATTCTAAGTGCTGGAAAGTACATCTAGAACTTAGACCAAAGAGGTACAATGTAAATAAAGGGAAGCATAAGATAGTTGTTGTAACACAACAAGATCTTGGATCTGATTCCGAGGACGAGACAAAGATAGCTACCACTAGAATTCAAGGTAAAAACAAAGATATATCTCTTGCATCTGAATCAAGTATTTTTGCAAGTACAAGCATCCTAAATTAGATACGCAGAGGAATGAAATTTTTCATTTTCGTGTGATAACTAAACACACTAAGGTTGATACTTTATTTGACACGGGTTCACAAGTTAATCTCATATTTGAAGAAGTTGTTAAAAAGATAAATATGACTACAACCCCTCTTTTGTAGCCATACCCTTTGGGATGGGTTTGTAATGATGCATAGTTACTAGTCACTAAAACAATGTAAGCTTAGTTTTGCAATCATTGTAAACTTTAAAGATGAGGTTGTAGAGGATGTTGTACCTTTAGATATTTGTGGACTTGTGTGAGGAAGTCCATATTTGTATGACCGTAAAGCTATCTTCTTTAGGGAGGCAAACAAGTATCACCTATTTAAGGATGGGATTGAATACATTTTACGTGCACAAAAAGTCAAAACTAGTCTTGCACTAGTTAATGTTGGTCAGATGAAAAGATTAGTGAACTCCAATAAAAACTTTGTGTTAATGCTTGTTAAGGCCAAAGAAGATGAAACATTTGAGTCATTTAAAGGAAGTGATCCTAAACATAAGGTTGAATTGGTCAAAGTTGTATCCACTTATGATGACTTGTTTCAGGAACCAAGAGGATTGCTTCCTAAAAGAGATATTCAACATGAAATTCAATTGTAGTAGGATGTGCCACTACCTAATATTGGCATGTATTGTTTGTTTGTCATGCAAAATGAAGAAATCAAAAAGCAAGTTCAAGAGCTCATCTATAGAGGAGTGATTTGTCCAAGTACATCACCTTGTGGTTCTCCGATTGTTTTGGTTCCAAAGAAATATGGAACATGGAGGATGTGCATCGACTTCAAGGCATTGAACAAAATCACCATGAAAAATAGGTATTCACTTCCTAGAATTGATGACTTGCTTGATCAACTTAATCATGCAATTTATTTCTCTAAATTAGATTTGTGAAGTGGTTATCATTATATTAGAATCGCAGAGGATGATATTTGGAAGACTGCTTTCAAGACAAAACAGGGACTTTATGAATGGCTAGTTATGCCCTTCAGGCTTACCAATGCACCCACCACATTCATGTGAGTCATGAATGAAATCTTTCATCCTTACATTGATGATTTTATTATTGTATATCTTGATGACATCCTAGTTTTTAGCAAGTCTTGGGAAGACCATGTAAGTCATGTTAAATTTTTTTTTGATGTACTAAGAAAAGAAAAACTCTATGTAAAGATGTCTAAATGTGAGTTTGCAAAGACATCTCTTGTGTACTTAGGTTATATTGTAGGGAATGGTTAATTGAAAGTCGGCCCTGTGAAGGTCAAGGCAATTGTAAACTGGCCTAATCCAAGTACTGTAACTAAAGTCAGGAGTTTTTGGGTGTTGTCCAGTACTGGAGGAAGTTTATTGCAAACTTCTCCTTGATTGCATCACCATTGCATGCATTAACAAGTACAAAGATAACTTTTCAATTGGGAGTACCACAACAAAAGGCCTTTGACACACTAAAGGAAAAGTTAAGTACCGTACCAGTCTTAGCTCTATCAGATTTGTAGCAACCATTTGAGATTGAAACAAATGCAAGTGGATTCACCATGGGAGCAGTATTGACACAAGGAGGTAAGCCAATCTATTACCACTCAGAAAAATTTTCTGGCGCAGTAAGTAATTATCCAACTTACGATAAAGAAATTTATTCTTTAGTACAAAGTGTTAAGAAATGGAAAAATTATATAATGGGCAAGGAAATAGTAATCCATACCGATCATCAGCCATTGCAATATCTACATTCACAAACTAAGTTGTAACAAAGTAGGCATTTCAGATGGATGGGATTTTTATAGCAGTTTCACTTTGTCATTAAGTATAAGAAAGGATCCCATAACAAAGTAGCAGATATGCTTTCTAGACCTCCAATTTCTAATGCTTCAATGATCCTTACAAATAGTTCTTTGATGCATGCAAATTTTGAAGAAAAATATGCTACTAATGAAAATTTTAAGGATATCTATGCAGCTCTAATCCAAGGGAAACAAGTAGAAGAAAATGATTACTATGTGCATGATAAACTCTTGTATCACTTAGGAAAATTATGTATTCCAAAGAATTAACAAGCACATGTAATTAGAGAGGCACACACACTGCTAATTGCAGGACATTTTGGGGTTAGTAAAACTTTGGCATTGCTACATAAATATTGCTACTGGCCTCGAATGCAAGAAATTGTAACAAAATATATTAAGGGATGTGTGATGTGTGCAACTAGCAAACCAAGTAATATGAAATTGGGGTTGTACACACCTTTACCTATACCATCCCAACCATGGGAAAGTGTATCTATGGATTTTGTTGGGGGGTTACCTATGTCTAGGAAAGGGCATGACTATTTGTATGTAGTAGTTGATCGGTTCAGCAAGATGTGTATTCTTATGCCATGTAAAAAGAAAGTCACTACTAAACTGATAGCTCATATGTATTTTTAGTTTGTATGGGTTCACTTTGGGTTACCCACTTCCATTATATTGGATCAAGATTCTAGATTCTGTGGGGAGTTTTGGTCAGTCTTATGGAGACTTATGGATACTAAATTGAAGAAGAGTACAACCTTCCATCCACAAACTAATGGACAGAAAAAGGTAGTCAACATCATAGTCATGCAACTGCTCAGAGGATATTGCAGCAAGCATCCTAAGTTGTGGGATGAAAGTCTTCATTATGTGCATCATACCTACAACCATGCAACCCATTCTTCTACAAAGAGGTTTCCTTTTGAGACTTGCTTCGTTATTTGCCAAAGACACCAATGGACTTTGATTTTGGAACAAATGATGTTGCAGATGGACGCCTTGATGCAGAAAGGGCTTTAAAGTTCATCCAAAAGGTCCAAGCAGTTCATCAAGTCGTAGAAGCACAATTGGAAAAGAGTCAAGCAAAGTACAAGGCTCATCATGACAAGCATCACAACAATCATCATTTCCAAGTTGGAGACAGAGTTTGGTTACACATAAGCAAGGAAAGAATGCAAGGTGAAGGAAGGAAGCTCAAGCCGATCAGATATAGTCCTTTCAAAATTCTAGAAAAGATTGGAAAAAATGCCTTCTGCCTTAATCTTCCTCCATACATGCAGATTTACTCGGTAGTTAACGTTGAGAACTTGAAGTTGTGCGAACCTCTGATGATACTAGATGAGGAGGCTGACGTGCAAGGTCCATCAGTTGATGACCTTTAACCATAGTACATGTCAGAGTTTCCTGAAGACATCATCCTCGACAGGAACACTAGGACTTCACGAAGAGGAGAAGTTGAATACCTCTGAGTGGGGCTAAAAGGGATGCATCCAAGCAAGGAAAAGTGGATGAAGATTGGTAAAGTGAGGGAAATTTTCCCTCACTTTCTGAGTAACCAACTTTCGAAGGTCCAAAAGCTCTCCAGTGGGGAGGATTGATCTGGAGGATTTTCATCAAATTTTGAAATTCTCCATTTTCTCCAATTTTGGTATCATTAGAAAGTGCTCAATATCTTGACTCCAAACACAACTCAAACGAATTCAATCGGAGTCCCAGGGCTCAAGATATATATGGTCAAACCTCTGGTCAACTCTTAGAATGAGGCCAAAAAAAAGGGAAAAAATAAAGTCATCAAAATTGGTCAAAGTCAACACCATTACGAAGTGCTCATCATCACAATTCTGACAGAGTTTGTTTCACAGAAAACAGAGTCCGTATGGCAAAGTTATGGAAGGTCAAAGATTGGGTCAACCCGATGACGTTAGCGCCCAATCAGCACAACGGCCAATCAACCCTTGACATATGAAAATACCTCATCCCTCCATATGGAAAAAAATATTTTGACAAAAATAATTTAAAAAAAAAATCAAATATTAAAAAATATATATATAAAAAAATATAATAAAATTTATATTTAATAAAAATATCTAAGATGGGTCCCACCCATCCATGGGGTGACCCACATTAAATGGGTCACCACCCATGGTATGGGGGGCAACCCACTTTTGAAGGGGAACACATCCCCCTCTTTTAGGGGAAAGGATAAAAGGAGGGGAGTGTGGTGGGACCACCACCCCCCTATAAAATACCTAAAAGATCCGCTTTAAGGGGGATTTGATATTTATTTATTTTAAAACAAACTTTCCTACTTCAAAACCTAGCCCTATACATAGGGATAAAATAACATCAAAAATACCCTATGGAGAAATAAAATCTCCTAAATAAAAGGAGAATCTCATTTATAAGGCCCCAGATAAATATAAAGGGCTAAATAAAAATAATATTGGATATATTATCCTTCCGGGAGATGTGAAAAGGGGGATATTTTTGAAAATTTGCACTATGTAAGGGAGATTGGGTAGTTAATTGGTTTTACACCAATTTTGGTAATTTTGGGCTATAAAAGGAGGTGAGAAAGGTGAGAGAGGTCAAGTGATTTTGGAAGAATTTTGCAAGTGTGAGAGATTGTTTTCCTTGGAGGAATTTTTGTATTTTCGTGCTTTTGGAGAAGCTTGTTTCCACACACTTTGGAAGTGCATTTGTAAATTTCTTTGTAAACCAAGGGGAGGTTCTGCCAACGAATGTAACCAAATTTTTGGAGGAATAATTGGACCGGTCCACTCAATTGGAGAGGGGCCCGAAGACGTAGTTATTCTAAACGATGAACTCCGTTATCAATCTTCGTTTGCACTCTCTTTATCTCTCACTCTATTCTTTCTTTAATTACTTTGTAATTTCATTATTTAAATTCTGTTTGTGTGTTTAATTATAATTAAGCACTTTTGGTTTGTAATTTTTGATGTAAGCATTCAAAGCAAATGTCATAGATCCTTAAAACAAATCATCCTAGGGCCTTCCTAATTGATAATTGACTCACCTTGCGAGGTTGCTAGTAAATCCAATTGGGACTCCTAGAACATTCTTGAATGATTTGTGTGGAGAAAGTGTGATATACACATATATCATTTTTTCCACCAATCAAGCCCTAATAAGGAGGTTTATGATTGTACAAGGGGTTGTGATGAGAAAATTTTAGAAGATAAGGAAATATTTTTGGAAGATAGAAATGTCAGGAAAGAGTTACAAGAATCTTTAGAAAGGATTAAATAGCTAGAGGAATTGATACATATTATGAAAAAGGGGACAAAGGAAGGGAAATAAAGATACAAGAGTTGGAGGAAAAGCTACAAACATATGGACATGGGGAAAGATTAGACCTATTGGCACAACTTGTCATGGTACCAACTGTGGAAGGCTACCCGGGAATTTTCTCAACAAAAGGAAAATTGGAAAAAGGAAAAGGAAGAAGTAATGGCAGAGCATACCAACATACTGTAGGGTAAGAACATTGAATTAAAGAAGTTGGAAGCTAAAGTAGAAGAGGCAGCAAACAAATCTACCTATATTGTTAGATGTAGACCTCCAACCATGACTTATGCTTTGTTTCTATAGGAAAATTTTTCAAGTCTCCAATTCAATAGGTTGATAAGCAACTAGCTAGTTTCCATGAGGAAAAAAAATTATTTCCTTAACATTTTTGATGATCCTACACCAGATGAATAGGACCAACTTTGTGAATATTATTTGTATAGTTATGTAGTGCTATTGGATACAAAATGGAACCCCTTAATGTTTGTGGGGGATTTATAGGTAAGGGAACTAGCATCCTACTTCAGAAATGAAAAAATTAGGGGTGAAATCATGGAAGAGTGCATGGAGAGAAAAATTAGTTGCTCTCCTAAGTGGAAAAGAATCCAAGAATCCTAATGCAATCATAGATGAATGGTTACAACTTCTGGATCACAAGGGTACAAGAGGGAAGATCATGAAATTAAGGATACAAGATTACAAAAAAATGCAGACATTCACTATTGGACTAGTTCATCATTGTTATAGGTATGTGTAGGAAATATGGGATAGTTTGACTCCAAAATTGTAGAAGAAAGATCCCCACTTAGTGTATAATTTTATGGCCATGATTGAAAGAGTACGTAGGTACATTGATATTGTTGTTGACAAAGCATTTGTATGGGTACCACTTACATTCTAGCCACCAATACTCCTTTATCCAGTGCCACATTGCACATGTGATAAAATGGTGGAATGTGAGCAAGCTAAAAAAATCAGAATGAGGAGACTTTCAATCTATAGAAGCTTTTACTTGAAGCGGGTCAAAGGAGTGAACATTGTCATGGATCTTAGAGAAATCACACTACACTACAACCTCCAGTCGTAGTTCATTTTCTTGAGGGAAATTAAAAGGGTAGTTGGGGGAAAATGATGATTCCATATATTAGTTAGTTTTAATATATTTTATACATGCTTATAGACATTACTAAGACATTTATCCTATACATGTTTATACATTATGCTATATTTTATTCTTAATATGCAAACCTTGAACCTGGTTTAAGTATATGGAAATATGGTTATGATATGATGATGTTGCATGATTTATATGTGAATATGTATGAATTGTGATTGGATATGTATGATTAGTCATGGTTGTTAGTATTGTGTACATATTTTGTGAACTAACCCCTTATAGCCAAAGGAGGCACTGTAGCCCATAGCAACTATAGGACATAGCCCACAACCGAAGGAGTTCTTGTATAGTGAAACATGGGATGTCCCAAAATAAATTGAGCATAGTGACTACAAAATGGAGGAATTTAATGAAGGATAAGGTGTATCATTATGATGGTCAATAAAGACACTAGAGGAGGAAGAACCCTGTTACAATTGGGATTCTAACATAATTGATTTTGAGTGATCCACGTTCCTATTTTGTTACAGTAGAGTCACAATTCAACTTGGGCTCTTCTTCTTTTCTATTTTTAGTCTAGATTTAACTAAATCTTTGTCATGCTTTGAAATCCAGGGAGTGGTAATCAATGGTTTTAGTTTAGAGTCCTATTTGGAATAATCTCCCCCATGCCTATATGTATAGCTTGATGGTTGAGTCTTAAGTTAGCTAGTTAGAAAAATTGTAACCAATCAGTTAGTTTATCATATAGTTACCAGATACTTTCACTTTCTAGTTATTATACAAACTATGTTTATTATGCAATTATGATTTCATGAAAAAGATCTTTCAGTAGAATCTTATGTGATATTTTGGAGTTGTGCAATGAATGAATTTGAGTTATTATGATTGTGTTGGATCTAAGGAGTTAGATTTGGTTTTAGATTAGTGGAGAAAAATATTTGAGCAAGGGCTACTCAAGGTAACTATCCTTCACTCCTTTCTTTTTAGTTATTTCACTTTTGTTTTAGTTATTACTTCATAAATGAAAATTGTGTTCGCAAATTCTTTGCATTTTAGTCATTGATGAATGCATGAAAAAATTGTGTTTTATAATTATATTGTAATTGCAAGAGTTTGTTGTACTTTGGAGTGTAGTATAGGTTTAATCGGTTCAGTTAATTTCCAACATTCACTTCTGAACAGTAGTTAGCTATAGTCTTATATTGTAGGTACCCATAGCCATAGAGACAACTTTACTTTCTTTACTATTTTATAGTTTTATGATTTCACAAGTGTAATACCTTTACTAGAATGATTTAGATAGTTCCAAGTCTTTGAAAGCACATACGGTGCTAGTACCATCAGAAGCCTACTAGCCCTAGTCGATAATTTAATGAAGGTCTTTCCAAATGTTAAGTGGACTATTCAACTAGGTTTTCCCTCTGAATTGTGTGATTTCCACCAAGCTTACTAGACACTAGTAGGGACTCTACAATTGTGAAGATATATATAATACCTTTCACATCTATAAGATTCACAAAAAATAGATATAAAAAAAAAAATTAGGAGCTTAGAATCCAAAAATCAGGATCTAGCTTCTAGATCCAATAAAATTCACTAATAGTAAAATATAAAAATAATAATAGCACCACTAGATAGTGCTCATAAATAGATTTCTAGCAACTATTTATCTTCAAATTTTAAATATGTATTCCCAAGTTCTTCCAAATGAAATAAAATAGCTACCCTTAAGAAAAAAAAGTTTTGTAGTGGTCGATGACAAGGTAGTGCTTTGATGGAACTATTGGATTGGGTGGTGACCTAGTTGTGAGTTGGATATGGTTGGTCATCTAGGTTATGGTAGCCAATTTTGTGAGACACCAAGTAGTGATAGATGGGGTTAAGCACCCCAATCTATAAAATAATAGGGGTTAATGGTTCAATATGATTGGGGGATAGCCCTTAACTCGCTAAACCCATCCTAAAATTACCACAACTAAAAAAAATATATAATAATGAAAAGAAACAAAAAAATGCCATCAATAAATAAAATTGCCACCATTATTAAAAAAAATCATTTTTTTTTTATTATAATGTTGCATAGATGGAGCCTAATTTTGATGTATACCTACATAGTGATAGTACAAATATTATCAATATTTTATGATGTATGAACTTCATATATTGTAAAAAAAGTTTAGATCTAAATTCTAAGACCTTAAAAAAATTCCCTAATTTTTCTAGACTCTTATTTTAGTATTTATATAGGTGATGTTAGGGTTTTTAGAGTTTCTGGATGCAATAATGATGTCCATTTTTCTCTAAGATTCACCATTTGATTTTTGAAGGTTAAATCTCTCAAAATGGGTTAGGTAACCATAGATCTATATATTTGATACCATGTTGGAGTTGATGATTGAATCCCATAACTCCCAATGATTACCTACAAAAAAACTCTATATCACATTGAAAAGAGAAAAATATGATAATTTTATTTCAAACCTTGAGAATTCTATTGATGCAATATTTGATAATTAATACAATATACAATAAATTATCCTTGATAAAGGATAAATATGAAATCTTAGATGAGTATAAAATTATATCATGTCATGTGTCCTAATCCTATGAATTGAGATAGAAAAGAATATGACTTAAGTAGGAGTAAGCATGCTAATGTAAATAGGTCCTCATTAATAATTAATTAGGCGGTTCATATTTTTACTCTAAAAATTTAAAAATTATGAGTGACAAAGGGAAATATTTATCAATCAAACAATTAAAAATATTTTAGGAACATTGATGATTGATCATTGCAAGAGCACATCATATCATTGCCAAGAAAATGAATAAATGAATAATTCATTAAGATCTCGAAGAAGGAACTTGCAAAGGATTGCAATCAAGAGACTTAAAATGAGGATTAAAAGACACCTATGGTACTATAGGCATACTACATGACCTACACAAATTTAACAAACTATTGCCAAATCTAGTTAATTTATAGATTATAAGTAGCATTATCACTACCATACATAGTTCTAAATCTATGGATAAAAATTATGAAAATGTAAAACAAATAAGAGACTCTAAAAGAAAGGTTAATACAATTAAAAAAATTAAATAAGAAATAGTTTCTTGTAGCATATAAGTAAACCCAAGAGAAAATAAAATAAAAGGCATGGCATGACTAAAACATTATAATTAAATAATTATAATTGGAAGAATTGGTATTACTTTATGTCAATAAACTTAAGGACCTAGGTAAATTTAAATGGCAATGGTTAGGACAATATCACATAGATTAAATACAACCAATTGGTGTGGTAAAACTAAAGAGTTAAAAAATAAAAAAATAATAGAGGGATATGTAAATGGAGATCAATTAAAGCCTTACGATGAAGAATATTAAATTAAAAGTAAACACTTTTATACGTTATGTATTATTGTATAGTAGAATTGATAATTTGGGTATAGAGTAAGTCATTCATACAAAAAAGTGGTCAAATAATAATGAAATAAGACATGAAATCAACAGTAAGGGCTATAAAAAATATATAATAATGTTAAGGGAGTGGAAAAATACACAAAGAAAATAGGAAACACATAAGTCATTATGTGAGAATTCAAAAAAAAAGTTTTTGATAGAAGATTGAAAGAACAACAAAAGTACACTAAGCTATAGAAACCACATTTGCACCCTATTATCCCTATTTTTGACCTTATAGGAATTGTTTTTCTTTTATTTCCCTAGGTCTAAATGCATCACTGATTGATTTCCCTAGCATACCAAAAAACTATAAGCCATTGGAATTCTCTTGAGTGTCAAATTATTTGAGTTGTGTTGATGAGTGTTTTAGCACTACACAACATAGATAAAACAAAAGTTTTCTATCTCTATTGAAAGGTGAATCTCTTCAAAAAAACTTTAGAAAAGAACCCCAAGGTTTATAAAGTTAGGTATTGAAAATGTAGAAACAACTCAGTAGTGATGTATTATGATGGTAATCACAAAGGGCATTTGTGGTCAAACTAGGTTGGAAGTTGTAGGATTCAAATGAGGGTTTTATAAAATCTGAAGATAAATGCAAACCCTAACCAAAACTTCTAGATGTGAAATATGGAAATGATATTATCATCAAATATAACAATTTAAGTGATGCTTTTAACCTAAAACTAACATAGATTCAAATAAATATCAAAATATTCAATGGTTTTAGAGAGATTCTAACTTAAAACTTGTTGATGCCTAAAATTGCTAGGCAAACAACCTTATGGGAAACTCAATTAATGGGGCACCAATTGCACTAAACTGAGTGGCCTCTGAGTTTTTAAAGAAGTCAACTCCTATATTTGGGGGGTTGGAAAGGTAAAAGGAAGAAGATATATAAAATAAAATTTAATCTAAAGCGATGCGCCAAGAGTTTCATATGTAGGCATAGGAAATATTCCTTTCAAATGAGATTTGAGGGTCCACTCAACAATCTGCATGTCTGAAAATAATAGAAAGAATAGATGAAAAAACTAAGAAGTTTATCAAATAACATAACAACTTCCATTAACATTTACTGAACAAGAAGAGTTCAAGACATGACCTGAATAAGAATCTTTATATTGAAATCATAGAAGTATTGTAGATAAACTACTAAGTACAACAAACAACACAGTATAATGTCCTATCAATTAACTAAGAAATAGAGAGGCCAAACAAATTAGCATAGTATGTGAGTCTTAATACAATAATTGAGAAACAATACAAAGGCCTATAGTATTTTCACTTTTTTTTGTGATTTTCAAACCCCTTTTTAGAGAGTCGAAGTAGTATATATAGATCATTCTACTTCCTAAGAGCCAATAATAGAAAAGATTCCCCAAGCACAAGCTATACCACCTATTGCAACAATTTGAAAAATTCGTAGCAACAGAAAGATTATAAAACATGGTGTCTAGTCACCTTTGAACAAGATGTGCCCCTCTACAAATAATGAATGTGGCCCTATGGAGGAAGCAACGAAATTCTCCAGATGACATGTGTTGCCCACCCATAGAGTTGGTTAGGACATGTGGTGCAGTGGCGGGGCTTCCCAATCATTCATGCCCTCCTTGCGATCAAAATCCCCATGTAGAAGACACATGGAGTACAATCTACATTTCAAGTGTCTACTATGGGGTGTGCTAAAAATGTGCCCACGAAATGATGCAACATGGCACATGGGTGGAGCTTGGAGGAGTAACAAAGGAGAGAGGACTCCTAAAGGCCCACACTGCAGACACATGGAGAAAGGGCGGGGCACGAGAGAGAAGCAAGGGAAGAAAACCTCCAAAGGAACGCACAGCTGACACATGGTGCCAGCAGATGAAGGTACTACCATAATGAAGCTAAAAAATATGCAAGTATGTGAAGCGCGGTCTGGGACCATGAAAAACCAACATCACCAACCTGAAGGGAGCTTTAAGGATTTTAAATCCACAACTTTTGGTGACTATCAAGGTAATTTTTCTTATAGAATGGGAACCCAAAATTTCTACTTCAAAGACCAAAGCCTTATCCATTGGGCAACATAGTTAGAGATTTGAGGGTGTTATCTATAGAGGTAGCCATTCAACCTTAGATGAAATTGATAAGGCATGAGAATTATCTTGTGCCTCATGTAGATCGATAATTTCTTTGAAAGGTAGCTCCATTGAGATCCTAGTTCCCAACTCAAGTTGAAAGAGAAGCTGCACTATTGGATGGGTGCTACCTTCAATATTTGCTATAGTGGGAGGTTGAATGAATGATTGGAAAGAAGATAGATCCCGCTAATTTTCCTTTATCTTTTCCGCAATGTGCTCCATCGTGGCCACTAAATCATTAGAGATAAAGGGGGAAGGCAAGCCCATTTGAGTTAGTTTGGAGAATTGCATCCACATATTATTGATAGTTTGACTCAGTATTATAGAGAAATTGCTACCCTATAGGATGGTCACATGAATACAAATGAACTATTTCACCTTCTTGGCAGTTGACCTCTGATCCTCTATCCCCGCATTTACCAAGTTTGCATTTGCCACAGTGTATAATTTGTCCAGCAACCTTTTGGCGTCAGGCACCCTTTCTGCAATGAATTGTGGAACCTATTCAATCGTTCCACGCACCTCCATACTAAAATTTTCCACATCCACCATGAATTGGAGTGTTGATCATAGGATCAAACAAAAAAAAATGACTTTCTCCCAGTATGAGGCATATAACTACTGGGCCACCAAAAGGAGATTTGATTGAGGAGTAGGGGGTTGGGAAGGAATTTTCAAAAGTCCAATCTCTAACTCCCTAGAATCAATCTCTTCCATCAACTTGTCAACTTTCCTAGTAGATGTAGAGAGTTGTTCTTGTAGAGTTCCCAACTCAACATCCCTGCTTTTCAATAGCTCCTCAGCTTGACCTTAGGTTGCGGATTCCTTTTCCAGTGAGAGATTTATTTCCTGGAGTTCCTTGTCAAATTGAGCCTATCGATCTTGGAGCTCCTTGTCCTTCTACTACATTTCCTACTCCAATTGAGCTTGCTAATCCCGAAGCTCTTTATTCTTCTATTGCATTTCTCCCTCTGCTTGAGCTAGCTGGTCTTGTAACTCCTAGTTTTTTTGCTATATTCCAGTAACCAAGTGGGATACTAGGACAGGAACCTTGCAAGTTCCTCCTAAAGTTTGGCCTTTTCCGCCCACGCTTGTTGAGAGAAGCATGCAATTTCAGCATCCTTAGCCTTTTCCCTTTTTTGTAGGATTTCCATTATTTCCTTAACATTCTTGAGCTCCTCTTCTCTCTTCCTCAGTTGGTGACGATGCTTCAAAAATTCTATAGTCACCACCCACTAGGTCTCCTCCATTAGCTCAACTTTGTCCTATGGCCGAGCTGCATGTAAATCAATCCCCACAGCATGGATTGTATAATCCTTAGGTTGCATCTTCCCTTGCAGTTTGATGATGTTGGGATTCATGGTTGAAAATGTTAACGACCACTGAAATTGATTAAAAAGGGTCTACATGCATGACTTGACAAGCTTCATTGCATCCTTTTGTTTTCTCTTCTGGGTTCTTATAGCCCGCGGTGCCTTAGTTCTGTTATTTTGTGCAAAAAATCTACTAGCAATTTAATCTGTTCACCAGAAAAGGGTACACCAGGAGGAAGAAAGAAATAGAATGAAATAATTGTGGTCTCAAATGATGTCTTCTTTGGCAGAGCGACCATCAATTGGGAGAAAGGGGGAATGCAATGCCAGGGTCCAGTTTGGGAAGTGGCAAAAGGAGTCATAGGGAGTGGTAGTGGTAGCAGAGACATAGAGGTTACCATCTATTTGGAAAGTTGAGTCAGAGTTGATGTGATAGTAGCAAAAGGATTAGCAATGACGGGTTCTGATTGGGCCCTGAAAAAAGATGGAACAAACCACGGTGGAGTAAAAGTTGCTTGTTTGATTTGGGAGATTTGGGAGAAACCTCCCACAAGCACAGAAGCAGAAAATGATAGTTTGACACTCAAAATAATTAGGGATGTGGATGTAGTAGGGGTAACCAAATACTGAGAAGCAAGAAGAGAGGGAGAGAAAGATACTTGAGTTGTAGAGGACTCTGATCCTTGGCTCGTTGCAAGTGTTTGTAAGTTTTCTGTAGGAGTTACATCAATGTGTGGCCTCTTCTTGGGTGGAGAGTTGTCAACCTCTATTACCTCTTGAGATTTTTGGGCTGCCCTAGGACTCTTCGTATCCCATGTATGTGGTAGTGATTCCTCTAAATGAGATTTAGTCACTTGCGCGCTCAGTGGAGCTTTGCTGGGCTATTTTGCTGCTTTTCTAGTTTTTTGTATTTGGGCCCTTTTCACCTCTTTTCTTTTCATTAGTGCAACCACTTCCACTAGATCTCTATCCTCATCTTTGCTCGCATCAGTATCATCATGCTTTCTATTCCAAAGATCATCAAATATGTCATCCATGTCAGTTTCCTCAAGCAAGGAATCAAGGCATTTGGTCTCCTAATGATAGGTCCAAAATTGTGCAATTTTATCGTTACTGCACTAGTAGTGCTTGGCCAATTGATTATAAAGTGTTCCCCCAATTTTACACATGTCACTAGGCTTGGCCAAAGGAAAATAGAAAGATAGTCATGGTTGCCTCTTATCACCGGTGGGAACATATGCTAGGTCCACAAATAGATTTAGGTCCCTTGACTTCAAACTCCGTTGAGCTTCCCAATAGGGTCAGGAGCTATGGGTCACCTTAACATTTAGGTCTGCTAAGTCATTATCAAGATTATAATCCCATTTATCAGAAATTAATACTAGCCCAAGATGAGCAAGATTCACAGCTAGCATACCATGCATCTACTTCTTTTCCATTATTACCATACTTAAGCTCAAAGGGCATTTGAAAAAACCTTTCTTATTCTTCCCCCCACAAAACATGATGTCTATAATCATCAATTGTCGAAATACCTCAAGGTCCAACACCCTATTTGTGACACATATCGGGAGTCGAAATGGTTCCTCGGTAAAACCATGCAACTTAACAAATGAAAAATATTCTCCAAGGAACCGATCATAAGGAGGAACAAAGTCTTGCATCCACCTTACTTGCTCGGTGGAGAACTGATACCAGTCACCTCCACCATTCTTATTAAAATCTCACAATGTTGGAGTTGGAAAAACTCAGAAAATGCATAGTAATCATAAGTTATGGAAAGGAGAGGATTCCACACAGAAACCAACTTTCTTACCCCATTTTCATCAAAAATAGACAAACCCATACGGTTTCTAAAGAAATTAGGTTTTTGGTGCAAAAAAATGTGAGCAAGGAAAGAAGAAAACTTGAACCTAAACTATGTGTGGTATTCCTTGAATTGGTCCAACAAATCTCAAACAATGACCTTTGCAAAGTCGTACCAGAATAAAGAATGTTGTCTTCTCAACTGAAAACCCAAACCCATTTGAAACTCATGCACATTCTTTTCACTGCCCATACCACAAACAAAATCCAACATGGAGGTGTCCTGTAAGTCTGAGTTAAAAAAATTGTACCCAACTAGAAATTGCGGTTGGCTAATATCATCCTTGGCCTTTTTTGTTTCTTGATTATAAAAGCTTAGAGCATATTTTCTGGTCCTCTAGAATTATTTTGAGTCACTTATACTGAATCTCTCCATCACTTCTATTCCCCTTCCTGTAGGGATGCATAACATATATTTAATAGCTTCAATGTTTATTAACACCCTCAGGTTCTAGCCTTTTATTTCGTCGATATCTGAATTGAAATTTTTAGTGCATTCATGAACTAGTTCCAGGAAGTGATGCACTAAAGGGACCATATACTATGGAAGACCACAGAACAACTTGTGCACCAAAGACTCTTGGTTGTTAGTATTTTTCATTCTCTCATAGGATGCTTCAGTAAGACTCTTAGGGTTGGTTTTGAGTTCAGGATCATGAATGTTGTCCCACTCCTCCACTATTTGGGCTTTGCTCCTATGGTCTATCTTCTGCACGACCTATGTGTGAGGCCACCTTGGCTTTCTTGGCATCCCAAGCAAAGCATAAGAGATGTTACCGAAAAAATTAGCCATTGGCGCTATCAACATGGCATCAAATAAGCTTTCAACCGCCTCTCTATGTGCTTCCATTTGAGGATTCTATAGACTTTTGTAAATGCTCAACCTTTTTGCAATTCTTACTTGGGCTCTTTTCAGCAAACTGTGCACTCAAGACTCTTCACAATGTTGTTCTTTTGCATGCAACACTAGCCTTTTCTTGAACTGGAGTTGGAGATAATAGTTTTTTCAAGCAATAAATTCGGCACGCACTGCTAGCTCTCCCATGCATGCAAAATGAATTCTCACTCTTTTGAAAAGACAATAATTCATAATGAAAATTAGTAATCATGTCTTGCGGCACCATCCCTTGGGAAATTGAGTCGGTAATTAAAGGCATACAAAACCTTTCACATGCTTTCTCATTTAATAACTTAAAAAGAATGATTAAGCAAACGGGCGTAATAAGTACACAAAAATATTTGAGTTCATCCTTGGAGATTGAAAAGTGTCCATAGTATGACACATAGCACCTAACCGTGTGGACTATCACTTGCGCTTGCCACTAGTTTTAGCAGATTAATTACTTCTTAACTTGCATGCAACAATTCATATGCAGCAAACACAGCTTGGTGGGATTTTTGAGTTTTCTCTCAGTGGGATTTTTGAGTTTTCTCTTGATCAACATCATGCTTATTGCATGCTTTGTACCTTGGCTACTTCTATAAATAGACTTAAGGATAACAACATAATTTACATTTGGTAATTGGCATTATTGATAAACACAATGAATACTCCTATTAGGCTAACTAGCAATAGGTTTCAGGTAGCTTTCCTTGGGGAAATTTCCAGTAGGTGTTTGAAACAAATGACAAAGAATAAGAATTCTTTGGCCATAATTGCAATGAAGTGGGTACTGGGGAGGGACTATATAGAGTATGGGGACAAGTATAGGGTAAACATTGATATTTTCTCTCATTTCATTGCCTCTTTTCTTGACATTTAGTTGTCGAAACAAATGATACTGCAACTCACCATGGAAATTGTTCCAAAGCACTACCTTTGAGGCCTTGGTGATGTGGTGACAAATGCAGTATATGGCCTTGGTATTCCAACAACAAGCGATCTACGCTAACACATTGAAGAGGTTGCAATGGTGCCCTGGGTACCATTTCTTTGTCAATTTCACTTTATGACTATTGGAGAACACCACCAAAGGGTTTCACATGCCTACCACTTCTTACTGAGATGCTACAACTTAGTGCTTTTCTATGACGTGGAGTGGTATACTAACTTCATAAACTTGGTGTTTCCTCCTCCACTCGCTATTGCCATTGTCGGAGTTCCTACTGCCCCTGCTACTGTTGATGTTGTTGCTCCTGATGTTATCCCTATTGAACCTATTGTTGTTAATGGTGATGTTGCCCCTATTGAAGAATAAACTCTTTTCTCCTCCTTTTTGTACATATGTCTCAAAAATATTTTAATACATATACTCGAAAGCCTAGCCTAAGATTCATTTTTCATTGTAATGTTACAAAGTATATATTACCATATAATGAATATACAACTCCTTTTGTCAAATTTCTATCTCTTTTTCTTATTTTTGCTTCTTGCATCATGGGTTCCATTTAATAAAGACTCGGCCAAAAAAAACACAAAGAATTAAACAATTTCATAATTACATATTTACATAATTACATATTTATACTGGTAAAATTAAACAATTTCAGGTGAATTCTATTGACATGAATTCCCAATGCTTCTTTTTCCATATTTTCTAATTCAAATTTATTATGTTGCTTGCATTGAATAATTCAAAAAGTGCCTTCCCACAGACTATCAAATTTTTTGTGTGGCCTAGGCTTTGCAGCTCTCTCATTGAATTTTAGCACTAAGTCTCTACATTTAAGACCCTAGTTGGAGGTTTTCTTGTCAAACCACTTCTTAACCACCTACTGACGGTTACACATGGTCGTCAAGGACTTTTCTCTTTTCTCTTGTACCTCAAACAACTTAGCCAACTGGATCTCCATGGCTCCATTTTTCTCTACCTCTAGAGACTTAAGCAACTGTAGTGCAGGAATTTCCATATAGGCAATATTGCTTCCTTCCTATATACCAACTTGTACAACAAAGTCTTTAAGAATTGCTTGGGGGTTATCCAATCTGCCCAAAGTACTACTTTGAGGTTCTTATGCCACACCCTCTGGTGCTCTAACCTGATTCTTTTGATGAGTCAAACTAAATTCTTATTAGTCAACTCAGCCAAACCATTTCCCTGCAGGTAATAGTTTGAAGATGTCTTTAGGAATATGCCATCTTTTGTGTGAATTGAAATACATTCAAACCTAGGAATTCCTTCGTGTTGTCAGAGATGATGGTATTTGGTGGGACGAACCTTGCCAGTTCCTTGAGGAAATTCACAATCTCTACCTCAGTCATGTTCTTCAGGGGCATGGCCTCTATCCATTTGCTAATGTAATCTGTAGTTGTGAGGATCCAATTATGTCCATCATTGGAGGTGGGATTAGTTATCCTAATGAAATCCAATTCCCACTATACGAAGGGTTCTTCAACCACTATGGGATTGAGAAGCAATGTTGAGTTTTTCTCCTTCATGTAAAGAATTGGCATTCTTTGCAAAATTTAACCAGAGAGTGTGAGTCATTGAACAATGTAGGCCAGAAGTACTTGACACACATAATTTTAATGGTAGTAGTCTTTGTAGAGAAATGTCCACCCATGGGACTACTATGAAATATGTCTAGAATTTTTTGTGCCTAATCTTGAGTGACGCATCGCAGAAGAACACCATTGAATTTCCTTTTGAAAAGTACCCCTTGAATAAGCGCATATTTGTTGTTCTGAAATCTATGTAATCTTTTCTTTTGAGAAGGAAGGCCTACTAGATATTTTCCTCTCTGCATAAATCTCATTCTATCTACTAACCAGCAACCTTAAAACTCAAATTCGTTAAGTATAACTAGCTCTAGTTGTTCCTCCTCAGCTGCCACTTCTTCTTCTGTGCCAAATACTCACACAATCCTCTTCCCCACACGATCTTCGTGGCCCTGAACTCAATGTCATATTTGAGGATCTTAGTTATCTAGTTGGCCCTTTTTTCTATGATTTCTCCTTCCATAATGTACTCACACACACTAGAATGTGTGACATATACAATCACCTTGTTGCAAAATATGAGGTGTCAGAAATTCTTGAGCCCCTTAATGATGGGGAATGCTTTCCTTTCGACAAAGTTATAGTTCGTATCACAATATTTTAAGGTCTGGGAGTGGAAGGCTATTGGATGTTCTCCCTTTCCTTCATCATCCTTCTGGGTCAAAATAGTAGTGATTATAGATTTGCTACTAAATACATGCATTATGAAGTGCTTTGATAGGTCTGGGTTTACCAGAACAACAGCTAAAGAAATAGCATCCTTAACCTTCTCAAAGGCTTTTCTGGCCTCTTTCTTCCATTTGAACAATTGGTCCTTCTTGAGCATCAGGGTGATAGGTCTAATTAAACCTAAAAAATATGAGATGAATTTACTTATGAAATTTACCTTTCCCAGGAAGGATTGAACTCCCTTTTTGTTGAATGGTAGGGGAAGTTCCCTGATTTCCTTCACCTCCTCTAGATCAATTGCAGTTACATCTTTAGACACTAAATATCCCAATAGTTTTCCTTGTGGAACTCCAAAAACATATTTTTTTGGGTTCAAAGATATCCTAAACTCCTGGAATTTTTTAAAAACCATTTCTAGATGATCAAAATGATCATATTTTGACATAGAGAATACCATTAGATCTTCCAAGTAGATCAAGATGATATTATTGATCAATTCTTTGAAGGCAATATCTATTGCTCATTGGAAGGTAGCTCCCGCATTTGAGAAGCTGAAGGGAATTTTTGCATAGGAAAATGTTCCCCATTTGGTAGTGAACATTTTCTTGTGTCAGTCCTCCTCTTTCACCCATATTTGGTTGTAACCAGAGAAGCCATCCAATAGAGAAAACATTTCCAAGTCGGCCACTGTTTGCAAGATAGACTCCATGGAAGGAAAGGGGTAGTGGTATTTCAAGGATGCTCTGTTCAAATCCTAAAAATTAACACAGGCGGATGTCTCCATTCTTCTTTTGGATAGGAACTAGGTTAGACACCCATGTGTTGTGCTTGATTGAGAAGATGATCCAAGAGTGAATTAGTTGTGTCAACTCTTGCACCATTAATGCCTCAATCTTTGGATTCACTAGCCTCTTCTTCTGGTGAACAGTTTTTCTCCTTCCATCAGTTCTATAGTATGTTGGATGACTTTAGGATCACATCCCTTGAGGTCATCATATGACAAGGCTACTACATATTTTTTACAAAAATGTATGAGCCTTTCTTTATCATGTTGCTAGACATATTTTTGACCTTAAGCTTCCTTCCATCTCTAACCTGAAGATTTGCTTAGTCGCCTTTGTTCGCTACAAAATTCCTCTTGTCATTTCTTGAATTGTCATAATTGAATAGATTTTTGAGAGTGACCAGTCATTTTGGAAGCTTGTTGGATCTCAGCAAAATAATTTTCCCTTCATAAGCTTCTACAATTTTTGGTTGGAGTTGATCGGCGAACTCTCCAAAGTGTTGAATGAATGAGGCAATGTGTTCATCACTTTTGAACACTTTCCATCTCTGGTCATTATTTGGGATTTTCAGTTAGACAATCACTCACACAGAGTGTATGTTATCAATTAGGTTTGAAATAGGCTTAAATTGAGATCCTATTGTCACCATGCGATCCACAACTATATTCTTCTCTCTGGGGATTGTTTGGATATTGAAGGCTTCAAAGCTTTCAATCAAGTCCTAGACCTTATTTCTATAAGATCTCATATGCACTTTCTTTGCTGCATAGACCCCTTAGACTTGATTGACTAGTAGTTTAGAGTCTCTAAACACCATTATTTTTTTAACTCCCATCCACTCTACAAGATTTAGACCTTGCATGAGGTCTTCATATTCAACTTCATTATTCAAACATGAAAACTGAAAGTAAAATATCTGAGTGTCTTTTTGTTGGATGTGGATGTCAAACATATCCTGGCTCTTGCACCAACTTTACATCTTGCTCCATCAAAATGTAGTGTCCACAACTCTGAGGCTTGACCACCCTCAAGTTCCTTCATGACCTTCAAAATCACTTGATCCTCATCATAGATGACATAAGTTCCCAATCCAATGGAATGATGATTTCCAAAAGGATCATTGCCTATAAATTTACTCAAGATGACCTCTTCTTCATCCATCCGGTCTCTGTTGACCTTCTCATCCTCTAGTAACTCAGTACAATACATCTCATCTTTAGTGATAGAGGTATGAGTAGCCTCAAAGTTGATCATGGCTTGATTTGCTACATGTTCTAAATGAAAAGGTTCATACACTATCTTCATTTTAGCTCCATGATTTGTCCTAAGAATCAAGTATGACCAATCTAAGGAAATGTATCCACCTATCTTAGAAGTGAACTCCTGGGATAAGCAAGGACTGAACATGGGAGGAATGTCAATGATCATGGTATCTTGTGGAACAATGATGCTAGGGTAGGAGAACAAAGTCAAGGGGAGGTTCTTAATGACACCTACAGGTTCAACCTTATTCCCATCAAGCTGCATAAACCCTCTATTTAAAGGTTCATAGCTAAGTCCCAAGGCTTCCACTATTTGCTTGGGCATGACTATGGTGCTAGAACCAGAGTCAATCATGGAATTGTGCAATAATTTCATACCCACAATGAGAGTCAAGAAGGGTTTTGGTTTAGGCTTACCTTTACTTTCGGTAGAGGATTCCTCTCCATTGTTTGTGAGGACTTTGGCTTGTGATGGTGAATTGATGGCCTTTCCTTTGGATGGGTACTCTATTGGCTTTGTGCTTGCATCTTTCAGTAGGCCTTTTACAGTAATGACTTTTGCTCCATAATAGCTAAGATATCCCAAATAGATACATTAGCAGAGGCTTTATTCAATTGTTCCACCCTATTGAATGGTGGTGGATTCAAATATTTATGTTCCTTAGACCTTGTTATAACAATCTCCTTGTGTGGCTAAGATTGTTGTACAATTATGGAGGTACTAGGAGCTTGTTCAGGAACACTTTTAGGTTGTTGAGTGACTAGTTTTCCCGTGAATCTCCTCTTTGAGTGAGTGTTATAATCTGATTTCACTTGCAAGGCCTTTGATGTGGATCCATCATTTTCAAACACCGCCTCTTCCTCTTCCATCCATGATAAGAGCACACAATTAGGAGCTATATCTGTAGATAGGGAAAAATTAGGTTTAGTGCTGAAAATAACAAAATAAATAAACCCTATAAAGCACCATGAAGCACAAACTAGAATGAAAATGAAAATAAACAAAGGAAATGCAAACTAATTCTCAAACTAGATTTGATTGACCTCTATGGCTCCTCTCCACCTGCATGAGAATGCAAGATTTTGAAGGATTGATAATGGAGGAATGTTGGGTGGTCATTCTTGCAGCATAACGACCTGATGAAAATGACAAATAGAGAATGATAGAGATGGATTGAAGAATGATTTTGACAGAATGAGGATGCTAGAGGAATCAACCCCCTAAATGGATTGTGAGAGGTTGTATTTATAGAGCCGTGATGTGGATGAAGATAATATTTGATTTTTGACAAAAGAGGAAATATAACGAGATGAGATAAGATTTTAAAAAGATAGAAGGATTCCATTTCCTGTTTTAAAGGAAATAAATCTTGAAAAAGATGAGAAGGATAATTGATGAATTATCTAACTAAACAAATTAATTAGATACACATGAGTTTCAATTTTGGAAAGAAAGCGAAAAGATATTTTTAAGATTTTATTAATTAAATAAATATTTGATTTATTTAATTAATGTTCGATTTATGATTTCATTAATTAAATAATATAAATTATTTAATTAACATTAGAGGAATGGATGGATTATGCATAGGAAGGGAATACATGAAATTAGTCAAATCAATAAGATTTATTTAACTAATTAGATGATGAAATGGGTACGTAGGGAAAAGCATGCTACAAGATATCTAAATGTTGTAATGTTGTGACAAGGTGTTGTAAGAGGACATTTTTGGGTGTCTACATTTTTGAGATGATGAGATTTGTGTCTAGTAACATCATTTCAAAGAAGCTAAGGTATAAGTAAAAGAAAATGTATGGTGAAGGAAAGATAAGATAATGATGAAGAGCCGAAGAAAGAATGGGATGATGATGGAATGATGATGCCCCCTCAAGAGGATAGGTGGGTTGGACAAACACGGGTAGCCTCTCGAAATGAAAGGGATGGGTCAAGAACTAAAGATGAAGGAATGGATAGAACAAGTGAAGGATGCATTATGTTGCAATGAAAATGAGCAACCATGATGTTTGATTTAGCACTAGACATTATGCACCAAGGTATAAGGACCAAGGTGACGCTGTCTCATTCCCTAGCGTAATACAACCTTGTCTAGATACATGATATGAATATTAGCTGGAATAAGTCAGATTTGATGCAAATGGAAGAAAAAAATGATAACACACACAAGAAATCAAGCAAGCATGCACAAATGATACAAAAACAAGGTATTTCCCCTGTCAATCTATAAACCGATGAGTAATTGATTGATTGATTGATGATGATAGTGTTGTCATTATAAGGAATGGCATATCCCTAGATCAACACAAGGATGACTAATAATTGACTAATTGACTTTGATTGATTGGGTTTACAACAAGATTAGGATCAAGACCAAAGGATGTGATTGGATAATTTGACAAGATTGATCAACTTGATTGGTATGGATTAAGGACTAACTTGCATTTGGATTATTGCTTGGATTTTTGGTGGCTATTTGATTTTTTTGGATTTTTGACATTTTATGATTTTTTTGGCTTTTTGAAATGTTTTGATTTTTTTAGACTTTTGAAATGTTTTGATTTTTTTGGAACTTTGAAATGTTTTGAGGTCTCAAAGGATGAAAATTTGAGTAGCCTTTGTGCTAAATACCAATGGCAAGGGGAAAACCAAGTCTAGGTGCAAGGGTGGGTGATGGGATAAGGGATACAAGGCTCATGATAGATGGATGGATGAGGTTGATATGATGATATAGGTGACACATAGGATTGAGGTGAAAATTGTTGATGTGGTGATTGGTCTTGATGATGTTTATATCATTACCCCGTGATGCCTATGTGACATGCATTTGTGATTCTGATGATGTGATTATGCTATTTATATGTCATGCATGCCTTTTTTGATGGTTATTGATGCAATGTTTATTTAGACGCCATGATGATGCTCTTCCATGGATGATAATGAGATGCATAATGATATTTATTTGAATGGATGCAATATGTATGATTTAATGATACAAATGATGTATGTATGGACCTGATGCAATGCCTATATGATTATGTATGCACTTATGTTTTTGTATGTCACAAGATATCATCGTGAGACACTAGAAAAAAGGAGATGCATGTTAGTTGCTAGACCAAATCCTTCAAAACCTTACTATAGGACTTTAATATTTATTTCTCTTGATCATCATCGAGCAGATTATTGTAATGGCCAAAAAACACCATGATATGACATAGATAAGGGTGTGCAAGGTCATACTATCACATAAGACAACCCGTCATAGATAAGGATGATCGTGACTCATACTAGGGGTGTAGTTGCCCTAGTCTTTTTTTCATAACCAACCACAAGTAGAAAAAGACAAGAACGACAAGTCATGAAAAATCGTTGCTCCTTTAAATCCTATTTCCAGGACATCCTCAAGGAACTAGCAACATGATTGCCAAAAGGACAAAATAAAACCATGATTATGATACGTCGCTATTTTTCTAAACCTCATAGTTAGGACATTGCTAAAAACTAGTAACATGAGTTTCAAAAGACAAGACAAAGAGTCATGATACGTTGTTGCTTCTCTAAATCCTATTGTTAGGACCTCGCTGAAAAACTAGTAACATGATGAAAAACCAAAAGACAAGTGTCAAGTGTTTGGAAAGTGTGTATGGATGCCAAGTGTTTTAATGTCAAGATGTTAGGTTTGATGATATTGAGATGCCAAAGTGCCATGTTTTGATGATGCTAAGATGACGAATGCCAAAGATTGCCAAATTTAGGAAAGGCACATCCTGAATTATGTTAATGTCAAGAGGATCAATCCTTAAATGTCAAAAGGATCCCTCAGAATGCCAGCTGACAGTGACGATGCCTAGGAAGGACACATCTTAAGGCATAAATGACAAAGGTTGGTCTTCAGAAGGACTCATTTGAAGAATATTGATGTCAAGAGGAATGATCCTTAAATGTCTAGAGGATCTCTCAAACCAGGTGCCAAAAAAACTTGGAAAGTGTCCCAATAAGTCAATTTTATGATGGAAAAGACAATGGCATAGACGGTTTCAAATTTTGTCATTTTAAGAGTAGCCAAAAGGGTGGTCAAAGTTGGTCAAAAGGGCCTCCAGTAATAAAAGAGTTGACAAATGTCATTTTGACTTTATAAATAGGTTGACAATGGGGTAATAGTCAATTCATTTTCACTATTCACCTTAGCAATTTCGAGAGCACTGAGTGAAGAGGACTATAGCAGACATGGTGATTCTAGTGACCGAGCATCGCGGAGAGATCGTGCAGACCCACAGGTAGCCAGAGGGCTTAGAGCCAGAGGTATGTACCCCTAACTAGTGGATGACTTAGTTTCTTTGTCACAACGCGACATGCTACATTATGACAAAGAGGGGCAAAATGTAGACACATAAAAATGACCTAGGCCTGCAAGCTCTATTTTTACCACTTTCATCTTAGCATAATTATGACATTTAATTATGTCCTTGGTCCACTTTCCACTATTAATTAAATAATTCATTATTATTTAATTAATTCATATCTCTTTTATTCTTCATGATTATTAAATAAATAAATAATATTTATTTATTCAATACGTCATTAATTGTCTAAATCTTCTTACAATTAAATAAATTTCTTAATTTATTTAATTACCCTTATTCAATTATGTCTTCTTGATTATTAAATAAATAAATTTTATTTATTTATTTAATAGGTCACTAATTCTCATAATTAAATGAATTTATTAATTTATTTAATTATCTGTCATAGTCCTCTAAATTAAATAATTATCTTTAATTATTTAATTGCCTAATTTAACATTTCTCTCATTTTAAATAAATAAATTATTTAAAATGATCTCACTTTATTAATTGTCACTTGTTTTGGTAAATAATATGAAAATCAATTATTTATTGTCACACAAAATATAATCTTCTTCCAAAAATCAAGTAATTGAGCAAATTCTTGATTTTCCAAATCTTCTTTTTAGTTCAACCTTTATCATCTTGATTTTTCGAATCTTACAAATCAAGCAGTCTTTATCTTCTTGATTTTCAAAAATCTTTATCTTTTTGGCTAATTATCACATTTATTCTTGACCACCGATTTGATTTTCTCAAATGACATTTTGACCACTCATTCAATGATCTTGCCCTAACCCTAATTACATGCAATCTTGACCATTGATTTTAGGCTTTCGTTAGTTTTTAATCTCGTTCATCCGCTCAAAATTATATTTTCTATAAAATGCCAATTTTGCTCACATTTTGAGGACTTCGTTATTACAACATGTTTATGTTTAGATTTTACTCACATACTTTGCACTTAGCTTATTTAATTTGATTACTTGTCATAGGCATTATAGTCATTTGTCATTGTCATAGGCATAGTCATTATTTGTCATTCAAATCCTTCAAAACTCGCATAGGGCATGGTCACAATCATTTTCTCACACAAATCTGAGGGAAACAATCATATGTTGCAAGCTAGAAGGTGCTATGAAAATAAATCATGAAGGCTTCATGAATTATTTGGTATAATCATTTTTATTGCTTGCATTCATTATATTTCATAATTTCATTGTGCTTTAATATTATTGATCTAGTCTGCTAACTCTAATCTAAAAAATACCCATTGATACATAGGTGAACCTGACACTGTTATTTTTTTCTGTATAGTTTTATGTTCTATCATTTTTTGCAGGTAAAGGCACAAAACAACGTATTCGAGCTTTATCGAGCTGCATCCGTTGCGTCGTGATGCATTCACAAGCTACAATGCCACAATCGCTTTACTACACTACAATTGTAGTCGGGAACACCACATTTGATAGACCGAGCCACATTTGAACATTCAATTGATGCATCTGTTTGTCAGCAACCATAATGCAGGGTCACGCCACATTTGCTGCACAGAGCAATGCATTCGCTTTGTTGTGATGCATTTTCTTGGTAAATTTTCTTTTCAAATTTTGCATTCGGGTTTTTCTATTTTCTATTCTTTATTGTTTTGCATTTTGGTTTTCTTCTATATTCTTCATAGAATATGTGTTTTTCATGTTACTAATCTTTTTTTCAGTGTGTGGTAGTTACATTTCGACAGTCCAAGACTATTTGATAAAAATCCTAATGTGTGATTTTGCAAATTCGAGTGTCCAAGACTCACTTCCAAAAACATTATGCTTGTTATTTTTAGAATATAAAATATTTCTTTTGGTGCACATAAATTGAACATGCTTTCAATACTGTCTGACTATGTTTGAAAGTGGTAGGAAAATATGCTCTTACCCTATGCAAACTAGGTGATTAGAAAGTCGGACGCACTTTGTTTCTATGTAACCCTAATGAAATAATTATAGTATCCTCTCCCCTTGCGCAGTCATGCAATCCTAGGTGTAAGAGAAATGGTTATTACCTCTAGAAATTGGGCATGCTAGGGGATTTCATCACATCTAGGTGACTCAAACTGACAATGAAGCTAAAGCCAAGCTACCCTCGATCAGTATATAACTGTGAATCTTTAGGGAAAACCTAAGATTACGAGTGCGAATGTGTCATACGGACCAAGTAGTACTCCCCAAAACCTTGTTGAGATTAACCTCTCCAGGTTGGAGTGCCTCCTAGTCAAAGATTAATATTGCACCACATGTATGGCCACTCAAATGGGGATCTTGAATTAAACACCATTGTTTAGTAGCCAAAAACCTTCTATTTCCTAGCGCAACACTGGTCGATGTGAAGGCATCCACATCTTCGTAGTATGTAGTAGAGGTGATCAATCTACCATGGGAGTTTCATGGGGGTTGGAAGCTTAGTTGGCGTGAGAAGAGAGTACACTGTAAGGGGAAGCCCATGCATCCAAGCTTCTGAATTCACACGCTACTGATATACAGTTGGGAAAACCCACATGGAATCTAGAGGATATTGTCTTGGCTTAACCATAGGATTGTACTTGTTCTCTTTTATGTTTGATTACTTTCAAAATATCATGCTTGCCAAGTTTTTTTTGGATACTGAAATGAAACAAATAACATTCAAACATATGGAAACAAACAGTCAAACTTTAAACAATTCAGGTTTTTGACCAAAACATCAGAAAATTTGACTTTTTTGCATTGTGCACTGCATCTGTTAAACTACAATTGCTCTGTCGCACCGCATGTGATAGTCTTTGCAACACATCTACTCTACTAAAATTCATTTTCTACTTCAAACATTGCATTCACCTATCTTGCAATGTATTTGCAATCTAAAAAGCTACATTTGCTAAATTAAGCCATAATTGAAATCTGTAAAGCCGCATTTGCAAAACCGCATTGCATTTGCCATCTGAAATGATGCATTTGATCACTACAATGTATTTTCCACCTGGAATGACACATTTGCTGAACATAAATTTAAACTCTATCACAAATCAGAATTTGAGTCTAAACATTTTAGTCTACTATGAAATATCTTTTTGAAAAGTCTGTCATAAACTAGAACTAAAATTGCTCAAAACATTCATCATTTGCATTCACTAGCTTGCATTTGGACCATAGGTTTAAATTTCCAAATTTTAGTTGCATTCCCTAGGCATCATAATCTTCATTTCTAGCATAAATTGATCCGTAGGTTTCATCTTGGCAGACTTTGGATTAGGCCAACTCACCACACTTTGCAAAACAATTATTTTCAAAACTAGGTTATCTTGGGACATAGTCATTACTCCTCTTTTTGGTCATTGTCCTTTTGCGAGAACCTCCAACTCAATAGTCTAGTTAGGAAGGCTCACTCATCATTTCAACCTTGTCATTTAGTCCCCTTAGCAAGTCCTTTGATAACAAAAATTTAGAGATAAGTTAAGCTTAGAGTGGTTAAGAAAAACCTTTCTCCAAATATTGTCCAAACTTAATCCTCATTTTAAACTTAGACTTTGCATTGTCCATCTCTAGTCCTCATTTTGAACCTAGACTTTGCATTAATAATCTTAGTCCTCATTTGGCACTTTGACCTTGACAACCTTGTCATCTTTCCTTCATCATTTCCTTAGGAAAATGCCATCATCACCTTGCATTGTCATCCTTTATTCCAAAATACAAAAAAAATAGTATCATAACTTGTTATCCTAGTCTTCATTTCACATTCATCATTTCCTTAGACAAAATTGTCGCATTGTCATCCCTTATTATCGAAAATGCAAAAACATAAGTCTTGCACTTTCATCCTTTATCACAAAAGTAAAAAAAAAAATAGGCTAGTGTCATCCTTGCATTTATTTGTCATTCTCATCACTCTCATTTGAGCAATTCCCTTCTATGGTGGAAACTAGGCTCCAAATAAAGAAAATAAAAAATGTTAAACTTTGGACAAGATTCCATTTCCAATATCACCAATCACACTTATGACCCAAATTGGACTTTTGACGACCCATTTAGCAACACAAATATCCAACCTCTCATGACTATACCATCCTCATCAAACAAACCCTTTGAACCATTCTTACGTAAGGATGAATATGGATAATTACTTGAGGAAAACCTAGAGGTAGCACCACAAGATCTAGAGGCAGCCTACTTCATAGAACAAATGGTCTTATATGACAGAGACAAATATTTGGCCATACTTTTAAGTCAAGGAGCTAAATTACCCTGTGGGTTCAACATTAATACTTTGAGACTGACATCTATTGACGATAATGACAACAATACAAATAACATGTCCAATAGTGGTCAACCTCCAAACAACACAAGCAATACCTTTTTTGATACTACCTCGCAAATTGTCACAACTACCATGAGTGCTACCTCCAATGTTCCAAACAATTTCAATTCAATCAATGCTACATCCATTGGAGGAACACAATCCATCACATTGCCTACACTATCCACAATATCGTCACAATCGACTGGAGCCACCTTTGGATCCTCGACAATGTGGGAAAGTTATTCCAATCCTTTATTTACCACTTTGGTAAATTCCATGGGGGCTTCATCATGCCACTCAAACCCTCCATTTATGACTACCTCTAGTACCATGAGTGCATCTTCATCAAATCCTCTCATTGGTACCTCACATAATCCTTTGGGAGGAAGTAAACAACGTCTCCTTATTTAAGGACCACAACCCAATGTTAACACGTCAACATAGCTTAATGCCATCACCTCCCAAGGAAAAAATATGAACATTCCCCTTGTACAATCAAAACACTCAACCTATGGCAGCATTCACACATCAAAATATTCATGGTCACCATATTCTCCAAATCTTGACTCAAATGGCTGGGGGACACATTCTGACATATTCATCCCATATTCATACCCACCAACATGTCCCCAATCCAAACTTTCAATACCAACAACATGAAAACTAGAACACATCATACATGTCACAACAACACATCCCTCAACAAAACACCAATATCGCTTCATAGCAAATGGGGGCACATGGTGTACCAATCAATCCAATGTATGGTACCAAAAATGATCCTATAATCAATGCCTTGTGAGCTAAGATAATGGGTTTAGAAAAGAACATAGAAAACATCCAAATATTCGACAAGAACACGCAAGTGTCATATGATTTATCCGTATATCCCTTTGACATGAACTTATACAAGCCGCCATTCCCTCCAGGATATGTGACAAAATTTTACCAAATATAGAGGAAAGACAAATCCTATCGAACATGTTTGAGAATTCGCAACCAACTGTATGGATATCACTTATGAACAAACGTACTTGATGAGACTCTTTTCTAAAAGTCTTGCAAATCTTGCCCTTGAATGGTTCTCCACTCAAAAGGATATTCAAACATGGGATGAACTTAAACACAAATTCATAAAAAATTACTCATACAACATTGACATGGACACTTCTATTACTGGAGGCGCTTTTGACCAACTTTGACCACCCTTTTGGCTGCTCTAAAAATGACAAAATATGAAACCGTCTGCGCCATTATCTTTCCCATCACAAAATTGACTTATTGGGACACTTAACAATTTTTTCTAGCACTTGAACAAAATTCAAAAATTTTCCTGAGGGGGCATTGATACTCTATACCTTCGCTGGGGCATGTTTTTGACTTAGTTTCTTTGTCACAATGTGACATGCTACATTATGACAAAGAGGGGCAAAGTGTAGACACATAAAAATGACCTAGGCCTACAAACTCTATTTTTACCACTTTTATCCTAGCATAATTATGACATTTAATTATGTCCTTGGTCCACTTTCCATTATTAATTAAATAATTCATTATTATTTAATTAGTTCATATCTCTTGTATTCTTCATGATTATTAAATAAATAAATTATATTTATTTATTCAATACATCATTAATTGTCTAAATATTCTTACAATTAAATATATTTTTTAATTTATTTATTTAATAGGTCACTAATTCTCATAATTAAATGAATTTATTAATTTATTTAATTATCTGTAATAGTCCTCTAAATTAAATAATTATCTTTAATTATTTAATTGCCTAATTTAACATTTCTCTCATTTTAAATAAATAAATTATTTAAAATGATCTCACTTTATTAACTGTCACTTGTTTTGGTAAATAATCTTAAAATCAATTTTTTATTGTCACACAAAATCCATATTTTGAATTAATTTAATTCAAAATGGTAATCTTCTTCCAAAAATCAAGTAATCGAGCAAATTCTTGATTTTCCAAATCTTCTTTTCAATTCAACCTTTATCCTCTTGATTTTTCAAATCTTACAAATCAAGCAGTCTTTATCTTGTATATTTTCAAAAAAAATTATCTTTTTGGCTAATTATCACATTTATTCTTGACTGCTGATTTGATTTTCTCAAATGACATCTTGACCACTCATTCAATGATCTTGCCTTAACCCTAATTAGGGGTTGTCAAGTGCAATCTTGACTGTTGATTTTAGGCTTCTATCAAATTTTAATCTTGTCTGTCCGCCCAAAATTGCATTTTCTATAAAATGCCAATTTTTCTCACATTTTGAGGACTTCGTTATTACAACATGTTTATGCTTAGATTTTACTCACATAATTTGCACTTAGCTTATTTAATTTGATTACTTGCCATAGATATTATAGTCATTTGTCATAGTCATAGGCATAGTCATTATTTTTCATTCAAATCCTTCAAAACTCGCATAGGGCATGGTCACAATCATTTGCTCACACAAATATGAGGGCAACAATCATACGCTGCAAGCTAGAAGGTGCTATGGAAATGAATCATGAAGGCTTCACGCATTATCTGGTATAATGATTTTTATTACCTGCTTTCATTGTATTTCATAGTTTCATTGGGTTTTAATATTATTGATCTAGTCTCCTAACTCTAATATGAAAAGTACCCATTGATATAATATGTGTTTCTTGCTCCAAGGACATTCCTTGCATCTATGCAGTGAATATTGTGTTTTCCATTTGTGGAGAGGCATATACATAACCTTCTAAATCTAATGCCACGCCTTGACTACATTGTTCTACCACTCTTTGTTTTAGATTGCCACATGGTGAATTTAGGGGCATGTGTGCTTAATTGCAGTGGAAGCACCAAGGATTGATATCATTAGTGAGATTATTTTTCCCCGCTACCAGTTCTCTATTCAAACTTGGGTGAACATTTTGCAATGTAGTAGATACTAACACTATCTGATTATTTGTTTGAGCATGTGGATTTGTGCATGCACCTCCTTGGAACTAATTTTATTGGTAGGAGGATATTTCTCCTTGATAATTTTGGTAAGCTAGCTTCATAGGCATGGATTGGTTCTGCTTGATGCTATTTATTTCATTGAAGATGTTCCACAACAACTCCTTTACATCCCTCATCTCATATTTTGAAGAGTTAGATGTAGAAGTAGTGTTATGCGGTGCACTTCGATATGTGTACATAGATTGGGGAGGAGTAGATGCATTGGTAGAAGCTACCTCCTAGGAGGGAATCAACAACTCTGTAAATATACGCATAGTGGGCAAAGGTGGTAGCTTTCCAACATCAATCAAAAAAAATTTTGCCTTGACAACAATGTTGTACACATTTGTCAAGGTGTTTCCACCAAGGGACTAGATCATCACCGAAATGTCGGCATTGAGAGACTTGATAAAACATGAATGCTAAATCTATAGGTAGACAAATTTTTGGCTCAATCCTTTGCCAAGTTGTGTGAAATCGGGCATTAAAGTTGGTCATGGCATATTGAGGAGCTCACTTTATGGTCGGCAACTACTGAAATAGTGAAGACCGATTTCCATTGTTTGAAAATTGCTCGTAAAAAGGATCTCTGAGTTGATCCCAGGTACCCATAGTATTAGATTCTAGAGTATAGTACCAATCTAGTGCCTTTCCTTTGAAAGAGGTTGCAAGTAGCCTCAATTCTATGTTTTGATTGGCTGCAACATGCACCAGAAACACATCTGCCACATCTTGCAGATGATCGGATGATGTTTTTGAGCCTTCTTCGGTGAATTATGGTAAAGCTTTTAAAGTAGAGGTTGGGATAGGAGCCCAAATGGCTGGTGCTACTAGTGCTATGAGAGGACTTTCAGAGTCTCATGCTACAAAATTTTTGTTAGCCATTGGTAGTAGGACTAGTGGAGGAGTCAGGACATTTACTAGATGGGTTCTTACTTGTACTATTACTAGCGGTGGCACTAGTAGGCTAGGGTTGTTCATTGTCTAGGATCTAGTAATAGGTCTATGGCTCATACACCCACTTTTAATTTAGATACATTCAAACAAGTCCCACTAGTTGTGCTAGAAAAAGAACTCTTGATGCCTAAAATTTCTAGGAAAACAACCTTATGGAAAACTTAGTTAATGGGAGACCAATTGTGCTAAACTGAGTGACCTCTGAGTTTTTAAATAAGCTAACTCCTTCTATATTTGCGGGGTTGGAAAGGGAAAAGGAAGTAGATATATAAAATAGAATCTAATCTAAGGTGATGCACCAAGAGTTAAGTATGTAGGCATGGGAAATCTTCTTTTTGTATGAGATTTGAGGGCCCGTTCAACAATCTGCATGTCCAAAAATAACAAAAATCATACATGAAAAACCTAAGACGTTTATCAAAAAAGATAACACAACTTCCATACAAATTTATTGAACAAGAAGAGTTCAAGAAATGACTTGAATCAAAAAATTTATATTGAAATCATAGAAGTCTTGTAGATAAACTACTAAGTACAATAAACAACACAGTATAATGTCCTATTAATTAACTAAGAAATAGAGAGGCTGAACAAATTGGCATAGTCTATGAGTCTTAATACAATAATTAAGAAACAATACAAAGGTCTACAATCTTTTCACTTTTTAATGTGATTTTCAAACCATTTTTAGAGAGTCGAATAAATATATATAGATCATTCCACCATGTGAGAGCCAATAACAAAAAAGATTCCCTAGGAACAAGCTATGCCACCTATCATAATGATTTGCAAAAGTCATTGCAATAGAAAGATTCCAAAACATGGTATCTAGTTGCCTTTGAACAAGATGTGCCCCTTTACAAATGATGAATGTGGTCCTAGGGAGGAAGCAACAAAATTCTTCAGATGACATGTGTTGCCCACCCATAGAGTTGGTTAGGACATGTGGTGCAATAACAGAGCTTACCATTCATTCATTCCTTCCTTACGATCAAAATCCCCATGTAGAAGACACATGGAGTCGTATATGTTTCAAGCATCAACTATGAGGTCCACCAAAAAGGTGCCCACAGATTGATGCAATGTGGCACACAGGTGGAGCTCAAAGAAGAAACAAAAGAGATAGGACTCCCAAAGGCCTGTGCTGCAAACATGTGGCGAAAGGGTGGGGCACAAGAGAGAAGCAAGGGAAGAAAACCTCCAAAGGCACATACGACTGACACGTGGTGCTAGTGAATGAAGGCGCTACCACAATGAAGCTAAAAACTATGCAAGTATGTGAAGCACAGGCCTGGACCATGCAAAACCAACAACACCAACCTGAAGGGAGCTTCAAGGATTTAAAATCCACAAAAACTAAGTGCAATCATGCAAACAACTCAGTATTTTAGGTGGAAAATTCCCCAATAAGCCAATATATTATTAGCCAAGATAGAATATACAATATCAAAGAAATGGTGTAATCTTCAAAGGAATATAAATATTTTCAAAGTGAAAATCATTTAAACATACACCCATATTTTGGCATAATATGAATAAACATTCATAGTTGAACCGTTGCATAAAATGTGGATCAGGCTAACTATGCAAAGTGACTTACAATCAATAAATCACAAATAGTATGAGTAGTAGATTCATCAAACACCTTCAATACTTTTCCATACACATGAAAGAACTAAAACTAAATAACTGGAAATAACTTGGATGCAATGAAATGAAGCCACAAAGAATAGAACACCAAAGTCAATTCTTTCTCCTTATATTAGCTTCATAAATTTTACAAAAATTCGAGATTCAACTTAAAAAATGAGGAGAAACCCCATATTTATAGAGTTTAGCAAGAAATTAGGGTTTAAAATCAATGGTCGAGATTACATCAAGCTGGGTGCCCTAATTAGGTTAACCAAAATAGGTTAACATATGACCCTAGTGCCCATTTGAATTTAAATATTAAAATACCCAAATCTTATTTTTTACTTTAAAGCCCATTTTATATTCAAAATAAAGTCTTTCTCGCATTGATTAAAAGGTTTCCTAGATTATATTTTTCTTTTTGATGAAGAATGCACTGATTCCCATGTATATTTTTCCTTATTCTTTTCCCTTGTCTATTTGCTGCCTTTTTGTAAATTCTTGGAGTTTATAAAAAACATTATTTAACTCTCGATGACTTGGAATTGGAATAAATTTAATTTTAATAGCTATAGAGGCCAGCTCAACTTCATATTTCTTTAACACTTTATCCCAAGCCAACTTTGACTCCTGGAATTTGTGCATCATACTTACATAAATGGAAACATTTTCTAAATGGTCTTATATTACATTTCCATCCTCAATATGAACAAAATTTTCCTTCCACCATTTCTTTAATAAATCAAGCTTAAAGAAGTCCTTGCTAAGAGACTTGCCTGTCATGAATTCCAGAAACAAAACACAACCTGCAAAAATATCCTACAAGTCTTTTTCCATTTTTGGGAATTCTCCAAAGGCATTGTCCATGATTTCCTTCCTGAATTTAAACACCTCTAGCCATTCCTTAGGTTTTCCAATATTATCAATAGTGAGGATATTTTCTTCAATTAAGGCATCATTAGGGATATCCATCAGCATATTCAACCTTATTGTTGATTTTTCATCAATTGTCTTGCATTTGGCTGCAATTTTTTGTACCAAGTTTGAACAAGCTGAGCATCTTTTATATAGTTGAACAATTTTTGCAATTAGGGGGATTCCCTTCTCATAAATTCATACCACCTAGCTCTATGCCACTTTTGTTGATGATTTCATTTTCTCCATCTCACTTATTGCATCCTTAGATAGAATGCTAGGCTATGTAGAAGAGCCAAATTTAGTTTGGAGTGGTTTCACTAAGTGTTTGATATACTTTTGTAGTTCATCCACCTACTTTTGAAGTTGCTCTTTGGATTTTACCTCCTTCTTGAACCTCTACGCAATGGTCTCAATGGACCTTCGAAGATCCTCAACTTCTTATTTCTTCATGGATGAACCTAAGTTAATAGATTGGACATTGTAGTCATTTGGAGTGATGTCCTCCTTATTATTTTCAATTGCACGGGTCACAATGTGTAGCACCCTATTATTAGAATCATCCTTAATAATGCAAGAAATCACCTGAACCTTCATCTTTTCCTTGGTCTTATCCATACCAATCAAAAAATTATCCCAATTGGGGACTTCTTCTTCAACAATAGGTTTTTTTTTTAGACTCTCTTTCAACTAGTCTAGAGTAGTAGATACTTCAACATTAGTATCCAACTCCTCTTGCTCCTCTTGGATAGCTTTCCCTTTATCTTTCTTTGTATCTGAGGGTGCTCCTCTTCCTTATTGATATTTTCCTCTTCTTTATTAATATCTTCTTCCTACTATGACAACTCATCATTTTGTGGTTGCTACTGGTTGTCCTCTAGTAATTGCTTAGTGTCCTGAGAACTAACCTTCTTAGCCTTAACTTCTGATTTAGGATCCTTGGAATCATCTTCAAATGTTTTATCTTTTTCTTCTGCATCCTCCCCTTCCTCAAAAGGTAGATCCTCATATGGTGGCTCTAGTGCTATGTTCTCCACCTCTTCTTCTGCAATTTTGTCACCCTCTAAAGACCTTGCCTAAGTAGCCTTCTACAATTCAGCAACTACCTTTTCTATATTGTCCACCTTAGGGAAAGGAATCCTAGTCCTTGGAGAGGTTTTTCTCTGATAGACCACCTAAGGTCTTTTATCATAGCTCTCAAAAGTTATTTCTTCCTCCTGGGTTCCTCCTTCAACTGTATCTTGAGGCATGTCTTCACTTTCTTGTTCTTTTCGCTACTTCTTGGGAGGTGAGGATTCTATAGAAGCACCTTTACCTTTTCCCCTAACCATATTCTTCTCTTTGATGTGGTGTCCCTTTAGGTATGGACTTAGTAGGCTTCCTTTTCTTTGGAATAGGCTACCTTTGAGCCTCTTCATTCTTGACTTTGTCTTTTTCTTGCCCTTTTCCCTTTTAATAACTAGAGGCCTTTCTTCCTTAGATTCCTCTTCTTAAACAACTCCTTCTTTGACATATGACTCCTCAGAAGATTACTGGGACTCAAGATCACCCATTAGATCATAAGTAAATTTTACTTTTTCAGCTTCCAATTCCAAAATCTTGTGTTTGGCTCATCACTTGGATTATTTGACAACAGGGGAGGTGACTTGGTTTAGGTCCATTACTTCCTCCTCTGCCCAATCAATAGGAGGAAGGGGCTTGTTTGTTATATCCATGTAATCATGGTTTTGGATCACATATTCTTCATCCTCCACCTAATTGGGTACTTCTATGATTCTATACAACCTTATCATTTTGAGGGAGAGCCAAGAAAACTTCCTCATGAACACCTCAAACTCATCTCGACAATTGGCCCAATAATATTCTATGTTTTCTTTATGCTGATAGTTTCTTGTTGCAACCATTTATGTGGATCTATAGGGGTCAAAATAACACCTTGTAGTGTGTGTGGGTAGATGGAGGTATTCCATCTCCATTTCTAAATGTTAGGCACTAGGAAAGGAAGGGAAGTTTTCCCATTCATTTATTTTGATTAGGAATTCACCCTCGATACATGTTTTGTGCAAATTTTTAGCACCTTTTGTTATAGATATGAGCTAGTTTGGTGGTGTTGTCATTAATGTCAACACTATTTAGTATGTTGCAGATTGTACATGTATGGTTGAGATGCTATTGATATGCTATGAGTACATGGATCTATCTCTATGGCATTGTAGATATGTTGGTTTGATGAGTTTCCAAGTGATTTTGAGAAAATTAATGAAGAAAAGAAGTCAGAGTGTTGGAAGTGTTCAGTGTGTGCTTTGGTATGTGCTCCACATCTCTGCTATATTGATCCTATTCCTATGTGGATCTAAAGGCGTGTTGATAATGATTTGATGATGATATAGTCTGAGTTTTAGTTTCTAGTGAGATGGTATGTAGAAGTTGTGTCCATCGGTATATGTGTTCTACCAATAGTGTCAGTGTTTTGTGGACTGGGAGAAATATGTTTTCTCTACATTTCTACACTATTTTGTTTCAGATCGTGTGGATTTGGGAGATGTCTTTTGAAGTCCTTTCCTATTCTCTAGTGAAGAGGTTTGGAATTTAGTGATCCAAAAATCATGTTTTAGTGTTTATGTGTGTGTCTGCACAGTCTAGATTGTCTGGTGAAAAGAGTTCAGTGTTTAAAGCTTCTTTTTTTTGCTGTGGATGTATCTGGAAGATTTTGAGATGTATTCTCATGCATAATGAAGCATTTTGCATCATTCGTGTGTCATCTTCTTGTTGGGAAGTGTGTGCATCATTGATAATTTGTGTTTTCATTAGGTTTGGCCGACCTAGTGTTTACACTTCATTCTGAGAATAAAACTTAAATGAGGAATTGTGTAGAAGATTCAAAAATATTATTCTTATGTTTCTATTGGTCCACTCTTATTCCTTTCCACCACGAGAATTTATAGTTTATGACCTATTTTTGATTTATGAAATGATGTATTGTGTCTGACCTTGCTAAATGTTTCTAAGGTTGAGAATGGTATTAAAGCAAGGCGAGTTGTGAAGAATTGGATGACAATGTGTGATGAAAAGTGATGAAAGTGTGCCACAAATCATAAGAGTAGAAGTTTGTGATGAAAAGTGATGAAAGTGTGCCACAAATCATAAGAGAAAATTTGTGTGTGAGTGAGTTGTGAGAGCAATTTTTTAGTGTGCTAAAGGAAGTGAACTGAAGGTTTCTATAATCATGCAAATGTGCTTTAATTTCTATGGTTGATATTTTGTTCTCTTTTTTATCTATAGGCAATGAGCCTCCCTGTTGGATAGTGAGTCCTCTTTTGGGTAGTGAGCCCTTGGTAGTGATCATTTTTATTCAGTTTATAATCTTTATATTGTGAGTTAACCCTCATCGTGGTTTTTCCCTTATTGGGTTTTCCACATAAAAATCTAGTGTTCATTGTGTTGATTTACTTTCTATTATCTATGTGTCATGCTCATATTTAATAATAGAATAGTGTGGATGAAGATTTGATAAGTTATAAAGTTTTAAGTTTGAATTTGTGTGACAACTAATTCACCCACCCTCTTAGTTGTCCTACATTTGTTTAACAATTGGTAGCAAAGCTTGTGGTTCCTTTTTGTTGAGCTTAACCACTTAAGGAAGATCTGATGGTGCACAAGTTGTTGATCCCTATGTTTGATGGAACTGACTACAAAGATTTGAAGGGACAGATGAGAGGATATATTATCTCTCTTGGTTTCAATACTTGGAAGGCTATTGAGAATAAGTATACACCTCCATCTAGTGGTGTTAATACTGTAGATGAGATCTCTACTTATGAAGAAAATGAGAGGATGAAGTATGCAATTTGTAGTGGTCTATCTAAAAATAAGTGAATCAAGGTTAATTCTTTGGATACTACATATGAAGTTTGGAAGAAGTTGGAAGACATGTATGAAGGGAATGAAAAAGTGAAATTAACAAAGAGACTAGCGACAAAGCATAAATTTTTGAACCTAAAAATGGAAGATGGTGAAGAATTTAAATTTCTTTCACAAGGTTGAAAAAATTGCAAATGAGGTTAGAAATCAAGGAGGAAAGCTAGTAGATGAAGAAAAAATAGAGAAGATCTTGATCGCCCTACCGGATTACTATAGCGATGAAATCTTGGTGATTGAAGAAATGTATGACCCTAAGAAGTACACCTTGGAACACTTGTTCAACACCCTACAACCATTTGAATTGAGAAAGTTCTAGAAAGATGACAAGATAGAACAAAAGATATAAATGGAATTTAAGGAAATGAAGATTGAGGAGGAACCAGATAGTGATGATTTTGATGAGTTGGAAGCTAACTTCAACAGGAAATTGAAGAAAGGTACCAGAAAGTATAAAGGTATGTTTCCCTTTAAATGTTTTAGTTGTGGTAATATTGGTCTTTATCCTTCAAGATGTCTGAATAGGGTTGCACATAAAAAGAACAAGGATTATAAGGACAAGGATAGGAAGGATAAGAATTATAAGAATTTATACTATGTTAAGGAAGAGGTAGGTATTTCTGATGATGAATATGAAAATGAGTTTGATGATAGTGAATGCTTATTCTTAGCTTTGGAAAATAAATCTGTATCCACTAACTCTGGAAAATGTGTAAGTAAGAAACCTCTAGAAGTTAAGAAGAATAGGATGGAAGGTACTCTAGTTACCTCATTTCATGCAAGACAGGATGAGGACTACTAGGCAATTGAAAGTGGATGTTCAAATCACATGACTAGAGATAAGAGTAAGTTCACTAAACTTGAAAAATATGATGGTGGTTTAGTCATGATCGGTGATGATTCAGGAGCTAATATCTATGGTGAAGGTTCAATTAGTTTTGATGGAGTGCATAGTACTAATGATGTATATTATGTGAAGGGCTTGAGGCATAATCTTTTGACTGCTGGTCAGATATGTAGCAATGGCTTTAAGCTTGTGTTTTAGAACAATACCTGTGAAATTAGAAAAGGATCTAGAAATGGAGATATGATTGTTGTTGGAAGAAGAACTCATGGAAACATCTATTAGCTGAAAGGAGTTGATGGTCATTGTCTTGTATCTCAGATTAGTGAAAGTTGGTTATGGCACCAGAGAATTGGACATGTGAATTTTGATAACCTAGTCAAGATTAGTAAGAAGGAGATAGCTCGAGGACTGCCTAGAATCACAAGACCTGCTAATACTATATGCATAAGTTGTCAATTGGGGAAGCAGACAAGATGTAGCTTTAAAGGAAAAGAATATTCTACTACCGATATGTTGGAGTTGGTACATACTGATCTATGTGGTCCAACTAAGACTAGAAGCTTGAATGGTGATAGATATTTCATCTTGCTTATTGATGATTACTCTCGAATGACATGGGTTGCTTTTCTTAGAGAAAAGAATCAAACTCTTTATAGGTTTAAGGTATTCAAAGCAAGAGTGGAGAATGAAGTAAATCTGAAAATCCAATGTTTAAGATCTGATAGAGTTGGTGAATTCACTTATGGTGAATTTAATGCATTTTGTGAGAAGCATGGCATAAAAAGATAGTATTTTGCTTTGAGAACCCCTCAATAGAATGGAGTAGTTGAAAGGAAAAATAGAACAGTACATGAAGCTACTAGAACTATGATGAAAGAATCTAATGTACCAACTGTATATTGGACAGAAGCGATACATATTTTTGTTTATGTTCTTAATAGAGTTCAGATCAGACACAACAACACAAAGACACCTTTTCAGTTATGGACTAGTAAGACTCCTACAATGAAATATTTTGAGGCATTTGGAAGCAGATGCTATATTAAAAGAGATGATGAAAATATTGGAAAGTTTGATGCTAGATGTGATGAAGGAATATTTCTTGGATACTCTACCACTATCAAGGCATACAGATGCTTTAACAAAAGATTAAGGAAGATTATTGAAAGTGATAATGTGAAAGTTGATGAAGACATACACAGACCTATTGAGATAAGTGAAGTTAAACCTGATGATCTTATTTGTAAACATATACCTAAAGAAAATAAGGAGGAAGAAGAAGAAGAAGAAGAAAAAGAAGAAGAACAAGTAGTAGAAGAAGAGAATGAATCAGAACCTGTTACTAGGAGTCCTAAATATGTATAGAAGAATCATTCGGAAGATTAGATAATTGGAGACAAGAGTGAAGGTGTGAAGACAAGAAGAAAAGTTGGAGTTGAGGTAAATTTTTGTTTACTCTCTAAAATAGAACCAAAATATGTGAAGGAAGCATGTGAAGATGAAAGTTGGATGAGAGCTATGAAAGAGGAATTGTAGCAAATAGAGAAGAATCAGACATGGAAAATAGTCCCTAGGCCTATGAATAATAATGTGATTGGTTCGAAATGGGTGTTCCAGAATAAACTAAATGAAAATGGAGAAGTAGTGAGGAATAAAGCAAGATTGGTATGCAAAGGATATTCACAAGTTGAAGGAATAGATTTTGAGGAAACATTTTCTCTTGGGGCTAGAATGGAAGCTATTAGAATGTTTTTGGTATTTTTTGCACACAAGGACTTCAAGGTATATTAGATGGATGTTAAGTCAACTTTTCTGAATGGTGAGTTGGAGGAAGAAGTGTACATGGAGCAACCTGAATGATTTCAACTATCTAACAAACCAGACATGGTTTGTAAGTTGAAGAAGACGTATGGATTGAAGCAAGCTTCTAGAGCTTGGTATGCAAGACTGGACATATATCTGACAAAGAAAGGATTCAACAAAGGTTTTGCTGACAAAAACCTCTACTTCAAAGTGCAAGGTAATAAGATGTTGATTGTATTAGTTTATGTTGATGATATCATTTTTGGAGGAAATGAAGGCATGTGTAAAAATTTTGTTGAAGAAATGTAGAAAGAATTTGAGATGTCTATGATTTTGGTGAATTGAATTTTTTTCTTGGTCTAAAAGTGAATCAAACTAACAAAGGGATATTCATTTCATAATCTAAGTATGTAAAAGAGTTGTTGAATTTTTTTGGAATGGGGGATTCTAAACCAATTTGTACTCCTATGGTAATAGGATGCAAATTGAGCAAGGATGATTAATCGGCTAAGACTAATCAAAGAAAATATAGATCCATGATTGGTGGACTATTGTACCTTACTACTACTAGACTAGATATTATGCATGTAGTGTGTTTAGTTGCTAGATTTCAAGTAGATCTTAGAGAAGCACATCTTATGGCTATAAAAAGAATATTTAGATATCTTAAAGGCACACCGGATTATGGGCTGTGGTATCCTAAGAGTAATGATTTCACCCTAAGTGCTTATGCAGATGTTGATTGGGTTGGATGTGTAGATGACCGAAAGAGTACCAATGGTGGTGCTTTCTTTCTTGGCGAAAGACTAGTTTCATGGTTGAGTAAAAATAAAAACTTGGTTTCTTTATTCACTAAAGAGGCTGAATATATTGTTACAACATCCTATTGTACACAAGTTTTGTGGATGAAGCAAACTCTGAAAGAAATTGGTGTTGTATGTGATGATCCTATTTCTATTTTATATGATAATACAAGTGCAATAAACATTTTGAAGAATCCGATTATGCATTCAAGAATGAAGCATATATCTATCAAGTATCATTTTCTGAGAGAGAAAGTGTTGGAGAATAAGGTTAAATTAGAGTATGTGACTACAAAGGAACATATTGCACACATATTTACTAAGGCTCTTCTAAAGGATAATTTCAAGCATCTTAGAGAGAGGTTGGGGGTCATTGGCCCTCCTAACTAGGTGCACATGAAGGTGCATTAGTCTAGTGAGCTCACATATTCTTCATTTACCTGGACTGATTGATGGGTCTACTCCGCAAGGGGAGTAGAAAAGATTTTCATTATTTTAGTATGAGTGTACTCCTAAGGGGGGGTAATTAGAGGAGTTTTTCTTTGACATTGATGTCAAAGGGGGAGAGAAGGTTATGTGTTTCCATCAATGACAAAGGGGTAGATTGTTGCAGATATGAGCTAGTTTGGCGGTGTTGTCATTGATGTCAACATTGTTTAGTATGTTGCAGATTGTATGTGTATGGTTGAGATGCTATTGAGATGATATGAGTACATGGAGCTATCTTTATGGCATTGCAAATATGTCGGTTTGTTGATTTTCCAAGTGCTTTTGAGAAAATTAATGAAGAAAAGAAGTTAGAGTGTTGGAAGTGTTTAGTGTGTGCTCTAGTATGTGCTCCACATTTCTCCTATGTTGATTGTATGCCTGTGTAGATATAAAGGAATGTTAATGATCTAATGATGATATAGTGTAAGTTTTAGTTTCTAATGAGATGGTACGTAGAAGTTGTGTCCATCGATATGTGTATTCTACCGACAATGTCAATGTTCTATGGACTGGGAGAAATATGTTTGCTCCATGTTTCTCTACTTTTTTTTTTAGATCATGTGGGTTTGGGAGGTGTCTTGTGAAGTAATTACCTATGCTTTGGCGAAGAGGTTTGGAATTTGGTGATCTAGAAATCATGTTTTAGTGTTTCTGTGTGTGTATGCATAGTCTGGATTGTCTGGTAAAAAGAGTTCAGTTTTTGAAACTTTTTTTTTTGGTTGTGGATGTATCTGGAAGATTCTAAGATGTATTCTCATGCATAATGAAGTGTGTTGCATTGTTTGTGTGTCATCTTCTTGTTGGGAAGCATGTGCATCATTGATATTTTTTGTTTTCATTAGGTTTTTCCGACCTAGTGTTTACACCTCATTTGAAGAATAAAAATTAAATTAGGAAGCATGTAGAAGATTCAAAAATATTATTCTTATGTTTTTATTGGTTCACGCTTATTCCTTTCACTATGGGGATTTAGAGTTGCCGAACTATTTTGAATTTATGAAATGATATATTGTGGCCGACCTTGGTAAATGTTTCTAAGGTTGAGAATGGTATAAAAGCAAGGCAAGTTGTGAAGAGTTGGATGATAGTGTGTGATGCAAAGTGTTCCAAAAATCATAAGAGTAGAAGTGTGTGTGACTAAGTTGTGAGAGAAATTTTTCATTGTGCTGAAGACAATGAGCTGAAGGTTTCTATAATCTTGTGAATGTGCTTTAATTGTTGTGGTGGATCTTTTGTTCTCTTTTGTATCTATAGGAAATGAGCCTCCCTATTGGACAATGAATCCTTTGTAGGTAGTGAGCCTTTGTACTTGGACAGTGAGTCCTCTTTCGAGTAGTGAGCCTTGGCAGTGAGCCTTTGTATTCAGTTTATAATCTTTATATTGTGATTTAACCCTCACTGCGGTTTTTCCCTTATTGGGTTTTCCACGTAAAAATCTAGTGTTCATTGTGTTGATTTACTTTCTGTTATTTGTGTTTCATGCTCATATTTAATAACAAAATAGTGTGGTTGAAGATTTGATAAGTGATAAAGTTTTAAGTTTTAATTTGTGTGACAATTGATTCAGCCCCCCTCTCAGTTGTCCTGTTCCTATTTAACACCTTGTCAAATGTAGCTAATTTCCTTATGTCCTCTAATAAAATCAATTTGTTTGTAGATTAATGGGGCAGTCGACATGGCACAAGAGGGAACCCCTTTAATCTAATGTAAGAGAACTTGGGAAGCTGAAGAAACCAATATCCATATCTCCAGATCAATTCCATTACCTCTACAAATATTCTGACATGAAGGGATTCTTGTAATTTCCTAGTAATGTAAATCATGAAAGCATCATTGACTCTCCTATAGTGAGAGGTTCTAGATTAGTTCAATTGAGTATAGCACTCATAGAATTTTTCCTTTCCTATTGTACCCTTGTTTTTCCTCTCCTATTGTACCCTTGTGTTTAATCCCATGTATTTGAAATGTTAGGCCAACATGTAAACCACATAAGAACTCATGGTGAACTTCTTTGTGTCTTGAACTTACCTAAGCTTCTTATCAAAATTGTCAGTTATGACTTGAGCCCAGTGGTAGTTGGTACCCTTCACAATTTTTTCTATCACATAAAACATCCAATCCTCAAATAATGATTCCTTTTCTAGCCCCATTACTTTGCTCGGGAGAGTAATCATATCATTGTACTCCACCTTAAAATCACTCTGATGTAGAATCTTGGGAAACTTGGTATAATGCTTCCTAGTCTTGTCTACCCATGTGGAATTCATGATCTCCAAAGCCTTTTTGAGGTTGTCAACATAGAACTTCTTTGTTGTCTCAATTGATAACTTAACTAATTTTTGATGTGTGTGGATCCTGAAAGCCTCTACCAAGGAATCCTCAGCAAGATTGGCCATTACTCTCTCCTATGGGCCAATAATCATCCTCCTATTAGAGTCATAGTTCTTGGAGCACTCAGCTATTAACTTAGGTCACTGAATAGATGGAGGGAATCCTGTGGCCCATGACAATGTAGTTTTAACCAATCTCCTTTCTAACTCAGTTGGGGTTGGGAAGTACATTCTCTTTTTGAAATCCTCTAGATCAATATGCCCAAGTTTGGTATCCCCAACCTCTCCCCAATAAGATGCTATCTTGGACTCTAGGAGCACACCTTTGAAGTCATACTTCATATTTTCTACCCTGGAAAGCTCCTCTTCTAAGGTGTTGTCTTCTTTCCCTTTCTAGTCTTAGCCTTGCTAGATTCAACCTGCATCTGTTAGCCAAAACAACACAATCACTTAAAATGAAAAAAGGATGGATCATCAATTAAAGGTGTTCTAGTGTGAGTAAGATATCCATGTAGGAAAAATATAAAATCATATCATCAGTAATCATGCTTATGAAATTACATTCATAATCCTTAAATTCAATCAAAAGACCAACATTGGGTTTTTGGGTCATGTGAGAAATCCAAAGATTTAGCACCTTCAATAAATATGTGGATTTCATCTACTCGGGAAATATACGGTAGAGAGCCTATTGGGGATTCTCAAGGGACAATACATATGTGATGTTGGGAAAGTTATCAATATATCACTTTGGCTCATCATATATGGGTGAATTTCAACATTTTAAACATCTAAGAAAACTTACATATCCAAGAAATCAAATCATTATAAGCACACAGTCATGATCTATATAACTCATCGAGATTTTCAAATGCTCAAGAAATGAGCAATGGAAAGGTCTGGGGATTTCAACCAGAGGAGAAACTCATGAAAAAAAGTTGTTGGGGATTTCATAGAAGCCAAAAATTAGCAATGTCAGGTGTATTGAGATTTTCTCCAAGTCACGAAATCCGTGATGTAGCATGTGTCAAAAATCTCTTAGAATCATGAAATCCGTGATGGGAGTGTTCATCATAGATTTCATAGAAGCAAGTATTTCATGGGTTTAGTGCCTATTAGGTACTTTAGATGAGTGTGATTTCCATCAATGGTGAATTTTGTGATGAAAGGGTAGGTCGAGTATTTTAGGTAGATGTGAAATTCGTGATGGAGTCATTTGTTAATTTTTTTCATGTGCATAAGGAATTAGCGATAGTATAATTTATGGGTGATTCAAAGGGCTCAGAATTCCATGGTTAAGGCTAACCTAGAGATTTCATTGGTGAAGGAATTTTGTGACAACAAATTTTGAAGCTCAAAATTGACTAAGTGTTGGGGTGTTTAACTTTGTGAGCTCATCAGGGATCTTGAGAGAAATTGAAATACACTCATCTGAACTAGAATATTATGGCCAAGTGGGTTTTGTAAGGATTTTTTCATCATTATTTGACCTAAACGAAGGGAAAGTATGGAAATAATTAGGAGATCCATACACAATATACAAGGTTTAATAACATTCACAATAATCTAGCCAGCTTGGCTAGTGGAGTTGGCTTGGGTTATGGGTTTTCTCCCCATAGGTTTCAAGTTCAACACCTCACTCTCACGGTTGATCAATGGGCCTATATGTGGGCTATGGCATCCACCCATAGGGGGGCTAGTCTCGCCCTAGCTTGCCCCAAGTACCCAAGGTATGGGTTGTTGGGCCACTAGGTTGAGTCGTGGGGACACCCCTATCACATAAAAAAAACATTCACAAAAATCCTTTATTCCCTCACCTGGTATATGTTTTTCACAAGTCAAAATCATCCTAGGGTTTTAGGTTATATGCCCATGAATTTATTCAAACAAATTTCATGGCCCAGGGTTGAACCCTAGCTCTAAAATGAAGGTATAGAAATACCAAGACATGCATGATCAATATCCAATCTATTGAACCCTGGGTTTAACTCCATCCTCATAGAAAAAAACGTTTGATAATTCACACAAATGAATCCAATTCAAACTTAGACTCCTAAAACCATGGATGACTCAATCTAATCAAATACCCTAACCCTCAACTGATCCCAAATACAAAGCCATCATAGTAAATCAAATAAAAAAATGCTTGAATTGTAAAGAAAACAATATTGGCTAAGAAAAATGTCATGCAATGAATCTTAAGCAAAGTAAAAAATGACCCACTAACCTTCAAATCTTGTAGAGAAAAGTTAATGAATACATCTACTAGTTGATAGAACCTCTAGCTACTAGAAAAACCACCCAGGATACCTCACATCAATAGAAAAAACCCTAGCTCCTTGTACGCTCCAAATGCTGCAATAGAGGATTGCAAATGTAATAATAAAAATGTGAGAAAAAATGACTCAAAAAACTTTAAAAAAATCCCCCAATCGTACAAATCATAATTAGAATAGGCAATAAGACATTTCTGTAGCATTGAGGATTTCATCCTCATGTGAAATCCATGACAAGAGGATCTATCAAGGATTTAACCCCAACATGAAATGCATGATAAAAGGTAGTCGGGGAATCCATCCACAAAAGAAATATGTGATGAGTGATCTATTAGAAATTTCACCCTAATACGAAATCTACAACAAGTGAGGCATCAGTGATTTCTGGTAGGTAAGAAATTTATGGGACTAGGACTATCGAGGAATTCTAGGAGATAAGAAATCTCTGGACCTGACCTAGTTTAAACTTAAGGAACCCTTAATGATGATTCTCCATTGACTTTGACCCTTAGGAATTTGTTGCAAATCAAATTCACTTCCCATTTCAAGTTTCCTTCATAAGTTTCGAGAAAGCGATATCATGATTCTCCATTGACTTTGACCCATCCCTTAAGGGGAAAGGGAGCAACCTAAAGAAGGATTAGAAAGAGGGAGCCCCATCTTGATGAAGCGTGTGTGAAAAATGCACAACAAGTTGGTCACTTTCATTGGAGTTTTAGGTTTTCTCTTATCTAGATACCTTTCTTTAGATTCCCTACCCCATAAACCTTATGATGTCTAGTTCAATGGAGTTTTTGGCTTATGCATCTTTACATGCATTATTTTCATTCTTTAATTATTCACTTTATTTTTCCCATCACTATCTGTTATTTTCATTTACTTGATTGTTTATTTTAATTGCTTCTTTCACTTCACTCCCAAAACTCTATCTCTCACTAGTTTTCCATTTTTTGGTATATAATTTTAAGGATCCCAATAGCTTGATATCATGTTAAAATATAGCCTTAACTTCATTTCCTAACATTTATTACTCTTTTTTAGACTCATGGTTTTTCTATACACCATCCCAAGAGGATGCCATATTCAAGAATGATGAGAGCCAAATATGTCTAATTTTATGCCACATTTCAACCTTTTTCATGTGCCTTCATAACCATTCCCACATACCATTTTCATCTCATTTTACCATTTTATGTTGCTTATGATTAACATATATAAGTGATATTTAATATAGATTTTGGATAAAAATATGGAAAATAATTATTGGTTGTCTTTACTAATAAATGTTGTTATTTCAAGCTTGGAAGACATAGTGTGCAACATTCAAAGGTGCCAACGGTTTGGTTTCATATGATGACTATGTGAATCACTTCATTTCCTTTTGCAGACTACCATTTATGCTACTCTATCTCCACATCACATCACTTTTTTCCTTCAATTTGTGTAGCTAGAGAAACTATTTATTTATGAGCAATTGCTTTGTCTCTTTCTAGCACTCATTATTCTTCTACAATAACTAATGGTTTTGATAATGTGGGAGAATAACATGGAGGATGCGCTTTCTTGAGGAAACAAAAAATATTAGTCTATGGAAGAGGACACAATTGTTAGTTGTGTGGACAACAAAAAATATCTTATTCTTTGTGCATCATTACAACAAACTCATTTTTCATTTATAAGTAGCAGTCAAGGTTGTATTTATTATTATATATTTTGTTGGCTACGTACCAAAAAAAATAATGTATTCTTGTATGCAATTGTTAAAGGTTGTCTATATATAAGAAGCATAACAAAGACTTGGGGAAAGGAATGTAAGTAATCAATATTATTTCCAATAAAATATTACCAAAGTTTATTTCATAAATCTATAAGGGTGCCCCCTCTACAGTTGTTGATTGAGTGTAAATACTTTATTCTTTTGCAAGGTGTGTGTGATTATTCAGTCAAGCATTATTATGGATTGTTATTTCTGCTACTATAATTCTATAGTTTTTTTTTTTTTTTAAAGAAGGGGTAAAAATTTATTCAATCAAATCCAAGATACAGAGCAAAGGCCAAAGGCCCACCAAACCAGGAACACAACCAAACAAACCAACAACAACACTACATATTCCTGTCATCCAATAATAATCTCTCTAGGGTCCCAAGATAATCAGGAGGTAACTCATCCCTTCCACTAATATCCCAACCATCCCCATTCTCTGAGGCCCACTTCGCCAAGTAGTCTGCCACTTTGTTCCATTCTCTAGGGATGTGACAAAAGAAGACAACATCCAAGGAACTGCATACACTTAGAATCTATCTGACCACTAAGGCTAATTTCTAACTAACATCATCCAAACTCTGGTTGTTAATTATATCCACAACAATCTAAGAATCTGACTCAAAGATAATCCTCCTCCAACCTAAAGAGTGTCCTTGATCAACTACAATCTTAATAGCAAGGGCCTCCATCAGGTTATTAGAGTGTTACCCTTTGTAAATAGAGAAGAAAAAGATAGCATCACCATCTTTACCTCTACCTATACCCCCAATACCAACATGCCCAGGGTTCCCATGAGAAGAACCATCTGTATTAATCTTCAGGACCCCATCCAGGGGAGGCACCCACCTCCCATCATGACAAACCCATTTCTTGACATGACAGAATCTATTACCAGCAATGCATCCCCTACTAATATCCCCCAGGTTCAAATCCCTTATAATAGCATGATCACCAGGATCAATATTATCAGACATATCATACTTAGTAGAAATAGTCTCCTGAAGCCTGCTAATAATCTTCTTCCACAATTGACAACTTCCAAGTTTGGAGCCATAAAAAACTCTACGATTCCTCTCCAGCCAAAGGTTCTAGAGAATGAAAATAGGCCCAATAGCCCAGGCCACCTGGAGGAAAGAAGCCTTCACTGGAGGCCTGCCCAAGCTCTCCCAAAACTCAATTAGGGAGGAAGCATGAACACAACCCTAATGCCAAGCCTCCCACCACCTGTGCCATATCTCTCTAGAAAAAGGGAAGAGAAAAAACAAGTGGGAAGAGCATTCTTCACTACACGAACAAAGGAAGCAAATAGAAGGTCCTTGAAAACCTCTCTTGCACAGATTCTCCCAAGTGATACATTTCTTCTGAGCAACCAACCATAAGAAAAAATTGCATTTGGGCGAAGAAAAGTTGTTCCAAACCTTCTTCCACTAGGGCACCTTAGCTGGACCATGTAATTTCCTGTCAAGCACAACATAGCCTTGAGCAACAATAAATTTACCTTTTGGGCTAGGACTCCAAGCCAACTTGTCCCTCTCATTAAGGGAGCTACAAAGCCTACTCTCCAAGACTTTAGATAGAGTAGCATGATCCTCATCAGAACCACCCACAGGCCACTCCTAAGGATCCTTCCAGCAAGAAACCTCCACCTGACCAATACGCTTGACTGTTTTAAAATGCTCCACCTTAATCCATCCAACCTCAGAAAAAATATGGTAGAGAGGCTGAAGCTGAGAGAACTTAAAAAGAATGGGAGGGTGGCCATCCCAAGAGTCCTACCAAAACAGAACATTAGAGCCTCTATTATAGATCCAGAAGAGACCATCCTTAATAAGTTGAGCTCCCTTCTTAAGAGTATCCCAAATACAAGAACCTTTTCCCAACAAGGCAAGCCGTCACACATCTTGGCTCTCAGCACCTGGAAGATACTTGAGAGAAAAAATCTTGGCCCACTCCTAATCCTGATTGTTGCACCATCTCCAGTACAGCTTGGTCGCCAAGGCCGTAACCACAAGCGCCATAGACCTAAGACCAAGGCCCCCAACATGCTTCAGCCTATAGATAGACTCCCACTTGACTAAGCTCCACTTCAAGGAGAGAAGGTTGCCTGACCAAAGGAATTGTCGAGATAGAGCATCAAACTCCCTCACAAAGGAGGAAGGGGGAACCTGCACACAACACCTATAAATGGGGAGAGCTTGCACCACAGTCTTTAGGAGAATCACTCTCCCAGTAGAAGAGAGCCATCTGTAAGTCCAATGACTAACCTTACTATGGAATTTATCCAAAGTCCCCTGCCAAAAATCTCTACACTAAGATCCCAAAGCCAAAGGAATCCCAAGGCACATCAAGGGAAGAGAACCAATCTAAAACCTAAGAATCCTAGCAATCTTGTTCTGAATAAGCCGAGGAGTATTAAAGAAATAAATGGAAGATTTATCATGATTAATACTCTGACCAGAAGCTTTCAAATAGATGTTTAAAGCTCTCCTGAAGTGCACTGCCTCACTAATTCTAGCCAAGCCCATCAGCCCAGTGTCATCCACAAATTGAAGATGAGAGTAGGGAGGAAGATTATTGTTCTAGCTCCAACCTTGTATAAGACCCTGCCTCACCTGAGATTTAATAAATCTACCAAGACCCTCTGCCATGATAATGAATAGATAGGGAGATAGAGGGTCCCCTTGCTGAAGTCCCCAAGAAGCACTAAACAAATATGAAGGTTCCCCATTAATGAGAACAACAAAGGAGGATGAGGTCACACAACTGAGGACCCAATTCACCCACTCCTCTTCAAAGCAAAAGCCAAGAGAATTCCCTATAAGAAATACCAGCTCACCCGATCATAAGCTTTAGACATGTCAAGTTTAATGACATAGCCTTCTCCTTAGAGGAAGCCATAGAGTGAATAGCCTCCATTGCAATCACGACACCATCCAAAATTTGTCTTCCTTCAACAAAACCACCCTACTCAGTAGAGATCAAAGCACAAAGGAGTGGTTTGAGTCTCTCAACAATCAACTTAGTGATGATCTTGTAGACAACATTGCATAAAGCAATAGGCCTAAATTGATCCAACCAATTAGCCCCCTCCTTCTTAGGTATGAGAGCCAAAAAAGTAGAGTTCAAAGACTTAAGCATTTGTTTGTTCCTATGTGATTCTTGAACCACCTCAAGGAGATCATACTTTATTATTTCCCAGAATTCCTGAAAGAACTCAATTGGGAACCCATCTGGGCCAGGAGCTTTACCTTTTTTCACATTAAACACAACTTTCTCCAATTCGGGTAACAAGATTGGAGATAAAAGAGCCCCATTATCTCAGCAGAGACCAGGTGGGGAATACAATCCAAGATGGCCCTCTCTTTAGTCCTAGCTACCAGATCCTCCCCAGTAAAAAGATTTGAAAAATAAATGACAGCTTCCCTAGAAATTTCTTCACAAGATGAGATTTGGGCCCCTTTAGACGAAAGAAGTGAGGAAATAGAGTTCCCCCGCCTCCGAGCCTTAACTAAATTATGAAAAAATGTCGTGTTCCTATCCCCCTCCTGAAGCCAATCAATACAAGATTTTTGCTTCCAGAAAATCTCCTCCCAAAGCTCCCACTCTTCAAGCCCTTAAGATCCACAGACTCAGCATTCCTAAGATTAGAGGACAACCCTTGATCTCAAATCTGATGAGTAACACTATCCAACTTGGACTAAGCATCAATCTTCTAAGCATGCAGGTTCCCAAAACATTATTTATTCCACTTCTTAAGCCTGTACTTCACATGTTGAAGCCTCTTACTAAAAGTAAACATGGCCGTCCCATGGGCAGGCCTTCCTTCATACCACCAATCCAGCATAAGATCATGTAGAGAATGATCCCTTAACCACATCAATTGAAATTTGAAAGAAGGATTTTTGGTGACTCCATATGAGGAGACAGAGAATTTGATAGGCCAGTGATCAGAGCCCCTCCACTCAAGAATTTCTAAACTGGTGGTCCACCTATTGTTCATCCAATAACAAGATACCAGAAATCTATCAAGCCTTTCTAAAATAGCCTCGACACCACACCTCCTACTATTCCATGTAAAAACATCATTGATTGGCTTCACATCAATGAGATTTAGGAAACCAATATTATCTCTGAAAAAATTTGAAGAAGGGTCCAGCCTGGATAACCCGCCTCATTTTTCATCCAAACTTATAATAGCATTAAAATCACCAGCCATAATCCATGGGAGAAATGGGTCTGGAGACCGGATGAAGCTGATGTGAGCCCAAAGATGTGACTTACCTGAAAGATAAGAAGGAGCATAAATATTGGAGAAAGGGCATCTTTCTCCAGTCTCAAAACTAGAGGCAACCATAGAAATGGAAGACCAGCTAGAAATCCACCATAAGGGGGAAAATTTCCTCAGGTTCTAGAAACAAGCCACCCACCCAGAATTGCTCAAAGCCCCCACCCCCTACCAGCAGCCTTCGAGCCAGATAGGTGGAGCACAATTAGCCAAACCATCCACTGTAAGCTCAGTTTCCTGAATAAAGACCACATCAAGAGACTTAGACTCAATTAATCTGTGAACAACCTTTTGTCTAGGGATGTTGTTCATCCCCCTTACATTCCATGATAAAAAAATCATTTATGCAGGTGGGAGAAGTGGGAATCAATGGGTTTTACAAACCCAGACTCAACCAATGTATCACCCATAATTTTGACCTTCTCTTAATTAGTCTTCCTTCCACTCCTTGACGATTTGTCTAGAGGCCCCTTTTTAAAGGATTTTTGTTGCAAGCCTAAGGCCGAAGAAGCCTTATTACCCTTTAGAGGATCTGAGGTCCCCTTAGTAGCAGGGGGAACAGGAGCCACCACAACTATACCCACCGGAGCTTGTGACCCCTGAAGATCTCCGATATCCTGAACTTGAGACAACAAATCCAAAGCCATCTGACCTACTTGTTGGTCCCCTAAAGATAAAATATGATCCTCCTTCTATGCATCCTCATCCTGAGCCTCATGCTGACCTTTGGCCCCAGAAGAGAGCTCAACTAGAATTCCTTCCTCTTGGACTAGGCTATCAAGAACCTCAAACCTGTTAAAGGTGCCATCATTTTGTCTATCCATCTAGGTTCTCTTCTTGCCTTTTCCTCTATTACGAGACTTAACCTGAATAAATCCCTCCTTATCAACAGGTCCATCAGACAAAGGAGCCTTCCCCTTATCCTCCCTAGGAGGACCAGAGGTAGCCAAGGGAGAAGATTTAAACCTAGGACATCTATGATGTAGATGACCATATTCATGGCAAATTCTACATCTAAATGGTAGGGTCTCATAATCTAGCTGTTGGATCCAAGAGGATGAACCCATGCACATCTCCATAGAATTTGGTAATGGATTATTTAAATCAACTTCTACCAAAATACGAGCAAACAAAATTACCTTATGATCTTGAGTTTGGGTAGTCGATCCCACAAGTTTCCCAAGAAGTAGAGAGATTGAATGAAGAATATCTTCCCTCCAGAATTCCAAAGGAAGTCTCAGCAATTGAACCCACACAGGCTCCCACGAGGGGATCTCTTTAGAAGATTTGAAGCCCATCTGCGAAGGCTTGATGAAGAGCCCCACCTGGTTAAAGAAATAAGGACCCCCTTCAAAAGCCCTATTCCTATTCGACATGCTTGAAAAGATAACCAAAAAATAGTTATTAGCCGCTAAGAGAATCTCCATATCTCCTTCAGGGTTCCAAACCTGACGTGCCCAGGATTCCAACACAGGTAGAGAAAGATGAAGGCCCAAAAATTTGCAAATAAGGGCATGATTGCACCAATATTCAACATCCTCCGAAACTTGCTTAGGTTGAATAACCAAAACTGGTCGATCTTCAAATCTCTCCAAACATTTGTTTACTTTTTTTATTCGAAACACCCCTTTCAAAGAGGAGGCACCATCCCTAGATTGGGGTTTACCTATCCAATCCTTACTACTGGAATGCATCAGAGACGATGGATCTATCATCTCCAAATCCCCTAAGGATACTTGAGAAGAAGCTAACCCATGATTCTCCATGTCCCAACAAACCAAATCTTCAACAATAAAGAGAATGAGACGGGGTAGATGACCCACAGTCTCAAACCACCACACACCTCCCGCCAAGGACACACCATGCACAAAAACCAGGAAAAAAATTCCCACCCACCGACCAAAAAAGATCTGATACCCCTGCCCAACCAAAGAAAACCCCTAAAAGAAAACTAAAAGACCCCCCGCAAGCTACAACAAGCTCAAAATCTGAGCTTAAACACCAAAAATAGAATGGGCTAGGGCACACAGGCCCTAGCTCATGCCAGACCTCTGCGCAGCTCCATCATTATCCCATAATCTTTTTTTCTTTTTTTTTTCACTATAATTCTATAGTTGATATATGTGTAAGTTATCTATTAATTCATATTGAATTAGTTGTTATAATTTATGTGTAAATTAACTGTCATTGATTTGATTTTTATTCCTTCACTTTGGATTTTATGAATTTGGTAATTTGTGTTAAGTTTTTGTTTTAGAGTTTGTTGTGTGTGCAAATCCTGTCACCAAGATGTGACAGTTCCTGTTGCTAGAATTATTTCAACTTTCAATAGGTTTCTTTTTCATAGGCTGCATTCATAACCACTCATCTCATGACTCTCATCCCTTGTGCATATTTCCATGATACCTTTCATCAATTTGCAATCCTCAGATTGGAGCTTAGACCAAACTGAAATTTTCTTATCTTTTACCCTAGTTTTGGCCTATCAAGGAATATCAACCATCAATTCCTAAAATTTTGTATGTTTTTCCTTCCTCTTTCTCCATGGTATAAGTATCTCCTCTTCAAAATTCCCACTCCCTTGTAAGGATATAATATGAACTAGCATTCACTCATGTACACACTTTTATTACGTTTCTCTAAGTATCATGTTTACTAAAAAAATTGAAGTACGAGGATATTTGGGTCAATATTTAACTTTGGTCAAGTCTTTGTGATTTTTACAACCTATTTTCCTTTCCTTAAAGCTCTTGGCTTCCTAATTAATAGGATTTCTAAACTTTCAAGGTTTTAGAATTTTTCTTGTTAGATTTCTCTCTTTAATTTTTTTTTAGTTGAAAAACGTGCATCCCATTTCTCACTTTCTAGCATGTGTTAGGTTTGTAAATATTTCCTTACCTCCATTCTAAAGAGTTAGTAATTATTTTGTAATATTGATCTTTGAATCCTAATAGATTTTCTAGTTTCAAAGTCATCCTTGAGTTTTTATAATTTATCTTCCTCAGTTCCAAGTTTCGTCTACTATCTTAGAATCAACACCACCCTAATGGTATTTTGATTCTTCCTTTCCCTTATGCTTCATCATGGATTCTTGGGATTTTTCATTCTCCAACTTAAGTGGCATGACTTATTTCTAATCCAAAAAATCCTACTAGTTTGATAGAAATTTTATATTAACTTTTATTCAAGGTAAACTAGTAGCAATAGTTCTAAAGTTTGCTCCCCCTTCAGCATAAAAAAATTTCATAGGAATTTAAAATATTTATATTTTTCATACCGTATTCCCTCTTATATAATTTGTATGTGAATTTCTTGGTTCCCGAGTCTCAAGTTCTCACCATTCTTTCCCCTTAGGCTTTTATACTTTTTCTTCCCAAAACCTAGTATTCCTACACTCAAATTGTTGATTCTCTACTCCCTTTTGGGTGAATCATGTCCTATGGTGTGTAGATCCCTATAAATAAGATAGGCTAGCTACTAAACTAGTATTATTACAATCATGTGCTCATCAAATTTACACTATTGAATGTGTAAAAAGATTAATTATTTCAAAATCATTTGTAAACTTAGATAAGGAAATGGATTTTTTTTCTATAAAATGAAATGTCCAATAATTGTAAAATCTATTAAACCCATAAAAAAATAAAGGCAACTTGAAGAGAAATTCTTTATAAATTTTTGGATTATACTAAAATCAATAATTTCATTTCAATTTGTCTATCCTATATGAAATTATTACTATATATTTTCTTATTTGGACTCTATGCCATTGATATCTTTTCTTATGTTGAATATATTTGTTTTCTTCATGTGATAATATAGTTAAATATTTATGTTTCTTGTGACCTCATTTATCTCTTTAATAGACTCTATTTTCTATTTTCTAAATTTTCATACTCTTCAAATCCTACCCTTCCACACACATTTCTTAAACTCTACCTACCACTTGACAATTTTTTGTGCTATTTACTATTATAATATTTTATTTTCCACTAAACTTCATTAATTCCCTATAAACCATTGCAAAATGTATAATTGTAAGCTTTTACATTATTTTTAATTTCAAAAATGGAAAACTTACCATTCTAGGAAGGGGATTGAACTAAATAATTCTCAATATTTTATAAATAATATATATTTATAAAGGTATCCCAATTTATCAAAGATAAAGACATGGAAAGGATAGTGTAGACACCATTTCTATGGGAGACTAGGGAGAATGAATTGGAAGGAGTCTTTTCAAACATTATTGATAGATTCATCTATGTACAATTTTTTTTTTAAATGCATCCATGTTAAAATTATAGAGGTGGAACATAATATTTTCATAGAGGAAAGTGAAACCTTAAGATATCTAGTCACAATCAAATTTTTGTTTTCCAATGAAAACATTGAAAGACTAAAACTTGACATTATTATTAGTCAATCTAGTTTGTGTTGGGTTGAAAGAATGCAGATTTTATTTATTTGGATAAACCTTTCCTCATCACTAAATAAGAAATCAAATGAATGATTAGATTTATGATAAGGAGGAGAAGGTAAAAAAAGGTTGAATTTTTTAATCACCATCGTCACAAGAGAAACATTCAACAAATAATTTCTCATTGTCAGAAAAATTAAATATATTTGAGTAAGGTATGCAACAAAACCATAGCTTGTAATATTTTCCATAGCAAAAGAAAGGATTTTTCTCCAACAATTTGCATTTGTGCTATGTGTAAAGTGGTGACCAATAGGAAATAATATGAATTATAAAAAAAATAAGAGAATAACTCATGGAAAATATGGAAAATAAATTTTTTTATCATGAAATCAATAATGGCTCATTGATAATTTTCTAAGCCTTATGTTTTATAAGTGGATTATTGGGGATAAATAACTATCCATATAGGTTGGATACATTTGGTGTAAATCAAATAAAGAGAAAAATATGGGTTTCTAGATGAAATAATTTACAAATATGAGTATGAATTTTGTTTCCAAAGTATAAACAAGGATGCAAGAGAGAGAATTATTGAGCCATTAAATTGTAATTTATATTAAAGAGAAAGAGTTTGTCTTTGTAGTGGATAATGATTATATCTACATCGAAACTATAGGACTACAAAATTTCTTAGTGCCAACCCTTCCATATAAAGCATTTAATTTTTTTTTAGAAATAATGACTCAAATTCTTATCTACCACCCTAAGAATCCCACTAGAGAGGTTTAGTACTTGGTGTGAGTTCATTGAAAGAAATTGTATGAAGGATTCTAGGGAGAAACATACTAAAAAAGAAGAATCTACTATAAGGGAAGCTAAGGGAAAAAATATTATTCCTCTAATAGTTGAGGATATCTTAGAACAATAAACTAAACAACCAATAAGGGAATATGGAAAGAGGAGATCAAATAATGTAGGATATATTAACATATTTACTCAACCATAGAAAGGAAAAATGGTCCTAAAGGATAAATTGCAAAAAACATAGAAGGAAAATATAAAAATCAAGTAGAGGTAGAAATAATTCAAATGGAAGAAACTACCTCATCAACTAAGACACTAATAGAGGGAATTATAGAGAAAATTGTTTAAAAGAGTTTAGTGTAAGGAATCCAAGGTAGCGAAACATCTTCCTACACTAATCTTGAGATGATGGTTACACAAAAAAATTAGATCTTTACAATAGTTATAAAAAAAACATAAATATCATGTATATCACAACATATTGATTTACATGGGGAAATCCCTTTTGGGAGAAAAACCCCACACTCATAAAGCTTCCCAATATATTATTATATAATCAAAAAGATTATAATATACTTGTAGAACAATCTTCTCACATGCATATCACCAACTAGAGATCCGAATATAACTTATAGCTATTAGACTCTCACATAAGACAATAGTGTAATACATAGCCATAATATGATTCCATGATTAAATATTGTTTCCTTTTAGAGCAACAAAACAAACATAATCTCTACTATCATATTTGTGACCAAATGATGAATAGTCTAGATTTATATTATAAAATATATAAGATGTGGCTTTTCAAGGCACTACCCCTAAATCTCCACTTGGATGAATGGTCCCTTGGACCCCATAGGAGGTACCCCTATAGCCCCAAATGCTCAAATATATTAACATGTTACAATCACAATGTTGAGACACAATTTTTCCTAACATTCTCCCAATTTTTGAATAAATTGCAAGAGAAATGAGAGGATCAATACCATGATTTAATTGCTATGATCTAAGAGGTCCATAGACTTGGAACACCATCTAAAATTATATATGCTCACAACCCTAGTTAAATAATTTACAACATTCATCAAAGTCTCTACCTCAACTATATGCACCCTACCACCCTTGACCATGTCTTTAAAAAAATGATATTGTACGCCAATACATTCTTGGCCCTATCATGAAATGTTAGATTCCTGGCTAGGAAGATCATACTCTGAATGTCATAATAAACTATCACTTCACTTTGTTTTATTTTGATATTTGAAAATATTAGCCTAAGTAAAATGACTTTTTTACAAGCATGAGTATCTTTCGTATAGTCATCTTCAAGAGTGGACAAAGGAACCATATCTTGTTGCTTACTCATCAAACTTATTGCACCAAAAAATGAAGTGAACACATAAGCAAGGGTGGATCATCTACTATCAACATCACCTACCCATTTTGAATCCATATAACCATGAATATCAAGGAAAATATAATCTCCTATAAAAGTAACATGATAAAACAAGGAATAATCTAATGTACCCTACAACTATCTAAATAATATTTTAATTGTGTCACAATGAAATCTACAAGGATTAGACATACATTTGGTAAGAAGTATCATTACTTGGGTAATGTTTGGTCTAGTATAGACCATAGCATACATTGAACTTCCAAATGCACTTTGGTAAGACACTCTAAACATGTCTTCCATCTTTGATGGGGATTTTAGACAATTTGAAATAGATAACTACATTCCAACTATAAAAGGAACATAAATGTAGCATCATAAATTGTCACCCTTGACAATTTCACACAAGATTTGGCACCCTGTCAAGTTCATTTGCCTAATTATGCTTATAATTTATCTATTTAACTGTTGTTTTCAAGAAATTGAGTTAAATTTGGAATAATCAATTAAATATTTATTTAATAGACTTTTGAAGAGCTAAAAATAACTAGTCTAGGGCACCCAACACCTTGTCCCACCTAATTAGACCATAAATTTTAGATCTTAATGTCGACCTCAATATTTTTAATAATTCAAATTCAATGTTTGACTTGTCTTAATGATTAATGAAAAATATGTTTAAACTCATATTAATATAAGTATTTCCCTCCATGTGAACATCTAAGCTAATTGAATTTATGAACTATAGCATCCTAAAGGAATTTAATGTATTATCAAAAGAAAAATAAATTAAAGATCTAGAGCATAATTATAGTCCATTACAAGTCTGCAACACACCAAAAAAATCATGTTTATACATTGTAAGATATTTCATATTTATGTTGTTATTATTAGGGAAATAATACACGTAGTATCTCCAATCATTCTCCCATTTCTCTAGGTGTATGTGATGAGAAATTGACTTCAGTCCAACAAGGATATCAAATCTGAGTGGTAATTTTTAGTAGTGTTATTTATCATTCATTTTTATTTTTTTTCCTCTTCTCCCTCAAGATCACATAATTGATATCATTATCATCATAGTCATTTGTGGAGATGGAAACACCAAAATGAGGTTTGATCAAGCAAATCCCCTACACAAAAAAACCCTTTTTCCCTTGTCTATTTTGTAGGTTATAGGTCTAAAGTGAATTGAAGTGAATTTTGATACCTCAAGGCTTAAAATCATTAGTTCAAGCATTCGTGTACCTTTCATTATCAAACTAGGGCAAGTTGATTATTCACAAATTGTGTGACTTCAAATCTGGGTTTTCACAATTTGAGACTTGTAGACCTTATTTTACCTATTCCAACTTTCAAACCTTAGAATTCAACCTCTCTAGACTAGGGTGCCCAATTCCCTATCCTAATAATTTAGCCTCATATTTGAATGGCATGTTCCTATCTATCTACACTTTTTAGTTATGCTTCCTATTTCTATCTTTTTGTTATGAGTTTTCTAGAATCTATAGAAATTTGACACTTTAGTCTTAATTCACCTAGTTTGTTACATCTTTAAATAAACCATCACATCTAATCACCCAAACAAAAGGGGACCAAAACCTTGACCAACTATTTTGGCTTTCCCTTAAGGACAAAAACCAAATAGTTTCTCTTGGTTACTTTTGTGTCCCTCAATGTTTATGGTGGAATGTTTGATTTAGTTTAGGAACCTGGCTTAGATCCAATTTCACCATCTCAAATTTTTGTGAGCCAAACATCTCTTACACCTAGTTTTTTATTTATCAACATATATTCTATAATATGATCAATACATTAGGTTATTTGAATATATTGCTAGTTATATGCACTCATTACATGTTTAAAATTTGAAAATAATGCATTGCAATGATCTTTTCACCAATAATTAATCATATCAGTGAACCAAAAATAGATTATATATTACAAAAAAAATCAGTATTAAGTGCATACCCTCAAATATGATTTATTTCATTCAGTAATTACATTCATTAAATATGTTAATTTCGTATGCAAGCACTATTTATTTACATTGGAAAGAAAAGCTTTGGAATGTTTACTTTATTGATTTTGCAAAACATAAAACCTAAAAAACTTTCTTCTAACATATAGTCAACACATCCATCTTTTCATCATCTTTCTTCCACGTATCTTCTATCTTCTTCTTCTTAGGTACATTTATGTCTCTAGAAACTTGTATTTGATTTATGATTTTCACAACTTGGTGTTTTATATTCAACATCCTATGATGAAGTTGTAGACTTATGGATTCCCATGCTTGAACTAGATCTAGTGTTGATGTACATTTTGTTAACTATTTCCCGAGTCTGTTAACTATTTCACTCAAGGAACCATTACAACATAATTACCTTTGGATTCTACTCTTACTTTTATTTTACCAATGTCCTCTTACATACAATCCCTTCATGATAATTTTAGTTTGGAGAACTCTATGGCTGATGTTTCTAAAGATAAACTCCAAAAATTAGACCAAGACTTGGCTTGTCTCCAACTCTACTTAAGTATTGAACATTCAACTAGAGAAACAAGTTGTATTATAGAAAACCTTAGGAAATTGGTTAATTATTCACAAGGAATAGAAATTCTATGTAGCCTATCTCACATAGTGGATTGAAATATTATGACATTAGCTAGTTGTGTAAAAATTCTCAATAATGCATCTCCTCAAAATCAAATTGGAACACAAGTATCAACTCCCATGATGTTATAAGTATGAGTAGTTGGTGTTGTCATTGATGCCAAAAATCCTACGTTGTCATTGGTGTCAACTGTATGAGAAGAAGGTGGTTGTAATAGTATGTGTAGTTGTTGGTGTTTTCTATGTTGTTACATTGATGATGCACATTTATGATTCTTTGATTAGTTGCATCATGTTGTCATTAGTTAGCTAATGGTGTCAACCTCTAGTGTTGCTTTGGTAAGCTTTTGTCTATGGATATATGGTTAAGTTGCTATGTTGTAGTTAGCTTTGTGGTGATGAGGAAATATTGAATATGATAAGGATGTGTCTCTAATGCTTGGTTTCCAAGTTCTTTTGAGAAAATTTGATCAAAAGAGGAAATTATTTACTGCAATGTTGTTTTGGGTTACAAATTAGTGTTCTGGTGTTGCTCCACATTTCCTCTAGGTTGAATATCTACATGTGCATTTCAAATATGTTGATAAGAGGTGTTTATAGGTATTTTATTCAAAATTTGGTGTGTTGTATCATTGTGTAGAAGAAGTTGTGTTCACCAGTGTGGGAACAATGTATTGTAGAGGTGTCTAGGAGAAATATGTTTTCTCCACATTTCTCTACAATTTGGTTTTTGGTCTTGCAAATCTAAGGGGTGTTGACAGTGTTGGTATCTTTCTCCAATGAAGGTTATTTGAGGTTTGGTGCTTCCAAAGTTATTTTGTTAAGTTATAGTGTATGGAAAAATTGTTTGAGTGTACTAGGTGTGTACATTTCTCAGGTGGAAGTTGTTTTCAAGGATTTTTTTGGATTTCAGGGTGTTTATGAAATGTTCTAGGTTATGTTCAGGTGACATTTGTTGTCTGCGATTTATTTTTGAATCAAAGAAAGTGTGTACTTAAAAAATTTAGTGGTGTTTACATGGGTAATAGTCGACCTTGGTGTTTACACTAATTATGGTGTATATTTATTGTTTATACAAGCATGTTGTAGTGTAGTGTTATAGATTTGGGTCCCAAATAAGGAATGGTGTGGTCTACCTTCACTTCTATCCACCATGAAAGTATTTTGGTGTCAGCCTAATTTGAATTTGCATGGTTGATGTGCATAAATGACCTTGGAGAATGGTTTCAAGGTTGAAGATGGTATGAATAAGAGTCTATTTGTTGAGGGATGGAGAGATGGACAAGAAAAATGTGAATGATGCAAATTGTAGAGTTGTTAGAATGTAAATTTGGAAAGTGCAGTGTGAGCTTTCACATGTTAGATTGTTGGATGTAGTGAGTAGAAGGTGTCTACAACTCTCCAGTCATGTTGCAAAGGTGTTGATGATATTGTGTTGGATTTCTCTATTGCATTGAGATGGATTTCTATGTGTAACATTCTTCTCTATCTTCTTTTCTATTCTAGTAGTGAGACTTTTTTTCTTTGGGAAGTGAGCCCTCTGGTAGTGAGCCCTTTGTATTCAGTGTTGATATTACTTTATATTGTGAGCTATTCTCACTGTGGTTTTTTCCATCTTGGGTTTTCCATGTAAATATAGTGTTCTTTTGTGCATGGTGTTGATTTGTTTCATTTTTTTTTATTTTCCCTTCATGCTAAAGCATTATAACAAATTAATGGTTAATTGTATTAATGTGGATCTGAATGTGTATGAGGATTTTGAATTTTTAAGGTGTAACTAATTCACCCCCCCTCTTAGTTGTCTTGTGCATTCAACAATTGGTATTAAAGCAAGGTTCCTTGGAAGAAAGATTAACCTCTTGATGTAGATCTAGGATGACACACAAGAAAGAGATCCCTATATTTGATGGAATGGATTATACATTATGGGAGACATGGTGTTGATTTGGTTTCATTTTTTGTTATTTTCCTTTCATGCTAAAGCATTATAACAAATTAATGGTTAATTGTATTAATGTGGATCTGAATGTGTATGAGGATTTTGAATTTTTAAGGTGTAACTAATTCACCCCCCCTCTTAGTTGTCTTGTGCATTCAACAATTGGTATTAAAGCAAGGTTCCTTGGAAGAAATATTAACCTCTTGATGTAGATCTAGGATGACACACAAGAAAGAGATCCCTATATTTGATGGAATGGATTATACATTCTGGGAGACAAGGATGGTAGGATTTTTGGTTTATCTTGGATATGATGTTTAGAAGTCTTTTAAGACTGGATATACTGATCCTACAAATGGTCCAAGTACTACTGATGAGATCAAATCCTATGAAAGCAATGGTAAATCAAGGTATGTTCTCTTAAATAGTCTTACAAATTCTAAATTAGTGAAAGATATGACTCTCAAAACTACTAAACAAATTTGGGAAAAGTTAGAAAATATTTATGAAGGAGATGATAAGGTCAAAGAAGCTAATATGTAGAATTTGAAGATCATGTTTGAAAACTTATAGATGTCTGAAGAAGAAAATGTTACAAGCCATATGCAGAGGGTAGATGAAGTTGTTAGCTCCATCAAAGGTCTTGGTGGTGAACTCAAAGAACTAGAAGCGATAAAGAAAATTCTCATAACTCTTTCTAAATCCTATAGTCATAAATTTTTTTCTATTCAAGAATTTGAAAATATAAATCAATATACCAAAGATCAATTGTATGGATCTTTAATTACTTTTGAAATGAGAGAATTTGGAATAAATAGTGGTGCAAAAGTTGACATTGCTTGTAAGGCTAGGAAATTAGAGGAGATCAAGGAATCAAATAAGGAGGATCTTGATGATATAGAAGCCAACTTTGTAATGATAATGAAGAAGGGTACTAGTAAGTATAGTGGTAAGTTTCTTTTCAAATGTTTCTTTTATGGAAAGATAGGTCACTATGCTTCAAGATGTCCAAACATAGTTTTAAATAACAAAAATAAGGAGAATAGAGGTAAGATGATCAGGAAAAGTTATTATGTTAGAGGAGATGCAAGTATTTATTATGATGAATCTAATTATGGAGATGATGATGATGAATGCTTGTTCATGGCCTTAAAAGATTAATCTATTTCTACTAACTTTGAGAGATGTGCGAAGGAAAGCCCTCTAGAGACAAAGTATAAGCCTAAGGGTACTTTGGTATCTGTTTTTCATGCTAGACAGGAGAAGAACTACTAGATCATCGACAATGTATTCTCTAATCATATGACCAATGACAAGAGTAAGTTTTATTAAACTTGGAAAATATGATGGAAGATGTGTTAGATTTGGTGATGATACATCTACTAAGATATGTAGAAAAGGTTCTATCAGTTTTCATGGAAAACATAATACTAATGATGTCTACTATGTTAAGGGTTTAAGAGATAACCTTTTGAGTGTTCAAAAAATGTGTAGTAAAGGATACAATCTTATTTTTTGGGATGATGGATGTGAGATCAAAAAAGGATCCAAAACTATGGTTGCTCCTAGAAGAAGAATAGATGGAAATTTTTATTAGCTTAAGGGTGCTAATGGTAATTGGTTTATGACTTAGATTAATGAAAGTTGGCTATGGAATAGAAGAATGTATCACATCAATTTGGATAACTTAATAAGAATCAGTTTAGTTCAAGTTGTAATAGATCTTCCAAAGATTACAAAGCCTATCAATTTTTTTTGTAAAGAATGTCAAATTAGAAAGCAAGCAAGAAGAAACTTTAAAGTTAAAGAACAATCTACTACCAAATTGTTGGAATTAGTGCATATAGATCTTTGTGGTCCTACAAGAGTAAGAAATATTCAAGGTGATAGGTATTTTATGCTTTTAATTGATGATTATTCTAGAATGACATGGGTTACTTTTCTCAAAGAAAAATCAAAAGCTCTAGATAGGTTTAAACCATTCAAAGTTATGGTTGAGAATGAAATGGATATGAAAATAAAATGTTTGAGGTTTGACAGAGGTGGAGAGTTCACCTCCAATGAGTTTAACATCTTTTGATAGAATCATGGCATAAAGCAACAAATGTCTACCCCTAGGAATCCTCAGCAAAATGGAGTGGCTGAAAGATAAAATAGGACCATTCAAGAAGTTATAGAACAATGATGAAAGAGGAAAATCTATCGGAAGTCTATTGGATCTAGAAGCAATTCATACTGATGTTTATATACTTAATAGAGTTCAAGCAAGAGAAAACAATACAAAGACTCCCTATGAGCTATGGTATGGAAGGATTCCTACTATCAAGTACTTCAGAGTGTTTGGAAGAAAATGTTATATCAAAAGAGATGAAGATAACTTATGAAAATTTGATGCAAGGTATAATGAAGGTATCTTCCAAGTTGGCTATTCTACTAGAAGTAAAACTTATTGATGTTACAACAAGAGATTGAGAAATATTTTTGAGAGTGCAAGTGTTAAGGTTGATGAAGATTTATAGAAGAATTCAATGATGATAGATGGATATGAATCATATGAGTCTTCTTGTAGATAAGAAGGAAAATCTGAAGAAAGAAAAGTGTAGATTGAAGAGGAAGAAGCTCTAAAAAGGACTCCTAAAACTCCTAAGTATGTGCAAAAGAATCATTCTCAAGATCAAATAATTGGAGATAAGAAAAAAGGTGTAATGACAAGAAGGAAATCTACTGAAGAATAGGTAAATATATGTTTACTTTCTAAAGTTGAACCTAAAACAATGATTGATGCATGCAAAGATGGATATTGGATCAAGGCAATGGAAGAAAAACTATTGCAGATTGAGAATAATTAGACTTGGGAATTTGTCTCAAGACCAACAAACAAGAATGTGATTGGAACTAAGTGGGTATTCTGAAACAAACTAAATGAGAATGGAGAAGTATTAAGGAACAAGGAAAGGCTTGTGTGTAAAGGCTACTCACAAGTTGAAGGAATGGATTTTGAGGAGACATTTGCTCTAGTGGAAAGAATGGTAACTATCAGGATGTTTTTAGCTTTTGCAACACATAAGGATTTCAAAGTTTATCAAATGTATGTGAATTCTTCTTTCTTGAATGGAGAATTGGAAGAAGAGGAATGCATAGAACAACCAGAAGTATCTCAGTTATTAGAAAAACCAAATATGGTCTATAGATTGAGGGAGTTTTATGGATTGAAGTAAGCTCCTAAAGCTTGGAATGCAAAGTTGGATAAGAATTTGATACAAAAAGGATTTAATAAAGGTATCATAGATAGAAATATTTACTTTAAAGTTGAAAAAGATCAAATCTTGATGTGGTTGTATATGTTGATGACATAATATTTGGAGGAAATGAAGATATGTGCAAGAAGTTTGTAGAAGAAATGCAAAGAGAATTTTAAATGTCTATATTTGGGGAGATGAATTTCTTCCTTAGATTGCAAATAAATCAGGCAGATAAAGGTAGTATTGTCAAAGAAATTTTGAATAAATTTGGAATGGAAGATTCTAAACTATTTTGTACTACTATGGTTACTAGTTGCAAGTTGAGCAAGAATGATGAATCTCCTAAGGATAATCGAAGAAAGTATAGATCAATGATTGGTGGACTACTATATCTAACTACTACTAGACTGGATATCATGCATGTAGTTTATCTTGTGGCTATATTTCTAAGAAGATCCTAGAGAGTCGCATGTTGCAGCAATGAGGAAGATATTCAAATACTTGAAGGGCACTCCAGATCATGGCTTGTGGTATCCAAAGGATATTGATTTTACTCTGAGTGCTTACATAGATGTAGATTGGGTTTGTTGTGTGGATGATAGGAAAATTACAACTAGTGGTGCATTCTTTCTTGGATGTAGATTAGTTTCATTGCTAAGTAAGAAACAAGATTCAATGTCTTTATCTATTACAGACATAAAGTACATTGTAGCAACATCTGGCTGCACACAAGTGTTATGGATGAGAAAAACATTGAAGGATATCATAGTAGCGTATGATGAACCAATTTTTATCTTCTATTACAATACAATTTCTATCAATATTTCAAAGAATCCATTAATGCATTCAAGGAAAAAACATATCTCAATCTGGTATCACTTTATGAGAGAGAAGGTTGTAGAAAATGAAGTTAAGCTTGAGTATGTGCCTACAAAGGATCAGGTTGCTGATATATTCACTAAGGCTCTTCCTAAGGATACATTTGAGCTTCTTCAGGAGAAGTTGGGGGTCATTTCTCCTCCTTCGAACTAGATGCATAAGGAGATGCATTAGTCTAGTGGATTTCAAGATCCATTCTTTTTTTGGACTAATGTTGGTGGCTACCTCTCAAGTGGACTAGGTAGTGACATTGTTGGTTGTTACAATCAAGGGGAGTAAGTGTTGTCATTGTGCAATGGTTGTTGATTGGTACAGTATGGTGTGTGCTCCTAAGGGGGAGTATAATGATCATTGAAGGAAAGAAATTTGCAGAGAAATTGTGAAAAGGATAATTAATGTCAAAAGGGGAAACATCACTGATAGAAATATTTTTTCCTTTTCCATTGATGTCAAAGGGGGAGAGAGTCATGTGAAAAAGAAGACAATTAAACCCAGGAAAGAATAATGATTCATCTTGAAAGGGGGGGACTAATTAATGAGAAAGAGAAAAGGAAATTGGTATGGAGTAGAGTTGTTGTGTCTATGATGGTTTTTCACGTCATGTGTTGTCATCAATGACAAAGGGGGAGATTGTTGCAAGTATGAGCAGTTGGTGTTGTCATTAATGTCAAAAAGCCTATTTTGTCATTAATTTCAACTGTATGAGAAGAAGGTGGTTGCAATATTATGTGTAGTTGTTGGTGTTGTCTATGTTGTTGCATTGATGATTCTTTTTCTAGTTGTATTATGTTGTCATTAGTAAGCTACTGGTGTCAACCTCTAGTGTTTCTTTGATAAGCTTCTACCTATGGATATATGGTTGAGTTGCTATGTTGTAATTGGATTTATGGTGATGAGGTAATACTAAATATGATAAGGGTGTGTCTTTGATGCTTGGTTTCCAAGTGCTTTTGAGAAAATTTGATAAAAAGAGGAAATTATGTACTGTAGTGTTGTCTTGGGTTGCAAAGTAGTGTTCTGGTGTTGTTCTACATTTCCTCTAGGTTGAATATTTGCTTATGCATTTCATATATGTTGAGAATAGGTGTTCAGAAGTATTGTATTCAAAAATTTGTGTGCTAGATCATTGTATAGAAGTTGTGTACACCAATGTGGGAACAATGTATTGTAGAGGTGTCTTGGAGAAATATGTTTGCTCTGCATTTCTCTACAATTTGGTTTCTAGTCTTGCAAACTTGAAGGGGTGTTGACAATGTTGGTATCTTTTTGGACAATCATGTTTTTTTGAGGTTTGGTTCTTTGGAAGTTAGTTTCTTAAGTTACAGTGTATGGAAAAATTGTTTGAGTGTACTCGGTGTGTACATTTCTTAGGTGGAAGTTATTGTGAAGGAGTTTGTTGGATTTTAAGGTGTTTATGGAATATTCTCTATTATGTTCAGGTGACATTTTTATCCGTGAGTTGTTGTTGAATCAAAGGAAGTGTGTACTTTAAATTTTAATGGTATTTACATGAGTAACAACCGACCTTAGTGTTTACACTAATTGTGGTGGATATTTATTGTTTGTAGAAGCATGTTGTATCATGGTATTATAGATTTTGGTCCCAAATAAGGAATGGTGTGTTTCACCTTCAATTCTATCTTCCACAAAAGTGTTTTGGTGTTGACTTAATTTGAATTTGCATGGTTGATGTGCATAGCCGACCATGGAAAATAGTTTCAAGGTTGAAGAAGGTATAAATAAGAGTTGAGTTGTTGAGGGATGGAGAGATAGACAAGAAAGATGTTAATGATGTGAATTGTAGAGTGTTAGAGTGTGAATTTGGAAAGTGCAGTGTGAGCTTTCATGTGTTAGACTGTTGAATGTAGTGAGCAAAAAGTGTCTACAATTCTTTAGTCATGTTGCAAAGGTTTTTATGATATTGTGGTGGATTTATTTGTTGCATTGATATGGATTTCTCTGTGTAAAATTATTCTCTATCTTCTTTTATATTCTAGCAGTGAGCCTTTCTTTCTTTGGGTAGTGAGCCCTTTGTATTCGATGTTGATATTACTTTATACTATGAACTAATCCTCATCGTGGTTTTTCCCATCTTGGGTTTTCCACATAAATCTAGTGTTATTTTGTGCATGGTGTTGATTTGTTTTAGTTTCTATTATTTTCCTTTCATGCTAAATCATTATAACATATTAAGGGTTAATTGTATTAATATAGATCTGAATGTGTATGAGGGCTTTGAAGTTTTAAGGTACAATTGATTCAACCACCCTCTCATTTTTCTTGTGCATTCAACACATGATTACTTCTTGTATTCCTACTTTCACTTCTTTATCCATAACCCTTGCTACACAATCTGGTCATAACATGTACACTAGTTTACGGGTTTCATATAGTAATCAATATAATTTTTTTCCAACTTCCTCAAGCCTCACTACTCCCTTCTCAAAATTTCAATCCATCCATTTCCCAACATGCTCCACAATTCACTTATCATAATACTAATCCACCTATCATTAACAATATTCCTTCCCATTCCAAAAATTATTAAAACATGAAACCAACTAATCCCATCATAACCCAACTCTTAAAAAAACATGTCTTCTTTATGAAAAAAAATATCCAACATGAATTGAAATCAATCCCATTCTAGCCCTCCAGCATACCTCACTCATAGCTAATTATTATTTGTAATTTTAAAAACTCCATTTCCAAAAAATGTTGAGATACCACATTTTGAGAAGTATAATGGAAAAGGAGACCCTAACAATCATGTATTGGTCTTTACTATATTATGTAGTGATTTCCTCTTTAAAGATGCTTTCTTAGCCAAGATCTTTCCTTGGTTATTGAAAGACATGGCCTTGGGTTTCTCTCATTACCTAATAATTAAATCACCTATTTTTCACAAGTTGCCAAAGAATTCCTTCAACACTAAGTCACATTAACTAATTTGGTTCATTTTAAGCAAGGAGCTAAGGAGAAAGTGATTGATTTTATTAGGATATCTCAATCCCTATACTCTCAAATCTCATATTCTCTTCTAGATACAAATGTGAAAGGATTTTTTATTGGAAACTTACAACCAAACATTTTGGATAAGATTATATTAATATGATGCCCTTCATTTACATATTTGTGCATGAATCTTTGTGATTACCAAATATTGCTTATCTAATATGAGGGTTCATCATCATCATCTCTTGTCAATCAATTTGAGGATTCTCATAATTCTAATTATTATTCATTTAAGAAGAATTTTTTTGATGAAGATAAATTATCCTCCTTCTAAAAGCATCCAAGAATAAATAAATTTCATCAAGAAGAAACCTTTGATGAGGAGGAGACTAATGTAAATAATAATATCATGAACAAAGATGATAATACAAGGGATATTGATCCAACCAATGGTTTTGAGAGCCCTAGTGTATGGATATCACACAAGTTGCTTAGTAAATGTAGGCCCCTGAGATTATAATTGATTAGATATCCAGTGATTTTGAGCAAGATATGAGGGATGAGGAAAGAAAAAATGAGGATAATGTAGAGGAAGTAGATGAGTATGTTGAAGGTACTAGCCTATTTCAAAAATTCAATGCTATGCTCAATGAATGAGATGACTCTACCCAAAAAAAAGGAAAAAAAATTCCCTAGTTGTAAGAAGACTACCTAGGACTACATGGTTCTTATAACTAGGGTCAAAACTTTAGAAAAGAAACTCAATTGTCTTTCCTATTTCACACTCAAAGTCATACACCATTCAACTATCACTCTTTCCTCTATGTTTCAAGATGAGATACATAAGCAAGACAAAAAATAAGACCCCGTATCAATCCAACAGAAGCATGATGCCTTCAATTTCCTCATGGAGGAATGAGAAAATCTTCTCTAGTGTGTCCTTCTTAGTTTTAATTATGGTTTTTAATATGCTATAATTTTTTTCTTTGTTTGTTGTCATTGGTCTATTTATGGCTTGTGACCTTGGTTTTCTTTTTTCTTTAAAATATCTACCCTTGGGGCCTTTTATGCATGGGTATAGTTCCTTGTAAATGTTGTTTATATTATAAAAACATCCAAGCATAGGTTGCAATTGTAATACCTACAACCCCCTATCAATTAAAACAAAGGGATAAAAAATTCTCACAAATTTTAAAGTCTCTTCATTCTATCATGCTAAAATTAATTAATAATAATTTGACTCAACTCCCTCCTATTTATCCCATGGACCCCACCAAACCTATACACCCTTCTTATAATCCAAAACCCTTCTATTAATATCATTGAGAACCTGTAAATGATGCCAAGTGATGTATACATATTAAGCACCAAGTGAAGACCTCATTGAATCTAATATCATTCAAGTGGCTAGTGTAAATGATAAAGTGAATATATCCATTACACCTCCTAGTCAAAACTTATAAATTTAAACCAATCCATTTCCTAGCCATTCAGCTAATCTTGTTGACCCATTTGTTTACTTACCCAAATTTATAACCTTTGGTCATAAAGACAAATCAATAGATAATATGGTTAATATTATTCATTCTCATCCCCACCAAGACCAACCTAAACATCTTCTTGATATCATCTCCACCCATATTGATGCATCTATGCTTGCACCTAATGGTCCTCTCTATATTACTACTAGAATTAATGATAAACCCTCATGAGGAGTACTCCTTCATCTAATATGCATAGTGAATGTGATCACAAAATATTTTATCTATGTGCATGACTTATACAAAGATAAGTATGAGAAATTAGATGCCTCAATTAGAGTGTATGATGGTTCCACCCATCCTATAATTGATACCTTGACCCTTCCAATCCAAATTGGACCTAGAAATTTGGACACTCCCTTTTCTATTATTCCTACCTCATGTCAATTTTGTGTGAAGTTAGGTAATCCAAGGATTACTGGCATGAATTTAGTTCCTTCTATTATCCATAAATGCCTCAAGTTTCCATTTGAAGGACAAGTGCATACTATATATCATAGTAGATTTAAGCCATTGTCTCTTTAAGAAAACTTTTCCTTTGACTAATTTTTTCCACAACCAACCCAAACCACTCAACCCCATGAAAATTTTGTATTTCTATCATATAAAAAATGGAAAGCTTGCTGCATTTCCCAATTATCTATTACAAACACATCATGCACCATTTGGATGTTACCCTTGAGGCTCCTTAGTATCTTGAGGCTACAATGGTTTCTCCTCCTATTTCACAAGTAGTGAATGAACCACATCCCAAACCAAATATCCTTCCTTGACCTTGAGAATTTTGCATCTAAGTCATCGCCCCACCTCTCCCATCCTATCAAGGATCACGAGGTGAACTCCCAACACAATCTAGAATTTCTCACACTTCATGGATTAATTTTGTTCCTCTTGTTTCTCAAGATTCTAGAAGAAAGCAATCCACTATGCAAAACTTATCCCCTCTTGCAATTTCCCAACCTTTGTACTTCCTTCCATTCCTTCTACAAAGAAAGAAAAGGTACTTATGTTGGAAGATTCTCAAGTTCCCCTACACAAGATTAAACTCGTACATGACAAAAACAAAATGGAAAAGAATACAAGGGATGATGTTGTGATATGGCTTTCTAGCTTACTGAAGATAGTGAATCTTCACCTAATGATCCCTCTCTCATGCAACTAGATTTTGATGAATATTCTCTCTCTCATTCATGTTCACTATCACCATACTTTGATACACATTTTTCACCAAAACATGAACCTAAATGTTATCTTTCCCAACCAATCTAAAAGTAAAAAGATTGCCACCTTCACCACCATCTAGTCTACAGGATTCTTCCATCCCTCCTCCCAAAAAAATGATATTTCTCATAACCATTATGCTAGAACTACCATAACAACCATTGAGGTATTTTTTGGCATTTATTTAGATGATAACATGGATGAAACATTAGAGAATCATAAATAATTATGTTATCTTTGCAGAAACAATGAATTTAGCTTCTAGGGGCATGCATGATGATTCTTCTACAACAATACATCCACCACATGTTGAACCTAGTACCTATCCTTGTACTACACTTGTTCAAGTCCCTTTATCATGTTTCCCATCATCTCTATATGAAGATCAATATTGAGATGTAAACAATTTGCTATAGATTGACACATTTTGTAGTACCAGTTATCTTTGTGTTATGCTTACATGTAATGTTACTCCCCATAATGTGTTTCTCGATTTGTATTTTTATTTTTTAGTTCTCTTTGGATGACCCTTGATGTTCTCGTTAACTTGAGGATACAAAGAGAATATTTTTTTTGTGATATTCTTTTATATGTACCTTCATTCTTCCATTTGTAGTAAATGTCTTTTTATGCCTTTTAGGAATGATTTAAAGCATTAGAAAATTTAGGTCTCTTCAATGTTGACCCAAAATATTTTTTATTTATTTTCATGTGCTCTTCTTCCCTTATACTTGTTCTAAAATATTTGGGCAATGATGTTTATTCAAAAAATCATATTGATATATATTATCTATCATTCATACTAACCCCAAATCCTTGTATCCCTCATATTATATAACATTGATTATTATGTTACATTGTTATGAATTGTTTGTCCTTGGAGGAAACCTCTTTTCATGGTGGAAATTTTTGAGACATATCACTTGGTATATGGCTTCCACAAAGCTCTCATGCATGTTTTGCATATATCACTTTTTCTACCTTAAATCCAATTTCTCATAATTGGAATTAGCAATTAATTTAAGGCAGGGGAATAAATTTCACTATATAGTTCACTTTGTTCATAAACCATGAAATTGGTGATGTTATCATAGTATATTTATCATCTTTGTAGCACTTTATCAAACTTACCCAATAAAGAGTTCATTTTTCTTGGCCTATAATTTCTTATATTATTGATGTGAAACTCGCCCAATGAAAATTAGACTTCACTACCTAGTGTTGTTTTCATTTGATACTCTTGGGGCTCACCTAGTAAATATTGGGCTTTACTAGCCTATGGTGCTTTCACTTATTTCATGAAACTCACCTAGTGAATATTGGAATTCACTAGCTTGTTTTGTTTCTTGTGGAGCTCACCTAGTGAATATAAAACTTTAGTATATTGGAAATAGGTGTTGTCATTGATGTCAAAATATTATGGGTTGTCATTGATGTCAGATGTGTATGATGAAGTCTATATATATTTCAGATATAGTACAAGTGTAGAGATATAGTCAAGAATACATATAGATGTATGAATAATGATCAAATTGGTGTCTATGAGTGATGCAGTGGTTGGTACACTTGTTCCAATATGTTCCCTGCATGTCTACAATAATATCATTCCTAATTGGTGTATTGAACATTAAGATAAGTTAAAAAAATTATAAATGTATTAATAGTGTATTCACTATAACAAAGTCATGACTTTTTGATATGCATCCCTTCGTAGAGTAATATCTTGTCTTGCAATTCAAGAGGTTATTTGGATGAGTTGTGAAGGAATTATATCCAATAAATCAAGTCTTTGAACCTTTTACAAAAAGAGTTGAGCTAATAGTGTTCCATTTTGTGCAATATAACATTAAATGCTTGTTGGAATGCTCTGCATTCTTTTTGTGACAGATTTTACCATGCAAACTTGGTAATATGTTCACAATGGTGAATGAGGTATTCCTTGTAAGACTTGAGTATTTTGAAGGTCTGCAAGATTAGTTTTCAAATAACAATTTGTTACAACTTATCCAAAAATCTTTGTTTATGTACTTTAAATGGGTTTCTCCTCTTGTGTTAGCACATTATGATCAGGTACTTTAGGAAAAGGTTGAATGAATACTGTGCATGATCTACAATGCCTACATCTTGGTCTACATGATGATTTTGGTATCTCCCAAACTATGTTAAGACAAAAAGTGACAATGCTGATAGTATTGATACATTTTGAGTTGACATGACTTATTTCTTTCTCAATGGGTGATCTTGATTAGTTAATCCTATTTTGGAGAATTTTTTTAGATTTTTTTAGATATTTTAATACCATGTGCTAATCTAAATTTGTCTCTCTTGTAAATATTATACATAATTGGAGTCGACCAATGAGATTTCAAAAGTTTCTTCTAGTAAAGGTCATCATAGATCTGACTTAATAAAAGTTTTGAAGTGTTGTGGAGGATATATATAGAAGATTAAATTCATTTGTGAAGATTATTATTGATTGTGATGTGATTTAGAGAAGAATGAAAAAGATGAAGTGTTTGAAATTAGTGTGAAGGGAAAATTTGTGCAAAAAAAAGAATGCAACCTTAACATGTGTTAGATGCTTCCTCAAAGTTGTTCATAATCATTTTTCACATTCTAATTTTCATATATCCTTCTTTGAGATAGTGAGTCTCATCATGTCCTCTGTATCTTGATCTATGACTATATACCTTAGTCTACAATTCCATTGATCCGATTTAGGATCTAAGATGATTGCTTAAAGAATGCATAACAATTACAATTCCAATCTCCAAATTACTAAAATGAAATCAACACCATAACATAATTAAACTAATGGAATTGAGAAAAAGACAGAATTCAGAAGGAGACAAGAAAGAGAAAATGCAAACAGCTTGGTAACGGAGTTCATCATAAAAACGACTACGTCTCTGGGTCCCTCTCCAAAGAGTAGACCGATCCAATTGATATCTTCAAAAATTCAGCATTACAATAGCTGGCAAGCTCTTCCCTTCAAGCATGACATAATTCTAGCATTCTCCCGACGTACATGAACAACAAATTATCTCCCAAAACGCTCTAAGTCTCCAACACTTGAGGAATTCTCAATTGCCCCTCTAAACCTCTAATCTCCCCTTTTTATACAAAAAATTTACTCAATTTGGTTAACAACCAAATGATTTACAAAATCCACCTTATCTCTCCACGTTTACATAAAAATCTTAATAATCTCCTTTACAATAATATCCCCCTTTAAAAATTCCAAGCCCCTAATTTTATTCTTTCCCGGGCATTTTTTGTTACAAAATAAATCTTGATTTATTTTGTTGGGGTGGCAAATTTAATTATTTTAGGAAAAAAAATATTGAAAATCTCCTTAAATGTGGCGATTCTACCTTTATGGAAGGCTCCCCACAAAATGTGGGCCATCCCCACGTTAGGTGGCACCCCCACTTTAGGTGGGTCACCCCCCATAACATGGGTGGCATTCCCACATAATGTGGGTCGCCCCCCATGTGTGGGTGGCTTCCCACATAAAGTGGGCGCCCCCCTTAATGGGTGGGTTTTATCCCATTTTTTTAGGAGTTTAATTTTATACTTTTTTTTTTCATTTATTTTATTTTGATTTTTATATATATTTTTTCCAAAATATTTTCCAAATGGAGGATTGAGGAGATGACAAGTGTCAAGGGCTGATTGGCCATGGTGCTGACTGGGCATCGACGTCATCAGGTTGACCCAGATTTTGACCATCTATAACTTCATCATACGGACTCTATTTTTCGTGAAACGAACTTCGCCGGAATCATGATGATGAGAATTACATAATGGTGTTGACTTTGGCCGATTTTGACAACTTTGATTTTTGCCCTTTTTTTGGCCTATTTTCAGAGGGTTGACCATAGGTTTGACCTTACATATTTTGAGCTTCGGGACTCCAATTGACTCCGTTTGAGTTGCATTGGAGTCAAGATTTCACCCTCTTGTTGATGATACTGATTTTGAAGATAAAAGAGAAACTTCAATTTTTGACGAAGATCCTTCGGATTAGTCCTCCCCACTGGAGAGCTTTTGGACCTCTGAAAGCTTGATTACTCAGAAAGTGAGGGTAAAGTTCCCTCACTTTACCAATATCCATCCATTTTTCCTTGCTTGGATTCATCCCCTTTGGTCCCACTCTGAGGTACTCAACTACTCCCCTTTGTGAAGTCCTAGTTTTCTTGTCTAGGATGATGTCTTCAGGCAACTCTGACATGTACTCTGGTGAAAGATCATCAACTGATGGAACCTGAATGTTAGTCTCCTCGTCCAATATCATCGGAGGTTCATACAACTTCAAGTTATCAACATTGACAACTGAATAGATCTGCATGTATGGAGGAAGATTGAGGCGAAAAGCATTGGTTCCGATCTTTTCCAAGATCTCAAAGGGACCATACCGAATTGGCTTGAGCTTTCTTCCTTCGCCTTGCATTTTTTCCTTGCTGATATGTAACCACACGCGGTCACCAACTTGAAAATGATGTTAAGTGCGATGTTTATCATGTCGAGCCTTGTATTTGGCTTGACTCTTTTCCAACTGTGCTTCCACTGCCTAATGGGTGGCTTGAACTTTCTGGATGAACTTCAAAGCCTTTTCTGCATCATGGCATCCATCTTCAACATCATCTTTCCCAAAAGAAAAATCCATCAGATTCTTTGGCACATAACCAAAACAAGTCTCAAAAGGAGACCTCTTTGTAGAAGAGTGTGTTGCATGGTTGTAAGCATGCTGCACATAGTGAAGACTCTCATCCCACAATTTGGGATGCTTGTTGCAGTAGCCTCTAAGTAGATGCACAACTGTCCTATTTACTACCTATGTTTGTCCATCGGTCTATGGATGGAAGGCTGTGCTCTTCTTTAGTCTAGTGTCCATGAGTCCCCACAAAGCTGACCAAAATTCCCCTAGGAATCGAGAATCTCGATATGATACAATAGAAGTAGGTAACCCAAAATGAACCCATACAAATTGGAAGTACATTTGAGCTGTCAATTCAGCAGTGACTTGCTTTTTACATGGCATTAAGATACACATTTTGCTGAACTGATCAACTACTACATAAAGATAATCATGACCCTTCCTAGACATAGGTAAACCCCCAACAAAATCCATAGACACACTTTCCCATGGATGAGATGGAATAGGTAATGGTGTGTACAACCCTAGTTTTCTGTTACTTGGTTTACTAGTTGCACACATAATACAACCTTTAATGTATTTGGCGATAGTTTCCTGCATTTTAGGCCAATAACAATATTTTTGTAATTGAGTAACTATTTTACTTACCCCAAAATGTCCTGCAATCAAAGAAGTGTGAGCTTCACAGATTACATGTGCTTGTTCATCTTTTGGAACACATAACTTGCCCAAATGATACAAAAGTTTATCTTGCACATAGTAATCTTTCTCTCCTATCTGTTTTCCTGCAATTAAAGCTAAATAAATATCCTTAAGGTTTTCATCATTAGCATATTGTTCCTAAAAGCTGTTATGCACCATGGAACTACCTTTAAGGATGATCAAAGTATTCATAACAGGAGGCCTAGAAAGCATATCTGCTACTTTGTTATGGGTACCTTTCTTGTACTTAATTACTAAGTGAAACTGTTGCAAAAATCCCATCCATCTAAAATACCTACTTTGCTGCAATTTAGACTGTGATTGCAAGTATTGTAGTAGTTGGTGATCAGTGTGGATTATAGTTTCTTTCCCCATTATGTAATGTTTCCATTTCTTAACACTCTGAACTAATGCATAAAATTCTTTATCATAAGTAGGATAGTTACTTACTGCTCCTGAAAAGGTATCAGAGTGGTAGCAGACTGGTTTACCTCCTTGCATAAGAACAACTCCCATGGCAAACCCGCTTGCATCAGTCTCAATCTCAAATGGCTGGTGTAGATCTAGTAAAGCCAGAACTGGTGCACTGCTTAATTTTTCCTTCAAACTATTGAAGGCCTTTTGTTGTGGACCTCCCCATTGAAAAGTTGTCTTTGTACTTGTCAATGTGTGCAATGATGATGCAATGTAGGAGAAGTTTGCAATGAACTTTCTCCAGTACTGGACTGCACCTAAGAAACTTCTGACTTCTATTACAGTACTTGGCTTAGGCCAGTTTACAATAGCTTCGATCTTCGCAGGGTCTAATTTTAATTGACCATTCCCTACGACATAGCCTAAGTACACTAGAGATGTCTTTGCAAATTCACATTTAGACATCTTTACATAAAGTTTTTCTTTTCTTAAAACATCAAAAAATTTCTTTACATGACTTACATGATCATCCCAAGACTTGTTGAATATAAGAATATCATATAGATAGACAATGACAAAATCATTAATGAAAGGATGAAAGACATCGTTCATGACTCGCATGAATGTTGCAGGCGCATTACAAAGCCAAAAGGGCATAACCAACCATTCATAAAGTCCCTATTTTTGTCTTGAAAGCAGTTTTCCAAATGTCATCTTTTGCAATTCTAATCTGATGATAACCACTTCGCAAATCTAATTTAGTGAAATAAACTGCATGTTTCAACTGATCAAGTAAATCATCAATTCTTGGAAGAGGGTACCTATTTTTTACCGTTATCTTGTTCAGGGCACGGTAGTCAATGCACATTCTCCAAGATCCATCTTTCTTTGGAACCAACACAATTGGAGAACCACAAGGAGATGTACTAGGATAGATAACTCCTTTCTCCACTAACTCTTGAACCTGTTTCTCGATTTCCTCATTCTGCATAATGGACAAATGGTATAAGCCGATATTAGGCAATGGCACATCCTGCTGTAGCTGAATTTCATGTTGTATTTCCCTCTTGGGTGGCAACCCCTTTGGTTCCTGAAACAAGTCATCATAAGCAGAAACAATTTTGACCATTTCAACCTTGTGTTTTGGGTCACACCCCTTAAATGCCTCAGAGTTATCTTCTTCTTTGGCTTTTACTAGCATTAACACAAAGTTCTTACTAGAGTTGACTAACCTTTTCATTTGACCAGCATTAACTAGTGTGAGATTAGTCTTGACCTTGTGTGCATGTACAATGTATTCTACCCCATCTTTAAAAAGATGATACTTGTTATCCCCCCTATAAAAGATTGCCTTTCTATATAGATAAGGACTCCCTAATACAAGCCCACAAATATCCAGAGGTACAACATCTACTTCTACTTCATCAATGAAATTAGCAGTGATGGCAAAACGCAATTTGCACTGTTTTGTCACCTGCAACTGTGCATCATTACATACCCATCCAAGTGGATAGGGCTTAGGATGAGGAGTAGTAGTTAGATTCAATTTCTTAACAACCTCTTCAGAAATCAAGTTGACTTGAGAGCCCGAATCAAATAGTGTATCAATCTTTGTGTGTTTAGTTACCACACGAATGTGGAACAGTTCATTCTGTTGTTTATCAACTTTAGGAGTGGATACTTTACTTGCATTACTTGTACTTGCATTAGAAATACTTGCATCAGAAGAGAGAATTATACTTTTCCCTTTACCTTGGATCCTGGCAGCAACGATCTTTGTCTCATCTCCGGAATCAGATCCAAGATCCTGTTGAATGATAGCAGTAGTAGTCTTTTGTTTGCCTTTATTGCCTCCAAATCTTTTTGGCCTTGCTTCCGGATGCAATTTCCAGCACCTCGATTCATCATGCCCCTCTTTCTTGCAATGCGAGCATGTGGGTTTTTCACCCTCTTTCTTCACCGTAGCTGTCTTCTTTCCTTTACCTTTATCTTTTTCTTTATCTTTACCCTTAGACTTTCCATCAGACTTAGATGGATTTTTATCAAACTTATCAATGAATGATCCCTTACCTCTAGACTCTAAGTGGGTAGCTTGGACACAAACTTCGTCAAGGTTATTGGGATTCAAAACCAAAATTGAATGTCTAAGGTAGGAATGAAGACCTCCTATATACTTCAACAAAGTATCCTGGGTGTACAATGGAACATCTAATGCAATAGCCCTTTTACGAAATTCATGAGTGTACTCCTGAACGGACTGACCTTTCCCTTGCCTAAACATCTGCCAATTCATCATTAGCTATTGCATGTAGCCTAAGGGATAGAATTGCTTTTTAAGAGCACTTACAAATTCTGTCCAGGACAAGTTGACTTTACCATGTTGGGAGATTTCTGCTCTAGTCCTACTCTCCCACCAAGTTAGAGTTGTACCCCCTAACCGAAGAGTAGCAAGTTGGATCCTATCAGCATCATCTACGAGGTTTTGGACTCTACAATAGACTTCAACCTGCTGAATCCAATCATCTAGTTTTTCAGCATTTAATTCACCACAGTATTTTGGTAAGTCAAATTTTACATCCAACTTAATTTTGGGCTTATGTGCACCCTTAAAAGGATTAAAAGGCATAGAATGAGTAGAAGAAGGAGAAGAGGGAGAAGAGGGAGAAGAAGGAGAAGAGGGAGGTGTCTTCGGAGGCTCAGGATCATCTCCTGATTTCTTTCCTTTGCCTGCACGAGCTTCATGTCTCCGCATCTTTTCTTGCCTCTCCTGGAATAAGACTTCGACCATGGCCTTCATGTCAAGAAAAGCCTTTTGAAATTCCTTCTCACCAAGCTCAGAACTTTGTCCATCATTTGGATCTGCCATCTGTGTTCGTGAATGAGCTCTTCATCTTCCAATCTCTGGATTAAACTCTTCAAGCTTGCCTTTGCCTTGTTGAAGCTGTGAGCGTGTAAGCATTCGAATCTGCAATACTTAGTCAAAACATAGCTCTGATACCAATTTGATCCGATTTAGGATCTAAGACGATTGCTTAAAGAATGCATAACAATTACAATTCCAATCTCCAAATTACTAAAATGAAATCAACACCATAACATAATTAAACTAATGGAATTGAGAAAAAGATAGAATTCAGAAGGAGACAAGAAAGAGAAAATGCAAATAGCTTGATAACGGAGTTCATCATAAAAACGACTGTCTCTGGGTCCCTCTCAAAGAGTAGACCGATCCGATTGATATCTTCAAAAATTTGGCATTACAATAGCTGGCAAGCTCTTCCCTTCAAGCATGACGGAATTCCAGCATTCTCTCAACGTACAGGAACAACAAACTATCTCCCAAAATGCTCTAAGTCTCCAACACTTGAGGAATTCTCAATTGCCCCTCTAAGCCTCTAATCTCCCCTTTTTATACAAAAAATTTACTCAATTTGGTTAACAACCAAATGATTTACAAAATCCACCTTATCTCTCCATTTTTACATAAAAATATTAATAATCTCCTTTACAATAATATCCCCCTTTAAAAATTCCAAGCCCCTAATTTTATTCTTTCCCGGGCATTTGTTGTTACAAAATAAATCTTGATTTATTTTGTTGGGGTGAAAAATTTAATTGTTTTAGGAAAAAAAATATTGAAAATCTCCTTAAATGTGGGGATTCCACCTTTATGGAAGGCTCCCCACAAAATGTGGGCCATCCCCATGTTAGGTGGCGCCCCCACTTTAGGTGGGTCACCCCCCATAACATGGGTGACGTTCCCACATAAAGTGGGCACCCCCCTTAATGGGTGGGTTTTATCCCATTTTTTTAGGAGTTTAATTTTATACTCTCTTTTTTTCATTTATTTTATTTCAATTTTTATATTTATTTTTTCCAAAATATTTGCCAAATGGAGGATTGAGGAGATGACAAGTGTCAAGGGCTGATTGGCCGTGGTGCTGATTGGGCATCGACGTCATCAGGTTGACCCAGATTTTGACCATCTGTAACTTCGTCATACGGACTCTGTTTTTCGTGAAACGAACTTTTCCAGAATTGTGATGATGAGCATTACATAATGGTGTTGACTTTGGCATATTTTGACAACTTTGATTTTTGCCTTTTTTCTGGCCTATTTTCTAAGGGTTGACCATAGGTTTGACCTTACATATTTTGAGCTTCGAGACTCCAATTGACTCCATTCGAGTTACATTGGAGTCAAGATTTCACCCTCTTGTTGATGATACTGATTCTGAAGATAAAAGAGAAACTTCAATTTTTGACGAAGATCCTCCGGATCATCCATAGGTAGTGAGCCTTAAACATCATAATTCTTGTTAGTAGTGAGCTACATATATTGTGAGTTAATCATCATCATGGTTTTTCCCTCATTAGGGTTTCCATGTAAAAAATTTGGTGTCTTCATGTGATGCATGTGTTCTTTTCTATTCTTTTAGTTATGTGATGAGTTGTTAATCTACAAATTGAAATGGTTAAGTTATAATATATGTTGATTCAACCCCCCCTCTCAGCACATCATTATGTTCAACAATTGGTATCAAAGCCAAGTTCCTTGAGAAGCTTAACAACTAAGGTTGATCTTTCTCTTGAACACATGTGGTCTATTACAGAAATTAATGATATGTTTATTCCAAATTCAGATCTAGAATCAATGGAACCTAAAGGTTGGGATATCAATCTGAAAGACTGTGAAGTATATTTTGAAGGAAAAATTTGGTCCAAGATCTTGAAGATATGGATGAAGCAAGGTTGTAAAATTTAAAATATTAGTTCATGATAGAAAAATAAAAGGAGACAATAGATAAACTAAAGGAAAAAGATAAAGAATCAAAAGAAGAAATTAGAAAACTGAAAACTCGCATAGAAGGAGGCAATGGATGTGAAATGAAAGCCAAATAAGTTGAAGACATGATCTCAAATTTAAAATTCAAAGTTGAAGAAGGAAAGAGGATTGAGGATTACCTGAACACCAAGCTCAATGACAAGACTGTTGAATGCTTAAATCTTGAGGAAGAAATTGTATCACTGAGAAAATAACTTGAACAAGATAAAGAAAAAATTAACAAAGTTCTAAAACTGAGAGGAAGCTTGAAATTCTTGACGAGTTAATTAAGTCTCAAAAACCCTCAAAAGAGAAATCTAGACTAGGTTTTGAAAAAGGGTAAAGTCCCTTAATCAATGCATCTACAAATTTGTATGGTAACTTCAAAGTAGAAGGATAGTCTAAAATAAGGAAGGAGAAAGAGTGCATAAAAATTCCCAAGGAAAAATCCTCTAGAGATGCAATGGTAAATCATGATAGTAAGAAAGAAGGTGGATTCATTCCTATCCAGAGCAAAAAGAAGAACTACAGAAATCCTACTCCCAAACAAAGTTATCCTACGAGGTTCAATGGTAACTACTATGCTTGTAATAAGTTTGGCCATAAGGTAGTTAAATGTAGAAGTAAAATGAGTCAGAACACCTTCAAGCCTTTAAGGTAAAATTCCATGAACACTCAATCATTTCATGGTCAGTGCTATGCTAGTAATAATTTTGGACACAAGGCTAATGAATGGAGAAATAAAATGATAAGGAACAATGCTATGGCCTCTCAATCCTTTTATGGCTACTTCTACAAATGCAATAAGTTTGGTCATAAGGATATTGATTGTAGATCTAATGTGAGAAGAAGCAATCTTTCTCTACAAGCCAATATGATCTACTACAATTACAATAAACCAAGACACATTGGTAGGTTATACAAGGGAAAGAATGTAATATTTTTTTCTCCCCAAAACAAGCATGTTATATGTCAACAAAAGAAGGAGATGGAAAAAGTTTAGAAAAAGAGGAAGAAAATGGAATGAAGAATAATTATGTACCTCAACATGGTGTAGATGAGTCCTCTAATAACTAAGGAAAAAGAGTATTGATTTAGAGGGAGTTGCAATTGCAATTTCTATCAAACCCCTAAAATGTATGAGATGCTAAAATATTTAGCATACTCGTAGTTATCAATATGAAATTGATTGTTCATGCTTCTAGAGAAATCACACCATTTGCGGAAGTTTCATGAAGGATCCTTGATCTCTGTAATATCTCAAACCATAAAAATCTACTAAGTGTAAAAATTAATAAGGATACCATCTTAAAACCTTTATGATAAACAAGAATATTTGTATATGGAAGTAGTAGAACCTAGAACTATATGGATAACTGAACTACCTTATGAGGTTTAGGATGGATTTGTGCAAAGTTACATAGATATTTTGTTGTCAAGACCTAGAAATCCTAAAATCAAAATCGTTGGTATGTATAGAGAGATCATGGATGAAATCTACTAAAAAGAGAGAGATGAAACCAATGAAAATAAAGTTGAAAAAGTATTGAAGGAAATAGGTTCACCACATTACTTTGAAATTAAAAGCAAAGAGGAGCTTTACAAAATACTAGGTACCTCTCCAAGAGGTACATTTGATGTTCCTGTGGAGGATTCCAAAGTCAAATCCACTCTTCCAAAATTTAGTCCTAGTCCAAGAAGATCACATAGAATCTCTCTTGGTGTTACTTTTTCTCCACTTCCTTCTAAATCCACTCAAACAACTAACAGTAAAAGAAAATCTCTAGAGAAAAAGGACACTAAAGTTGGACATGCCAAGCCTAAAAGAAAGGAAAAAAGAGAATAGTCAAATGAGGAAGAGTCAGGTGATATTGAGGAGATTGAAGTAGAAGAAGTAAAATGTTTTGTTTTTGAGAAAAGAAAGAAAGGGGAAAGTCAAGGAAAAGAAGAGATCTCCTTATAGAAAAGGAAAGGAATTGCTAAAGAAAAGAATGAGAAGGATCCTCTTGCCACACATGATCCCCTAGACTTTAGCACAATACTAAATGGAATTGTGGAGTTTAATTTATTAAATGATACAATTTGTTGCATCTTGGTTTTCCTTTGGGAGATAAAAAATATAATTGAAAAAGTTGTCATTGAGTATATGTTGATGTAGAAAATCCCGTTCAAATATATTGTTGACAAGGCTCTAGATATCCTTGTTGATGCTCTAAGGTAAAGAAGAGAATATGCAATTAAAGATGAAGAAGATTTGAAACTACAAGCAATTGATAAAACTAGGATCCCTATTTCCCAAGAAAAAGAAATGATCACTTGGAGATAAGCTAAAGAGCTCAGTACCAAGAGGAGAATAGATATTCCAATGATCTTGGATGAGGATGTACAAAGGAAAATTCAAAATTAAGTTGAAGACGCTACAAGGAAAATCATTGATGAGATGCAAGGCAATGTTGATGGTGCATCACAAGATCCTCCAGAAAATAAAAATATAGAAGATATATTTGGTTAGAAAGAAATTCAAGGACCCTCTAGAAAACATGAAGGATAAGGAATCTTAGGTGTACATAAAGTGCAAATTGTCTCTGAAATAGGGGTAGAAAAGGAAGAATAAAAAGGATTTAAAGAGAAGATAACCAAGATCATTGAGGAGATAAAGATGAGTATGGATCATACTTTTTTGGATGACTCTATCCTATAGGATATTCCTAATGTGTCTACTCAAGAAATTGATCTATCAATTTTTGAAGGTAATGTGACTATTAGTGATAAAATGTAAAATGAGGAGACTGCTCATCTAATGATTACAAATACACATGGAAATAAAATTCAAGGTGAAGTTGGTGCTCCTCCTCTAGGACATAATTCTACCCCTCCAAATAATTCAAAAAGTGTTGAGAAGATGAATGAAGATAATACTAAGATTGTTCAGGATACAAAAGAGAAGGTTGTAGAGAAGAAAAATGCTTCTATGGGTAAAGGTTAAAGTTCCTCATCTTCATATTCACTCAAAGCCCTATTATCTTTGAAAATACAAATCCAAATAGTAATAACTCCTCAACTTTTTCATATCCCCACTCATGAAGGCTAGGTAGATCTATCTAATATGTCTCATTCACAAATTACTTCTTGGTGATATTTTGCATACCTCTGCAAGGAAGAAAATATTACAAGAACATAAAAAGAAACATGAATTGATTGATGATGCTATAAGGATCATTCAAGATGGGTTGTCAAAAGTAAGCATTGATGTTTCTTTACATGTGGAACAAAAACTAAAGCTTTTAATGGATTCCTTCAAGTATCATTCCTCTCACTTGGAGAAAAACGTAGAACAAGAGGTCATAAGAAAACTAAATGATAAAATAATGGAAAAAGTATCTAATCGATGTGCTAGTGCACATAATAAACTAGAAAACTTGAAAATATTTAAAGATTATGTAAATGAAGTGACTGCTCTAAATTAGTTTTCTTAAGATGGCCAAGCTCCACCAAAATATCAAGGATCAAATTGACTCCATTGAGTCACAAATTACTAAATTGGTTGAAGTATGACTTATCAAAGGATATAAATGGATCAATTAGAGCTCAAATAGAAAACCTTCATTTATAGTTGACATTGCTTCAAGACTAGAGAGTAGTTAAGGAAATAGTTTGGTCAGTTGAGGGAAGCAATCAACCTAAGAATTGCTTCACTATTAAGATTAATTCTAAATGCAAAAAGTGTTGATAAGAAGGTGAAGACTTCTAGTAATATAGAGGAGGCTGAGGATTTTTACATGTAGTGTGAATGCCAAAATAACATTATTTCTTCAGCAAAGAAAACTGGGTTGCAACTTTAGTGCAACTCAAATAAATTCACAAGAAAATCCTACCTTCTAAGGAAGGTACAAAGGTATGATCAAGACAATTTTGGTCTTTGTGTAGTACTACAGTGTCTTCTTGATTTTTTGTTTTGTACATAGCATTGGTTTTTAAAGCATCTCCATCTTAGGGGGAGTATGTAGTAAGGGGGTCTCATATTTTTGGATGTTGTAAATAGAAGATATCATGCCCTTTTCCTTTGATAACAAAGGAGGAGAGGAACATATGGGTGTTGCCATCAGTGAAAAAGGGGGAGATTGTTGGAAATAGGTGTTTTTATTGATGTCAACCTATTATGGGTTGGTATTGATATCAGATGTGTATGATGAAGTTTATATATATTCTGAAGATAGTACAAGTGTAGAGATATAATCAACAATACAATTAGATGTATGAATAGTGATCAAATTGGTTTCTATGAGTAGGTGTTTTCACTGATGTCAACTTGTTATGGGCTATCATTGACATCAGATGTGTATGATGATGTCTATATATATTCTAAATATGGTACAAGTGTAGAGATATAGTCAACAATACAATTAGATGTATGAATAGCGATCAAAATAGTGTCTATGAGTGATGTGGTGGTCAGTACACTTGTTCTACTATGTTCCCTATATGTCTACAATAATATCATTCCTGATTGGTGTACCACACATTGAGATAAGTTGTAGAAGTTTTGCAAAGGTATTAACAATGTATTCACTATAATGAAATCATAACTTTTTGGTTTGCATCCCTTTGCAAAGTAAGTTCTTGTCTTGTAGTTCAATATGTCAGTTGGCTAAGTTGTGAAGGAATTATTTCCAAGAAATCAAATCTTTACACCTTTTGAAAAAAGAGTTAGGGCTAACAATGTTTTTCGTATGTGCAATATAATGTTAAAAGCTTGTTGGAATGCTCCACATTCCTTTGGTGAGATAGATGTGACCATGCAAAATTGGTAACATGTTCACAAAGGTTTATGAGGTATTCCTTACAAGTCTCAAGTATTTTGGTGGTCTACAAGATCAGTTTTCAAATAATAGTTTGCTACAACTTATCTAGAATGTTTTGTTCCTATACTTTCAGTGGGTTTCTCTTCTTGCACTAGCACATTATGATTAGGTACTTTAGGAAAAGGTTGAATGAATATTGTGCATGATCTAAAATGCCTACATCTTTGTCCACATAATTATTTTAGTATCTCCCCAACTATTTGAAGACAAACAATCATAGTGTTGATAGTATTTATATCTTTTTGAGTTGACATGACTTGTTTCTTTCTTAGTGGCTGATCCTGATTAGTTAGTCCTATTTTGGAGAAAATGTTTAGATGTGTTTGGATCCTATAATATACCATTTTCTAATCTGCATTTATCTCTCTTGCAATATTATACATAATTGGAATTGACTAATGAGATTTCAAGAGTTTCTTCTAAAGGTCTTCATGGAGACGACTTAATAAAAGTTTTGAAGTGTCGCAAAGGATATATATAGAATACTAAATTCATTTGTGAAGATGATGATTGATTGTGATGTGATGTAAAGTATAATGAAAGAGATGAAGTGTCTGAAATCAGTGTGAAGGGAAAATTATGTGAAATAGTGACTGTAACCTCAACATGCATTAGATTCTTCCTCAAAGCAGTTCATAATTAATTTTATCATTCTAACTTTCATGTATCTTTCTTTGAGATAGTAAGTCTCATCAGGTCCTCTATATCTTGCTCTAAGGTTGTATACCTTAGTCTATAAGTCCATAGGTAGTGAGCCTTAAACATTGCAATTCTTTTTAGTGGTGAGCTACATATATTGTGAGTTAATCCTCACCATGGTTTTTCCCTCATTGGTATTTCCACATAAAAATATTGGTGTCTTCATGTGATGCATGTGCTCTTGTCTTCTATATTTTTTCCAAAATTCTGAAAAAGAATTTAAAGATAAGAAAATGGAAAGCTTATGTTTTCTTCAAAAGATCTTAGTATCAAAAACATGTTTACTTGGTGAACTCCTTATTTTGTTGAAAGATTAAATTCTCTAAAAAAGAGAAGTTGAAGAAGTAGATGGTGGACAAGTAAATTTATTTAAAGTAGTTTTTACCAAAGAAATATAGTTTTAGCACTTTCACTAATTTACAAACTTTTACAAATTCTTAAAGAATTTCATTGAAGTTTAATTTCACTGAAAAATATGTGAAAGAAGCATTAAATGAGGCTTGATGATTTGAAATATATTTATTAATTATCTGGTGGGTTCTAAGAAAATTGGGAATTGTTGAAAATTTTAAGATCTTATCCATATGGTCCAACAAAATTTAGCATGGGTTTTGAGTGAGCTTAAAATATTTGATAAATGACAAAATAGATTAACATCAAGATAGGAAACTAAATGAGTTCCTATTAACAAAAAAAGGGGTTGTTACACCTAGAAGCTCATGTTCAATTATGAAATGGTATCAATTTTGTTTTTAACTACTAAATAATTTAAATTCAGCTTCCATCAATTAAAATTCCACATAAGAGGTATAAAAGGAAGATCAAATTCTAATGTAGCATGACATTTTGGCTGCAAGAGAGAGGCACAAGCCTAAGTCTTTGGCTGATCAAAGAAATGTCTTTTGTTCATAGGAAGAAGGTAGAGATTGAGATGGATTTAGGAATCTAATAGAAGAGAGAAAAAAAATACATGAGTGGTGAGCACCTATGAGAGAGATGCATGTTAGAGAAGGTGACTAGAATGTGTGAGTATAAGATGTAGCTTGAGAAATAATCAAGCCCTATAAGTAGGCCAATGTGTAATATAATGAAGCCAAATGTAACTTTTTGAAGTATCTATGAATAAAATATTTAATTTTTGTTGTGATTGTGGATATTTAAATGAGTTATATGATTCTTTTATGATTTTTTTGTTGAGTGGTTGTATGGTTGGGATGTATCACAATACCACCTGCCATGACTATGTTAGACTACTTGCACACTCACATCTATAGTTTGGTCATAGATAATAAATTTTATACTAATCTAGGGATATGTGACACACCATTAATCCTTTTAATTATACCACTAGGAAAATTAATTATAACTTTACCATGGTCGATAATATTTAAATTAGAATCATTACCCACATACACCTTACCTCCATCAATCAATCTCTATATTAAAGGTCATATGAAAATATGAGCCTGATTAAAATAGCCATGCATCATTACTTACATCAGTGGAAAACATTGAAATAAACACATCACCATCTTCCTTCTTAGACTCATAATCAAGAATTAAATCTCTTATTTTCTTCTTATTTTATTATTTACACTCCTTATAGAAGTGTCTAGGCTTATTATAGTTCAAAAAATAAATTTGGTCTTTCTAAGAGATTTGGGTCTCCCATGAACTTGGATTTGTCATGCTTCTCATTCTTCTTTACTTTTTCATTACGTTTTCCATGAATATTTAAAGTGCTCCCAATATCCATAACAAGAGAATCCCACGAATCAGGAAAGAACAAAGGAAGATCTAGCATATCTCTTGCTCATCCATTTTTACACCAATTGATTCCAAATGAGTGACCAACATATTGAATATTTCTAGGTGGTTTGAAATTCCTCCACCCTATTCCATTCTCAAGGAATACAATTTCTTCATCAAGAAAATCTTGTTGACTAAATATTTGGCTTGATATATCTCACCAAGTTTCTTTCATAGGTTTTTATGGAGGTCTCTTCATGGACATTGATTAAAATAGAGTACTAATCTACTAAGCACAATTTGATTAGACCTTTAGCTTTATGGTCCATAACATCATATTGAGCAACCAAATTAGTATTTGGAGGCCTTGAAACATTATCATCAATAACATCCCATAGATCTTGATCTATTAACAAATCCCCCATCTTCAATTTCTAAATCTCAAAATTGTTACCAAAAAAATTCTTCGCCTCTATTCTCCCTGATGAATGGTAATATAAAATTATTGTAACAAGATCACACAACATATTCTATACATATCCCACTCAAAACTAGATTAGTTCATAAAACTTAGCAACCAACAATTGAAACCAAAGGTGATCAAGCTATGAGGCCACTTGTAAGGAAGCTATGGTAGCAAAACAATTTCCTACACTAATATCGAGAGAAGCATTATACAAAATTTTAAGATCTTTAGAAAAATTACAAAAACTAAATAAAGATAAAAATAAATATCATGCATAAACAACATAGTGATTTGCATGTGAAAAACCATTTTGAGAGAAAACCACCCACACTCCAAAATCCACTCAATTTATTATTTTGAAATAAAAAAGATTACAATATACTAGAGGGATAGGCCCCTTAGGCCCCATAGGGGGTACCCCCTACACCCCCATGCTCAAATATATTAACTTGTTATAATCACAAGGTTGAGTTACCATTTTTCCTAACATTTAGGATAAAAAAGATAAAAGAAATAATTTAACTAGTAGAGATAAAATAGAAAAGACAAAAGAAATAATTTAGATAAGAAAAAGCATAAGAACACATACTAAATGAACATAATGTTGAACAAGACAACTGAGAGGGGTCGTGAACTAGTTGTAACAAATTTTAACCTTTAATAACTTTCACTAGAGATTAGATCAATTATCATTCACAAATTCTTTACTCTGCTAATGTGATTAATCATTAACTACAAAAGCACAAACTGAAAATCATCACACACAAAATAACACCAGATTTACCTGGAAAACCCAATAAGGGAAAAACCACAATGAGGATTAGCTCACAACATAGAGAATAAAACTGAATACAAAGGCTCATTGCTAGAGAAGGATCACTATCAAAGAAGGCTCACTGCATAAAAAGGACTTATTATCTGAATCATGACTCATTGTCCAACAAGGGTTAAGCACTCAAAGGGCTCACTACCACAAAATTACAAAGAAGATAAAAGAGATTTGTTACAAAGAGAAAAAAATCTCAATACAACAAATATTTCCACCACAATTCACTCACACACTTGCAGACATGCTTGAATGATAGAGTACACCTTCAACTCACTGCTTCTAGAAACTCACAATTAGATTTCTCACTGATCTACTAAAACTCGCATCACATGCACACTGTTTCATATCTATCTTTCTTACATTCATCCTTCAAAAAATATCTCAACTTGTATTTATACTGTCTTCAACTTTGAAACACATCCAAAGTCAGCCACACACAACTTGCATTTACAAATTCAAATTAGGTCAACACCAAAACATTCTACAATGGAATTAGAATGAGGGAAACCCAAACAAACACTTCAATACACTTCCATAAACTTTGTAAGTAGTGTTTAACACAAGGTTGACCAAACTAGTGTAAAACACATAAATCAACTAAGCACATGCAACCTTAGCATGATCCAGTCTTTCTAGATAACAAAATTAACTTGAGCACAACCTCAACAACTTATCCTGAGAACTACAAGTCATAAGACTTGAACAAAAAATATGGAGCAACAAAATTTCTCCTGAACCTCAGCCAGATACACAGAAAAGCATAATTTACAACTAGTGAATATATCTCACACTATACAACGATCCAGAAACCAAAAATATTGATATAACATCTTCTAGCAACCATGAACAATACCTCAAATCCTCATCAACATAGCAGCAAATCCTAGAGAAAAACCCAAAGCAAACACTGAACACCTGCAATCTTTCTTCATTACAATTTTCTCAATATCCTCAACATGTACAATCAATAATCATCATCCATGAAATAAATGACAACAACAACCAGTTGTAAACTAGTTTGTAAACTAGTTAGCCAATTGACATCAATGACAACACCTTCATACTTGCAACAATCTCCCCCTTTGTCATTGATGGAAACACATGATGTGAAAAACCATCAAAGACAACACAACAACTCTGAACACACTTTCCATGATTTTCTTTCTCCGCCATAGTAGATAAAATTTCACATGATACTTTCTCCCCCTTTGACATCAATGGAAAATGCAAAAGATGTCTTATATTGATTTCCACTTTGACATTAAGAACAAAATACTCTTTCAATGACAACACATGACACTGCCTACTCCCCCTAAGAGGTAGCCACCAAACATTAGTCTAGAAGAAAGATAGATCTAGATACCCACTAGCCTGATGCATCTCCATATGCATCTAGTTCAAGAAAGGAGGGGAAATAACCCCTAACTTCTCCCAAAGATACTCAAAAGTATCTTTAGGAAGAGCCTTTGTAAATATATCAACAATCTGATCCTTCGTAGTTACATACTCAAGCTTTACTTCATTTTCTACAACCTTTTCTCTCAAAAAGTGATTGATATATGCTTAGTCCTTGAGTGCATAACTAGATTCTTTGAAATTTTAATTGCACTTGTATTATCACAAAAGATAGAAATGGGATCATCATACATTACTCTAATATCTTTCAATGTTTGTCTCATTGTGTACAACAAGATGTCACAACAATATACTCAGCCTTTGCAGTGGGTAAGGAAACTAAATCTTACTTTTTTACTTAACCATGACACCAATTTGCAACCAAGAAAGAATGCAGTACCACTTGTACTTCTTTTGTCATCAACACAACCTACTCAGTTTGCATCTGTATAAGCACTTAGTTCAAAATCAATATCCTTAGGATACCACAAGCCATAATCTAGAGTGCCATTCAAATATCTAAATATCCTCTTAATAGAAGCAACATGTGTTTCTCTAGGATCTTCTTGAAATCTAGCCACAAAAAAAATTGCATGCATGATATCCAATCTAGTAGTAGTTAAATACAACAATCATCTAATCATAGATTTGTATTTGCTCTGATTAGCCTTAGGTGAATCATCATCTTTACTCAATTTGCAGCCAGTCACCATAGGAGTGCATACCAGTTTGGAACCATCCATCCCAAACTTCTTCAACATTTCTCTTACATACTTTGACTGTGAAATAAAAAATGCTTTCTCTATTTGATTAATTTGCAACCTAACAAAGAAATTCATCTCACCAAACATAGTCATCTCAAACTCTTTTTACATCTCCTGAGCAAACATCTTGCACATCATTTCATTTCCTCCAAAGATAATGTCATCAACATATACATTTACTATCAATATTTTATCATTTTCAATTTTGAAGTACAAATTACTATCTACCATACCTTTATTAAAACCTTGCTAAATCAAATATTTAACTAACTTTTCATACCAGTATCTAGGAGCTTGCTTCAATCCATATAAGTCCTTCTTTAATCTACAAACCATATCTAGTTGATATGACAACTGAAATCCTTCCAGTTGTTCCATCTAGACTTATTCTTCTAACTAACCATTCAAAAATGCAGAATTAACATCCATTTGATAAAATTTAAAATCTTTATGAGAAAAAAATGCTAAAAAAATTATCATAGCTTCCATCCTTGCCACCGAGGAAAATATTTCCTAAAAATTTATACCTTCTACTTGTGAGTAACCCTTACACACAAGTCTTGCTTTATTCCTAACCATTTCTCCATTCTCAATCAACATTTTTTCTGAATACTCATTTTGATCCAATTATGTTTTTATCTGGAAGTCTAGGGAAAAATTCTCAAGTTTTATTCTTCTCAATCAGAATAAGTTCTTCTTCCATAGCTTTCATCCAATGCTCATCATTACATGCTTCAGTCACTATCTTTGGTTCAACTTCAAAAAGTAAGCACAAATTTATTTCACCAATAGTAACAACTTTGCTTCTTGTCAATACTCCTTTCATCTTGTCTCCAATGATTTGACTTTCTGAATGATTCTTCTGCACATATTTAGGTGTCTTTTGGGACACCATAGAGCTTCTTCTTCTTCATTTTTATTCTCCTATTCTTCCACAACTTCTTCTACTCGTATGTAGTCAAGTTCATCAGATACATATCCATCAACTTCAATTGAATTCTTCAATGCTTCATCAACCTTGACATTCGTTCTCTCTACAATATTTCTCAGTCTTTTGTTAAAACATCTATAAGCTTTGATTCTAGTAGAGTATCCAAGGAAGATACCTTCATCACATCTAGCATCAAAATTCCCTATATTTTATTCATTCCTTTTGATATAACATTTACTTCCAAATACCTTGAAATACTTGATAGTAGGAATTCTTCCACACCATAGCTCATAGGGGATATTAGTACTGTTATCTCATGATTGAAATCGATTGAACACATAAACAATAGTGTGAATAGCTTCTCTCCAGTAAACTTCTGATAGACCCACTTCTATAATCATTGATCTAACAACTTCTTGAAATTTTATGTTCTTTCTTTCAACAACTCCATTTTGTTGAGGAGTTCTCAGAGTAGATAACTATATTTTTATTCCATGAATGTCACAAAACATATTAAAATAATTGGAGGTGAATTCACTACCTTTGTTCGACCTCAAGTATTTTATTCTCAAATTCGCTTCATTCTCTACCATAGCCTTAAATTTCTTGAATCTATCTAATGCATCAGATTTCTCTCTAAGAAAAGTAACCCATGTATATCTAGAGTAATCATCAATCAAAAGAATAAATTACCTTTCACATTGTAGAATTTTCACTCTTGTAGACCACAAATATCTATATGAATCAAATCCAGTAGTCTAGTAGTAGATTGTTCCTTTGATCTGAAGTTGTTTCTAGCTTGCTTTCCAAACTAACAATTCTTGCAAATAGCATTAACAAGCTTTGTAATCCTCAGTAAATATATCACAACTTGTACTACACTGATTCTCATTATATTATTAAAATTAATGTGACACATTCTCCTGTGCCATAACCAACTGTCATTAATCTAAGTCATAAAGCAACTCCCATTAACACCCTTAAGTTGGTAAATATTTCCTTTAGAATTCTTACCAGCAGTAATCATAGTTTTAGATCCTTTCTTAATTTCACATCTCTCATCCTCAAATATAAGATTATATCCTTTACTACACATTTTTCCAACACTCAAGAGATTATTCCTTAAACCCTTAACATAGTAGACATCATCAGTGTCAACAACCTAGTAGTTCTTTTCTTGTCTAGCATGTAGGGAAGAGATCACAATATCTTCATATTTATTTGGAGAACTTTCCTTCACCTATCTTTCAGTGTTAGCAAGAGTAGATTCATCTTTTATATCCAAGAACAAGCATTCATTATCATCAAAATCTCCATAATCAGACTCTTCATCAGAAATACTAGCCTCTTCATTTACATAATATGCTCTCTTAATCACCTTCCCTTTGTTTTCTTTTCTTAATCTATATTTATTCTTCTTAGCTCTTTCTATACATCTTAAAGCATAATGACCAATTCCTCCACAACTAAAGCATTTAAAAGGTAACTTACCTTCATACTTACCGAAGCCCTTTTCATTCTTCTTACAAATTTAGCTTCTACATCATCAAAGTTTTCTTCATCCGAATCTTCATTTCTTGTAGCCCTAAAACCAGTTTCTATCTTCAATCCATTTCTCAAGCTAGGCTTTCTCATTTCATAAGATGTTAGAGTACCCAACAACTTGTCTTTAGTATATGTCTTATAATCTATCTATTTTTCAATAGTAGATACCTTTTCACTGTACACATTAGGGAGAGTTCTAAGAATCTTCTTCACAATTCTGGATTCATCCACTATAGCACCAAGTCCTTGCATTCCACCTACTAGTTCATCCACTCTCTATACATAGGATTTAATGTTCTTATCTTCAAACATTTGCAAGAGCTCGAATTGTTCCTCCAAATTCTGCAACTTTGCTTCTTTCACCCTTTCATCACCTTCATGCATCTTTTCCAATTCATCCCAAACCTCTTTAGTAGTCTTTAGATTTACAACTTTAATTAACTTAGAATGTGAAAGACTATTCTACATAATAAACTTACCTTGTTGTTCGCTTCATGTGCCTTGATCTCATCAGCTGTAGTCAAACCAATTGTAGGAGTGTAAGCAATCTTATAAGCATTGTCCACATCATATTCGCAATACTCTAGATATACTTCCATCTTAATCTTCTAGAGGGCATAGTTAGTCCCATCGAACCTAGGACACTCAATAGTGATTTTGCTTGCCATCCCGTACCTTCATTAAGTAGTTAAGCTCTTCTCCAAGGAACCAAGCTCTGATACCAATTGTTGAACAAGACAATTGTAGAGGAGGTGAATCATTTGTAACAAATTTTAACTTTTAAGAACTTTCACCAGAGATTAGATCAATTATCATTCACAAATCCTTTACTCTACCAATATGATTAATCATTAAGTGCAAAAATAGAAACTAAAAAACATCACACACAATAACACCATATTTATGTGGAAAACCCAATAAGGGAAAAACCATGATGAGGATTAGCTCACAATATAGAGAATATCAAAACTGAATACAAAGGTTCATTACTAGAGAAGTCTCACTTCCAAAGAAGGCCCACTGCCAAAGAAGGCTCACTACCAAAACAAGACTTACTATTCATATCAAGACTCATTGTCCAACAAGGGTTAACCAACTGGAGGGCTTACTGCCATAGAATTACAAAGAAGATAGAAGATATTTGTTATAGAGAGAAGAAAATCTCAATGCAACAGAGATTTCCACCACAATTCACTCACACACTTGTAGACATGCTTGAATGATAAAGTACACCTTCATCTCACTATTTTCAGAAACTCACAATTAAATTTCTCACTAATATGCTCAAACTCACATCACATACACATTGTTTCACATTTGTCTCACATCTATCTTTCTTGCATTCATCCTTCAAAAAACATCTCAACTTGTATTTATATCGCCTTCAACTTTGAAAAACATCCAAAGTCAGCCACACACCACTTGCATTTACAAATTCAAATTAGGTTAGCACCAAAAAATTCTACTGTGGAATTAGAATGAGGATGACCCAAACACACACTTCCATAAACTTCATAGGTAGTGTTTTACACAATGTCAGCCAAACTAGTGTAAAACACATAAATCAATTAAGAACACGCAACCTTAGCATGATCCAATCTTTCTAGATAATAAAATTAACTTGAACAAAACCTTAACAACTTATCCTAAGAACCATAAGTCATAAGAATTGAACAAGAAGAAATCCAGAGCAACAACATTTCTCCTAGACCTCATCCAAATACACAAAAAAGCATAGTTCACAATTGGTGAACATAAATCGCACTGTACAACGATCCACAAACCCAAAATTTGGATATAACATCTTCTAGCAACCATGAACAATACCTCAAATCCTCATCAGCATAGCAGAAAATCCCATAGCAAAAATTGGAGCAAACACTAAACACCTACAACCTTTCTTCATTGCAATTTTCTCAATATCCTCAAAATGTACAGTCAATAATCATCATCCATGACATCAATTACAACAACAACCAATTGGAAACCAGTTAACCAATTGACATCAATGACAACACCTTCATACTTGCAACACATAAATCCCTCAAATCTATGTATGCAGTAGGTATAACATCAAAAGTGGTTGTCTAATCATATTTCTATTGCAACAAAAAAATAAAACTAATTAAAGAAATGGTATAGGATTCATCACAATAAGACCATATTCTATAGATAAAATTATTGAAGGATTTTAGAAATAATTAAGAACACTTTTACAAAATAAACTAATTAAAAAAAATGAGAGGTATGGACAAGGTGGCTAAGGACTCGAGTCTATCTCCCAAAATAATAATACAAGTACCTAAAAATTAGGAGCAATGATCGAGGAGGAAGCATTGGGTAAATACTCTTGTTCTAAACCATAAAAATGAGAAATTTAAACAAATTCTATATGAAGAGAAAGTTTCATCAAATCAATATGTCTACAATATAATAGTATAAGCTAGTAATCATATGATTAGGAGGAAAATGATACCACTCTATCATAATCTCCATTACATATACATCAATTGATGATTCAATAAGATAGAACCCAACATATACAAAGGTTAGTATCCAAAAGTAAATAAGGAGAGAAAAGGAAGAAGACACAGATAAGGAAGAAAAAATTCTAGAGAAAATGTTAGAAATAAATAAGAGAAAATTCTACATAATTGTTCACTCCAACAAATTAACATGTTAGTGACCCTATATGCAAGTATCTAAATAAGTTATAATGAGCCAAACATATTCATGACTACCCTTATAGAGCCACAAATTTATTCTTTGCCATATTTCACCAATTAAAAAGTTGAAGTTAAGTGAATCATTCAACAATAATGCAAAGTAGGATCTAATGCACAAAAATTCCATAATAGAAGTCATGAACATAATTATTAAATTAATACAAAATTAAGTACATGTCCATTTAGACACCTCTACAACCATAATAAATCAATTGGAAGGAGTTATACATAGTTTGAAAGATTGGATGAGTGGATGTGAATAGGAAAAATAGAAACTTAAGAGATAAATAATATTTTAATATGAGAAAGAAAAGTTAATTTTCATGTGGAAAAAATGGAGAAAGGTCACAACTATTTATGCAAATAGATAAAGATTTTAAAAGAAACTTGTGATAATTTCTTCACATTATATTAGTATTGTAAAAATTGGTTATAGATTACAATGAAATAAATGACCTAGATAAATAAAATGAAGCCTCAAATTATGTAACTATTAAGAATTTATGTCATATCATGACTGATTTGGATTGGTCATAATGACAACAACTGAGAATCCCCCAAATACAACACAATTAGATAAAGGAATAGGGAATGAAGATAATAGAAAAATTGAAGATGTTGGAGTTATATGTGAATATCTATTTATCGCTACTTTTAAAGCTTTTCTAAGACATCAAGAAACTAATACATACATTGATAGATCCAACCACTTTGACCATCATAGAAATATCATAAAATGATAAATTAATAGGAACATAAAAAAATCAACATATGATGTCGACTTGGGAAGATACATATGAGTAGATCAAGATAACCTACAAAATTCTACTAGCTTGATTAGATATCTTAAAAGAGTTGTCTAATTTTGAAGATGAATTTTGATAATAGAGTCTTCTTTTTTACAAGAAGGACGTATTGATGGAAAGACTAAATTAGGTCTCAAGAAGATGTTGGAAAGTATGAATAAAATAGAATAGACTAATAGTCACAAAAATTTTATTGCGACAACATATGATGGTGTGTAGTGTCATTTGAAGGATGATGAGGCACAAACACAGATAGAAGGACATGTCCCTACACTAATATAAGTGTTATTAGAACCAAAAGCTACCACAAGAAAGAAACATAGGACATAGAAAGATATGTAGAGTAGAATATATTATAAAGAAAACTATATATATATACACATATATATACAAATACATATATACACATACATATATATACATATGCATATACGTATACATATACATACACATACATATATATACATATATATACATATACATATGCATATGCATATGTATATACATATATACATATACATATACATATACATATAGGTAGAATTACTATCACATATATATGTGATGTTCATATTTTTTTTGTAATATAGAAAATATATTGTACATAAAATATATGATATAAATATAAGTACACTAATATTAATGTGTCTATACATGAGTATAAATATTTTCTTTATGTTATGTACATGTTATCTAAATTGTAATTTTGGTTTTCTTCTTATTACATCTCCTTGGGTTTGGTTTCTAAGACACAAATAATCCATACCTTATTCTCAATTAATTATCCAGTGATAATTTGAAATTCCATACCCAAGCTACAATAAGAAGAATCATAGATTTAATGGAAGTGTAATACTTTATATCTTTAGTGAAATAATGTCAATACAATATATATGAAGCAAAAATCTCTTCAAGGAAAATTAGAACATACTAGAAAATAACTTAAATTTGGTCCTAACAATATTTCAAGATCATATTGCTTATATTGAAACACAACTATGTAAACCCATACTCATAGATGGGAAGGTGTTATCTAATAAGAGCTATAATTAATTGAATCAAGAAAGGTAATAGAGCCTAAAAATTATTCTTTATTAATAAGAAATACAAGATACAAAGGAGAAAATTTGATCATTAATAGATGATCAGGGGTCATTACACATGGATACCTTTGAAAAACATAAATATTTTAAGACTTCTATGATAATCTTATCACAGGGAGAAATCAATGGTAGGATATATAAGAAACCCTTGAGGAGATATTCAATGATTGCATATTTAATAAAATTGACCCTCTTATAGCATGTTTTTAGATAAAATATGTTCCCTTGAATATATTGAATGTGCACTGTTTTTTATGGAACATAACAAAAGTTTAGGATTTGGTGAGATCCCAATGAAATTTTATCAGATTTGATAGATACGCATTAAAAATGATTTTAAAAAAAAAAAAAATTTGAAGGTTTTGAAAAAGGATCTCTAAGTCCAAATATTAATTAAAGGCTTAATTAAAAAAAAATCAAAGGAAAGGAATGAAGATGCTATTTTAGGATGATGCCCTATCACCTTATTAATTACTTACAAAATTATTTTTAGGGCATTATTTTTTCAAAAATATAGTGGTTTAGCATATTGTGAGATCAAAACAAACATATTTTCTTGGAGGAAGATATATTCAAGCAATAATTTTATTATTGCATTAGAAACTTGTCAATATGTCTAATTGTTTAGTCAAAATACTTTGCTATTCAATTTATATTTTGATAAAGACTATGACACAATATATCAGATGGTGAAAATTCAAATTTGTATTACACTTTAATAAAGGAAACAACCAACACTAATCTAAGTTTTTTAACTTGAGTCACTAGAAAGTGACATATATGTTTTGAATTCTAAGATGATGTAAACTAATGGAATGCAATTTGTTTAGTATATTTTATGTTTATATTTAATTTAAATGTTTTTTAGGCAAAAGGAAAAGAGCCTATATATTATATTAATAATAATTTTATTTCAATGTATTTTTCTATAAATTTAATTCTTAGTTTAGTTATTGATAAAATGCTAAAAAATAATGTTAAATGGAATGCTTATCTTTAAATAGTATTTTTTCTTTAATTGTATGTTTATAACTTAAAACTTTAATGCATAGATTGATTTTTTTCTCTATTTTGATAAATATATATTTTAATTAAATCTTAAAATTTGTGTGTATTAAATAAATATGATTATTTCAATGGAATACACATTTTATCTTAATTATTTATTCCAAATAATATATATCATGAGCGGGTGCATGAAGTTGGGTAGCAATTTCATGGCCACTTTATAAAAAAAGTTTCAAAATGCTATAATGCAAGTGTGTTATAATGCGCTTGCGTTATAGCACGTTAAAAGAAAAAAAAAGTGAAAGTCTTCATTTTCAGCTTTATTATTTTCTTCTTCTTCCTGTGGCCAAAATCCCCAACTTTCGCACTCACGCTCTAGGAGGAGGTATTGAGCATAAAAATTCAACAAGTGTTGCTATTTGTTTGCAAAGATGGTGCCACGACAACAAAGAGGTGGGAGAGGTAAGTATTGCTTTTTGTTTGTTTTGAATTTCTTAGTTTTACGTTGATTTTGTTAGTTTTAGGTTAAATTTGATATATAAAATTTTGAATTTGTAGGAGATGCAAATGAACCGTCAAACCCACAAAATCCTTAAGAAGATGAGGACCAAATCCTAAAGAACAAAATCCTCAACAAGAAAATCAACCTCAACAACCTCCTCCACCAATCCCTCAACAGCCTCCTGACACTCAACAAAATTTAATGAGTGAGATTGAGAACAACAAAAAATAGATTGAGGATTTTATTAGTAGGTTGAGTGATCCAAATAGTTCAACCACAAAAAGAATGACCATCGCAAATTCATTGAAAGATATGTTAAAAAATGTATATTCAATTAGCAAACAAATAACTAGATGGCAAGATAGGAGGCAGGTGGCTAGGGCATATTATGTAGATAAACTATCATATAAACAAGTAAAGGATTTAAAAATTATAAAAAGTGATTTGTGCTCATTATTCACTAACCCACACACAAATAAAAATCTTACCCTCAATGCAAAGAGGTTTCCTATTCATTGGTGCCGCCACCAAGAGATTGGGAACCATTTTTATGATAGGTGGTACATGGTCTTTGATGACCGACTGTGCAACAATTGTGAATTCCCCTAGTATTTTCTTAGGAAACTATATAGTGAGTTCATATTGAACAAAATACCAAATTATTTTGATATGAGGGACTTCTATGGGAGAGGTGGGGGGTTGGCTCAGGATAGGCTCGATCAATAGCTAAATCCTACGTGGCAAGGGAGACGACCTCTCACTAGGCCACCTCGTGAGCACGTTGTTATGCCTACAATCGTGAAGGAGAGTGAAAACATAGAGACATTGTAGGTGATCAACACTTTGACCTAGAGTGCCATCCATCATACTAGCCCTATTCTACAACACCATGCAGGGGAGTCTTCGAGTGGTGGCCTTTGAACCCATGTGTGTCAATCTTGTGGGGCAACTTGTTCATATGACCCCACCAACACTCAGGAGGCTGTTGCAGAGGATCCTTATGCAGCTATAGAGATGGAGAGGATGGCTAACATTTTTCATGATACGTATGGAATTGATACTCATGTAAAAGTTAGCATGTTCATTGAATTTAGTTTATTAAATTTTGATTTTGAAATGCAAGATTAACTAATTTAGTTTTATGATTTTAATAAAATTGCAAAGTCACAGTGTTGAGACTAGATACACTAGCCCTCCACCTACTTATTTCTATTGTACACCTATCGGTGGGGTATGTAACTAGTAAACAATTATAAATTTATTACATGTTAATAGCATTGTTTTACGAATGGTATTTTAGTATGTGATTTTGGATGTTGAACAGGGTAATATTGGAGGTTTCAAGGGAACACCTCCCAGTGCTAGTGGATTTACTCAAACCTTCATCCAGGTAATAGAATAAAGATTTTAACTAATGAATTGTAATTAATAGATTTGTGTAATTTATATTCATATCATTGGTTATGTTGCATTACACATCATTCAAACTCAAAGCATTACTTCACATTCCATAACTAATAACTAGATGTTGATAGATGACAAAAATTTAACTACAATATAGATGTTTAGAAAGTCAACATAAGTAGTGATACAATATAGTTGCTTTGATAGATATTTTTCCAAGCATCCAACAAACTATGGATGCTTGGAAAAATATCTATCAAAGCATAATAGTAAGCAATAATACTGGTCATAGAGAAGGCAATTAAATTTTTGAAAAAATCCCTGAAATAAATGCATTCTTATGGTGATGGAATACCATGATGTGAATTTGTTTGTAATGGCATTCCATCACCATGAGACCCCATTTCTTTTGAGGCATTTTTTCAAACAGTTCACTACCTTCTCTATGCCACCACAATTATCGTACATGTCTATGAAAGCATTTAATCAAATGATTCAGTGGCTTTTTGCTATGGGTGAAAACCTAAAAACACATCCTTTCAAACAAGATATGGATAGGGAAAATAGTAAGTATGATAATCAGAAATATATAGTTTAATAAGTACTCAAAATTTTGTTCATTAGATCTCATACACTATAATTCATGACATGTCCATCGCTATTGTAACTTTTTTGTGATTAAATAATTTGTTGTTTTATTTTCAGATGTTGGTTGTGGAAACACCTCCAAATGTTACGAGGGCAATGGATATCAGTGTTTCATCTGCTATACAATCCTCGATGGCTCTGACATGGGAGGTATGAGGAAAATTACTAAATTTCAATTTACATTCGTTGTTATAGATGTTAGTTTGAGTGAAAAATAAAACCAAATTATTGATTTGTAGTCTAATTTCTATTTGGATGGTTTATACAGGGCTTGAGCATGCCTCAACATCGGCGTACAACTATTTCCCTCAAGGAGAGTGATCATGAGATGGTCGTAAGTGATTATTTTTTAAAATATATCATTTTTTATAATGTAATTTCTATATATTAATGTCTTTACTTCTTATTGTAATAGTTAAAACTTCACCAAGAACTTAACAGTATAGGAGGAGCAGCAGGAGCACTCCTCGAGTGTAGCAGAAATGAGTGATAAACCTATCACCATCTGATTGACTAGAAAAGGGAAAGAGTTTATTTTGAGAGCTTGGAGAGCAATGACTTTTGATTCCAGAGCCCTTTGTTGTATGCCTACATGGAAGCTTTGTAAATATTTTGTATTGGATATATTTGACATTGTGGCATTCATGTAAGCCTATATGGCTATTTTGTACCTATATTTTATACTTATATCAACATATATTGATGTATGCGTACATGGCTATTTGGTCAATACAAATCTTTTTTATCGATGGTGTCCATATTTGCATGTTATAAATTCATGGTTCAATAGATATGAGTTACATGTATTGAAGTGTTTACTTTACAACGTATGTTTATACTTTGTGACTTACGTGTGTTCCAATGTATATTTGTGACTCACACGTTTTCATGCGTATACCTTGTATTTGTGCATATAATTTGTCTTAAGTTGTGTATACTATGTATTCATGTGTATACTTCAAGGCATATGTGTTTGTGACTACTTTTGCTTCTCTTATTCACATGTACATGCTTGACTTATTCACATGTATATTTATTAATTGGTTAGCCATAACATTGATCATTGTTGTCCTTCATGGTTTATCTTGAATAAATTAATTGATTTATAGTAAACAACTTTATCTAAAAGAAAAAAACACATTTTCAATTGGTATTCTATGAAATGATTGATAAAAAGATTCCAATATATTTAATCCTTTGATTGGAACAACTCAATTAAGCAAAGGATATGTATAAGACTTTTCCTTTTAGATTAGCAATGCATGGAAGTTTCAAAAAGTATCCTTGATATTACAAAAAGATATGTGTTTATACACTTCAATTGTGCACTCACCCTTTGGTTCTTTGAAAGAAAAATCTACCTATGCCATTGTTACACTGCACAGGTAAACCAGATTTTGTATTGTGGAGCTATATTAAGCTACCAATCTCAAGACCAATGTAACAATGATACAAAATAATGTTTGAGACTACAAGAAGACATCAAAATGGCTAGTGTACTAAACAAATTCTTATTATTTATGAAGAACACTGATAACTCTACTTAGTTGGCTTAGTTTTTCAAAATCATACAAATTGAACCCTAGCATCAATAGACTTTGTATATCAAGCTACCACAATTCAAGTTTCAAAGATGAATATTTATCATGCATGTTTTAAATGAAATTCAAATTTTATGGTGGTTTTATTTTTTATATGATGTTATGTGATATTCTAATCCTAATGCATGCTTCTAGGCTGCATATATATTTATATTTTGTTTTAACATGATTTTTGTACCAACGAACCCAAAATGAACCAAACCCCCCTCCAAAAAAAATTGGCCTAACCGGTGAACTGAACCCTCGAACCCAAACCCAAACCTCAAAACCTATTCCAATACTCTTTATTCTTCCTGCACAAACTTAATTGACCACCAAAATATGTTGCCTCTTTACTTTACCCACTTTTACTCCCTCAAACATCTCTTTTTCATTCAAAACCCTTGTTTTCCCAACTAGGGCATCATGCCATAACATAATTTTTACCTCCCCTATTCTTGTAGAACTTTTGAACACATCAAACTCCACAACTTCACCCTATTTCTAACCTATTCTAACTTATTTTCAAACAATTTATTCTTTTCACCTCTTTTAGCCTTGCTTTTAAGGGGCCTCAATTTTGAATTTTGAATAAGGGTAGCGTTAGTAATCTCTTCCAATGATATTTTATTATTCCTACTCCCTATCCTACTTACATCAGACCCATATCACTGAGACATAGCCTAAACAATAGGTGGAATGGCCTATTTCAACATATTACACTCAAACCCTTAAGGAATCAATTTGGTTGAATATAGCTCAGAGCGATTCCACATGTTTGGGTATAAAAGAGGACCATGCTTAGCGTAAAAATACCTATTCAGATGTGTTGGAACAGTTCATTTAGTCACATGAGTTACAAAATAAAAGTTGCACTACTTAGCGACTTTCCACTACTTGCATTTGACACTTTTTCCATCAACTGAAAACTAGACACCACAAAAAAACCACTCTGAGATAACAAAAATAGAGAGATATTATTATAGAGGGTCCCAACACGATCCCATAGGATTAAACAAAAAATTTCTAAGCATCACAATATTCAAGTAACAACATGCTGAAGTTTGTAGCCATTTTGCACTTTTGACCCTTAAGGGATCAATCCGGTTGAACATAGCTCAGAGCGATTCTATGTGTTTGGGTGCAAAAGAGGACCATTCCTAGCATAAACATACCTATTCAGATGCGTTGGAACAATTTTTTTGGTCACACGAGTTGCAAAATGAAAGTTGCACCACTTTGCAACTTTCCACTGCTTCCATTTGACACTTTTTCCATCAACTGAAAACTAGACACCACAAGAAAACCACTTTGAGATAAAAAAAATAAAATGAGAGATATTATTGTAGAGGGGCCCAACACGATCCCATAGGATCATATGAGAATTTTCTAAGCATCACGGTATACAAGTAACAACATGCTGAAGTTTGCAGCCATTTTGCACTTTGGACCCTTAAGGGATTGATCTGGTTGAACATATCTTGGAACGATTCCGCGTGTTTGGGTGCCAAAGAGGACCATTCCTAGCATAAACATACATATTCAGACATATTGGAATAGTTCATTTGGTCACATGAGTTGCAGAATGAAAGTTGCACCACTTTGCAACTTTCCATTACTTCCATTTGACACTTTTTCCATCAACTAAAAACTAGACACCACACGAAAACTACTTTGAGATAACAAAAAAAAGAGAGGTTATTCTAGAGGGGCCCAACGTGATCCTATAGGATTAGACAAGAAGTTTCTAAGCATCACGGTATCTGAGTAACAACATGTTGAAGTTTGCAGCCATTTTGCACTTTGGACCCTTAAGGGATTAACCCGGTTGAACATAGCTCAGAGCGATTCCACATGTTTAGGTGCAAAAGAGGACCATGCTAGTGTAAACATACCTATTTGGATACACTAGAATAGTCTGTTTGGTCACACGAGTTGTAGAACAAAAGTTGCACCACTTTGAAACTTTCCACTGCTTGCATTTGACACTTTTTCCATCAACCGAAAACTAGAAACCATGAGAAAACCACAGCGAGATAAAAAAAATTGAGAGAGGTTATTCTAGAGAGGCCCAACATGATCCCATAGGATTAGACGAGAAGTTTCTAAGCATCATGGTATCTAAGTAACAACAAGCTAAAGTTTGCAGCCATTTTGCACTTTGGACTCTTAAGGGATTGATTCGGTTGAACGTAGCTCAAAGCGATTCCGCATGTTTGGATGTGAAAGAGGACCATACCTAGCATAAACATACCTATTTTAATGTGTTGGAATAGTTCATTTGGTCACAGGAGTTGTAGAACAAAAGTTGCATCACTTTGCAACTTTCCACTACTTACATTTGACACTTTTTACATCAACTAAAAACTGGACACCACAGAAAAACCATTCTGAGATTAAAAAAACCAATAGAGTTTATTGTAGAGGGGGCCAACATGATCTCATACGATCAAACGATAAGTTTCTAAGCATCACGATATCCGAGTAACAACATGCTAAATTTTGTAGCCATTTGCACTTTGGACACATAACGAATCAATCCAGTTGAACATAGCTCGAAGCGATTTCGTGTGTTTGGGTGTGAAAGATGACCATTCCTAGTGTAAAAATATTTATTTGGACATGTTGGAATAGTTCGTAGTGTCACACAAGTTGCAGAATGAAAGTTGCACCACTTTGTAACTTTCCACTACTTCCATTTGACACTTTTTCCATCAACTAAAAACTGGACACCATAGGAAAACCACTTCGAGATAAAAATAACTGAAAGAGGTTATTGTAGAGGGGCCCAACATAATCCCATAAGATTAGACGAGAAGTTTCTAAGCATCACAGTATCCAAGTAACAACATGTTGAAGTTTGCAACCATTTTGCACTTTGGACCCTCAAGGGATCAATCCAATTGAATGTAGCTCAGAGCAATTTTGCATGTTTGGGTGTGAAAAAGGACTATGCCTAGCATAAAAATACCTATTTAGATGCATTGGAATAGTTCATTTGGTCACACGAGTTGCAGAACGAAATTTGCACCACTTTGCAACTTTCCATTGCTTCCATTTGACACTTTTTTCATCAACTAAAAATTAGACACCACAGAAAACTGCTCCAAGATAACAAAAATTGAGAGATATTATTGTAGAGGGGGCTAGCACAATCCCATAGGATTCAGATGAGAAGTTTCTAAGCATCATGATATCCAAGTAGCAGCTTGCTGAAGTTTGCAGCCATTTTGAACTTTGGACCCTTAAGAGATTGATCCAGTTGAACATAGCTTAGACAAATTCTGCGTGTTTGGGTGCAAAAGAGGACCATGCCTAGCATAAATATACCTATTCAGATGTGTTGGAATAGTCTATTTGGTCACACAAGTTGCATAATGAAAGTTGCACCACTTTGCAACTTTCCACTGCTTGCATTTGACACTTTTTCCATCAACTGAAAAATGGAAACCATGAGAAAACCACTTCGAGATAACAAAAACTGAGAGAGGTTATTGTAGATGGCCCCAACACAATCTCATAGGTTCAAAAAAATATTTTGTAAGCACCATGGTATCCGAATAATACCCCATCAAAGATTGCTACCCTTTTGCACTTTGGGATTTGATGTTTCATTGTACTGTACGGTTCAGTATAGGGTGATTGTGCTCTCTTTTCTATGGAATTTGGTGGGCAAAAGAATTAACTTCATTTTAGTTTTGGTTTGGTTGGATTTCAAGTGATTTTGTGCATTTTAGAATCCAATTACTGAGGGTTGGTTTGTATACCCTATTTTAAGGGTTTTGAGTGCATTAAAATATTATATTAAGCCTTTCACCCACTATGTGCTTCTATAACTCAATGGAAAGGCTTAGTTATGGTTATAAAATATGTGTGCAAATTTTTTTGTGCAAGGGAGGTGAATAGAGGGTTTTCAGGTGATGCCCTAGATGTCAAATGGTGCATTTTTTAGTGGAAAATGGTGGTTTACTGCTAGGGTTTGAAGAAATATTTGGGGGCAGCAATATCTCTTGAACTTTTAAGCTTTTGAAGACCTTTTTGAAGGTGTTTTATGCTTTGGTTGGCTATGGGAAGGTTTTGAGTATGGGTTTTCAATAAACCCTTGCCTAACTTATAGTCGCCAAATCTCATTAAATGGGCTTATCTTTTAGAGAAGGTTATCCAATGGCCAACCAAACATCAATCAAGCTTTAACACAAACCCTAAGACAAATTACCAAGAGATCATACCATGTTTCTTTGTACCATCATTAAGATCCAATAGACCACCTTGCATAAAGGCTACTAAATTATCCCTATTTACAAAGAGAGTACCTTTTAAACACTAGATCTTCACTCAAACTCCTCAAACAATAGTACGTTATGTGTCAAAACCTCCAATTCCATGATTTGTTTCTAGGTCCAAGACCTCTAGACCCCTAATACACCAAATCCTCTATTTCAAGCAAAATACTTGGGGTTTTAATGAAACTTCTATCTCCTGCACCTTCCATACCCAAATAAAGAACCAAACACACTTACCAGACCCTGCACATGGTGAATAATACATTACATGGATAGTCCTTCCCACATTTTGTCAAAATACCACTTGAAACCCTCATTTTCATCATGAAAATACCCTGCTACAACCCTAAAACATCATCCCAAACACCCAACCTTGACTCCACAACATTCTAAATAGGTTAGGCATGTATTTTACAAGTTAGAGCATCCATTCCACAAGTTACAATAGGCACAAAAAGTTGAATGGGTCGAATTACATCATGAAACCCTTCAATCCAAGAACACTGTGAAAGTAGGTAGCAGCAGTAAAAATAAGATAACCTTCTTGCCCTTCCTAAAGTTTGGACCACATCCATTACCTCCACATAAAACTCAAAATCCTTGGTCTTCTTGGTTCCCATGCCTTGATATGGTTATGAAAATGAAAATGAAGCAAAGTAATCATCTCCTTCTCCGCTGGCTAGAAGAATGCATGCTTAATGTTTTGATACACGATATCAACTCTCTCTTCTACTCTCATGGTTGAATATCAAAATCTAGTATGGTGGACCTCCAGAGTTCCAGTCATCTTTCTTCCTCTTCCACCAAATGTTGGCCTGATCGTCACGCCTTCCAGCCTAATTGGCTTTGTTTTTTAAAGATGAAGTTTCTCCTGAGTCACCAATGTAGCTCTCTCTACATTTTCAGACTCTTTCATTGATACAAATCGTCTCTAGGATTTAATCATCTGTACCACATGGTTGATGTGCTTTCAATCCTTGCATCTATATGAAATTTCCTTTACATAAATACTGCTAGGGAATTTCAATGTTGCCATTGTAGTTGGTATTAAAGCCGGTACTTGCAACATGAAGAGTGATTCTAATTCCTCTTCAACATTAGAGGGTTCATATCCTTGATCCGACTCTTCTAAATTATTAGAATCAAAATCACTAGCTTCCATATTCAATAATTTTTTTTGGATCATTAGTAATAGTCTTCAAAATTGGATGCTAGTACAAGTTCATTCTTCTTTCATAATACTTTATAACCATGGAGTTCAGCCATTCCTTGATGCCATCAAGTGAAGATCGAGAAATGGCATCAATGCAAAGTACATCCCGCTTGAAGCATTTGAAAGCAATAGCCATATCAAATTCCTTTTTCCCCAGTCCTACTCTCTCAAGGTTAAAAATCTAAATCTCACTAATAACAATTACTAAGAAAAGTAATTCCACCAACTCTACCAAAAAATTTAGCATAAGAACAATAAAAGCAAAGGCTTTGAAAGGAACTCCATGAAAACCAAGCTCTCTAAATGGTACATATCAAACTCTAGTTCAAAATATTTTAGATGAGGTTGTTCCCATAGCTCTCTTACTCGCTTGACAAATCCTTGAAACTCTATATTGATTTTATTTTTCTTGTCCCTCTCTTGTTGTTCTTCCTCAATTTCATCAAGATTATACATTGACCTTCTTTCCCCTCCTAAAGTTTGGACCACATCTATTACCTCCACATAAAACTAGACATCCTTGGTCTTCTTGGTTCCCATGCCTTGATATGCTTATGCAAATGAAAATGAAGCAAAGTAATCATCTCCTTCTCCGTTGGTTGGAAGAATGCATTCTTAATGTTTTGATACATGATATCAGCTCTCTCTTCTACTCTCATGGTTGAATATTGAAATCTAGTATGGTAGGCCTCCAAAGTTTCAATCATCTTTCTTCCTCTTCCACCAAATGCTGGCCTAATCCACACATCTGCCAGCCTAATTGACTTTGTTTTTGAAAGCTAAATGGTGTAAGAGCACCCACACCTCACCCTCAATTTGTGATTGTTTGATGGTAAATTGGGAGGACAGTTGGTCAATGTTAGTAGGTCTAATAGACCAATCTTTTATGTACTTTGGGAATTAATAGGTTAGGTTGGACAAATGTGCAAAAGCACTCTTGAATTAAATAATTGTTGATATTGCCATAAAGGAAAATTATGTAAAAAGTAGGTGGGAGTGCAAAGAAAGAGTCTAAAAGTCATGTTATAAGGGTGTCTAAGTGGTCTTAGGCCTTTAGAATAATAAATTTGCATGATAAAGCTTATTAAGCAAAACCATTGTTAAATCTAGTATTTGTAGGATTAATAAGGGTTTGGTGGTTCAAAGGTAGTTATTGGAATTGAAGGGAGATGATTCTCATTTGAAATGTATTAAAAAAATCATTCAAGCCCGAATGGGGGTTCAATCAATAGTTTTTTTGAAGATTGGTGCTCTTCACAACACCTAAAACTGTGGAATTTCAACATTTTTCTGAGTTTTTTAGTTTCTTTTCTTTGTGTACGGCCCAGTACACACCTCCTATGAAAAAAATTCATGAAACACTATGGTGGAAAGTCTTAACCTAGATTTCAATATGTTTTGATACACCTTTAGTTTTTTTAGTGAAAGGAAAATCCATTTTTCTTTATTCAACTTGTTTGTGATGGAGCCTTTCCTCCTACTGTGGTGAATTGTGACTCAGAGGAAAGGCTTACAATGTTATTTTTTCAAGTTTCCTTAACTCTTTTAATAATGGTAAGGCATTTATAAGGCTAGTGATGTTGTTTTAGGCTAAGAATGTGAGATTTTGGCTTGAAATGGAGGAACCAAAGTGATGTTTTTTAGATCTATTGAGTCTAAAGGCCAGGTGAAGCTTTATTATGTGTATGCAGACCCTAAAAAACTTGTTTAATGCTTTGGTGAGGTTTGGAAGGCCTTGGAGTTGTGAGATGTTGAAAACCCTAGGTATTTGTTAGGAAATTGAGGGTTTTAAGAAATTATGGCTTAGAGGTTGAGTGCTTGTCTAAAACCTATGGAATTGGGAGTTTTGTGACTTGTTTGGCAATTCTCTAATAGATAGTGGGGTTAGAAGAAGTTTAAAGAGAAGTTTTTTCGTAAAATAGGGCTAATTTTGTAGCCTTTTTGCAACGCAGTTAGAAGGATCTCCAAGAAATTGTAAAGAAACCTTGTATGTCTAGCTTGGGAATGGTGTTGGGGGTCTGAGTAGATGCTATATTGATGATGAGATGGTCCTTGAGAGGACTTCTCTAAAATTTAAGCCAAATTGTTGAGTTTGGAAGCCTTTTTGTTGGTAGTTGTTCCAAGATGCCTAAATGAAATAACAAAGGTTGTTGATTTACTAAAATCTGATTTGTTTGAGTCTTCTCCACCTTGGCTCTACATCACTAAAGTTTCTCTTGAGTTACCAGTGTATCTCTCTCTGCCTTTTTAGACTCTTTCATTTCTACAGATCATCTTTGGGATTTAATCACTTGTACCACATGGTTGATGTGCTTTGAATCCTTCAATGTAAAGGAAATTTCATCAACATAAATACTGCTACTCTCAGAAGGTTAACAATCTCAATCTCACTAATAGTACATTTACAACCATATTCAAAGATTTTCCTTCAAAATGCTACAAATTCAAATAATGACTTAAATAGCCTTCGAGAGGCTTTAAATAGCCTTTACAAATGATTCTACATCTTTCCAATCATGCCTAACTATTCTTTTTGTAACTAACATGACATATTACATTATAAATCAATTGTGGATGTGGTATAAACTTATTCAATTGACAAAACTCAAAACACAAAACTAACTTAAAAGACTTACGTGAACCAAATTTTCTCAATAACCTTGGTGCCCCTACACCAAATTTTATTATTTCAGTAAATGTCATTACAAGTAAATCTCATTACAATGCCTTATGTACTTTTTTCTCACAAATATTTTACAATGTCACTCATATATTTGAGATTCTCTAATAATGTCTACATAATAGGTTCTCATTTAGAGGTTAACTTCAAATGAGAAACTTGAGATTCCCTATCTCTCACTCTCCCAACCTCTCCCACTCTCTCCCACTCCCATCCTCCCTCCCTCCCACTCTCTCCCACTCTCTTCCTCCCTCCCTCCTCTCTCCCACTCTCCCACACTCTCTCCCACTCTCTCCAACTCTATTCCTCCCTCCATCCTACACTCTCCCACCCTCTCCAACTCTCTTCCACTCTCTCCCTCCCTATCTCCCACTCTCCCACACTCTCTCCCACTCTCCCACTCTCTTCCTCCCTCCCTCCTCTCTTCCACTCTCTCCCACCCTCTCCCACTCTCTCCCTCCCTATCTCCCACTCTCCCACTCTCCCACACACTCTCCCACTCTCTCCCATTCTCTCCCACTCTCTCGCTCCCTATCTCCCACCCTCTCCCACTATCTCCCACTTTATTTTTTCCTCACTCCCACCCTCTCCCACCCTCTCCCACTCTCTCCTTCCCTATCTCCCAATATCCCACTCTCTCCCTCCCACTCTCCCACCCTCTCTCACTTTCTCCCACTCTCTCCCACTCTATTCCTCCCTCCGT
>VDFB02047230.1:558656645-558676771 GCA_007258455.2 Sequoia sempervirens | reverse complement strand
ATCCTACATCCATACAATCTACATGCATTGATACATATAGGCATACATACATACATACATAACACACCGGCATACATGTACATACAAACATACAAATACAAACATTCAATAGAGTGGAATTTAACATTAAGGAAGACATAAAGCATGCACATTATAACACACATGCATTATGTCTCACTTGACATGTATCCTGGATAAGCAAAAAAATGTCAAAACAAAGACATAACGTTAGTGCATTATAAGGCGCTCACATTATATTTTTCTTTGGGAATCCCTGAGCCTTAGCATTGGTATTTTTCTTAGAATACCAACCCAAAGGCTTGGAGGGCATTCCCAATGACCAGAGACATGTTTTTGCAAATTCTACATTTTTTCACATAATCGGGTTCATGCTCACCGTCAGGATTGCATCTGGCTCAATATCGACAAAATCGAACGCATGGGTAATGTTAAGTTCTCTCTTAGCTATCCTACGATGTAATTTTTTTCACGTTTTGATAATGTTAAGCCTTTCATACATAATTGCTTTTGTTTGTATGTCTCTTGTAACACCCCGTCGCACAAACCCCAAAGGACAACTAACTACACAACAATTTTTTTTTTTTAAACATAAAGTAAAAGTACTATGTTATCAATTGCAACTAACATAATTACAAATACATACTAAACTCCTAAGTCCCTTGGGGTACACGAAGAGACATTACATTAACTACCCATAAACAAACTTAACTAATCTAACATTCATTTCCACTAATATGAGTCCTCATATAAAGTGATAAACGCTAAGCATTTAAACAAGAATGATTCGCATAGATGCTAAACAAGACTTCATAACCAATAAAATTTGGGAATAATGAGAACTAATTTACTCATCATATCAACATCAAATATATAATTACATATGAGAATAATGTTTGAATTACAAAGTGTGGTATTACAATACATCATGTTACAAACTAAATACCAATAACCATATATCCAAATTACAAGATTCATCATCCCAACACATGGGTGAGTTACAATACAATTTACAAGATATGAATAAAGTATAAATATATACATCAGAAGGTACATAAATCTAGTACAAACAGTCACCACGAACTCTGCACTGAAGGTATGACTGCTGAATGGGAAACCCAACGGGGTGTGAAGAACATTCCACCCGACCACCCCCATGCTAGGAGTAGTTAAGAAAGGATTCCCGACCAAGATGTCAAAAGTAACACATATGACTCAACACCAAACATGGAAAAGAATTCATACACAAAGGAAATGTGACAATAAAAGTCTACTAATATAACATGACAATAAATGACTCCAAGTCAAAACAATAAATTACTTCCAGAGGATTTCAGTTAAAATGACTAAGGAAAAGGCTAGAGGAGAGTGCCATCGCATGGCCTTCATGGATTATCCTGACATCCTATCACAAGGTGCCGCCTCCATCTATGGTTACCCTAACTACCTATTTCAAGGCGCCGCCCCATAGGGTGACTCATGCGGAATCGTGCATTACTCGTGGAAACGAGATCACGATTATGCCAACCACGGCCTTCTCGATCACCTTTATTCTTTGGAAGCCCTAACAGGTGAGCGAGGTATCTATCATTATCTTTTAGTGTTTAACTACCCATCCCCTAATTAATTAGTTAGGTTTTCACTTTTTACACTAACTCTACTGTGGGTTATCCTGACAGCCCCTTTGTGCGCCAGTGCCCACATAGAGCCACTCTCCCTAGAATTCCCGAACATACAACAAACATAAGGGATTGAACTCTCAAGTTCATAAAACATAGGATAGAAATTCGCGAGGCAAAACCATCTCGCTATAATCTTATGACTCAATTACTCAACAAATTGATGCAAATCAATGTATACATACGATTATACCCACAACAAAAGTGGAATAAAATACCCAAAATAAATATACCAAATTCCCTAACCTCTGGAAGTTCAACGACAACCCTATCTCCTATAATAAAGTTAACCAAATAATAAACATTCATGTTAACTCAACACAAAGGTCTCAATAACGAGCTCCATAAAATAAACCTACTGTTTACTCAGAATCAAAGAATTGATTTATAACATAATTCCATAAATCAAACAATCATCATCACACACAAGAATTTCCTTTACAAAATCAAATCAATAATTTTCTCAATTAACTCCTCTAATGAAAGACAATCAAATAAATTTAATAAATCTTTCATTTCAAATTTCACCAAAATAAAATGTACAATCATATTTAAATAATCATCAAAATATAATACTCCTCAATTAAAATATATATGTATTTGTATATATACATATCACTTTATAAATATATACATATACATATTCATATATATATATATATATATATATATATATATATATATTAATTAACAGAAATTAATTTAAATAACTCTAAAGTTTTGAATTTATAAATTAAAATAAAATGTACAATAAAAATTTGTATTTTTTTTTTATTTAACAAGAAGATTTAATAAATAAAATAATAATAAAGGGAAGCCCACTTGGGAGCTGCGTACCTCCCCATAGGGGAGGACGCAGCCCCCAAAGGACTGTTGTACAGCAGTCTAAGGACTGCTATGCGCGGCCCTTTATGGGCTGCACGGGGGTACGGCTATAGCCGTCCCCCCCACCATTGCCATAATTTTTTTAAAAAAAAATAATTTAATTTATATATATATATATATATATTTTTAAATTTTTATTTAATTTAAAACTTTCTTTAATTTAATTTATTTAAAGATTGAATTCCGTACGACAACGGAAATAAATCCCATAACAATATCAAACAAAAATTTAAATTTATATGTAAGATTTCTTTAAAAAAAAACAATTTTATACAAAGATTTCATTATATATACAGAGATTTTATACAGAGATTTATATAAAGATTTTTACAGCATCATTTTATTGCACATAAATTTCACCTGAGAATTTTCTTTGAAAGAAATAGTAAAATATATTGGAGGACAAACACCAAATCAATTACAGGAAGCAACTAAGAAAATTGTAAAGAAGCTATTTTAATTTTCCCAAGTTTTTCCCAATTTCTCTTGCACAAAACCTTTCCTAATTTTCTGTGTTTACACAGAGGTCTTCTTTTATTAATTGAATGAGTTTGTTCACAATTTTCCTTGCACAAAAATACTCTAAATTTCCTCTGTTCAACGGCAGGGTTTTCGATAAATTCTACAGAGGTTTCTATTTCAATGATTTTATTTTAATTAAATTCTCTAAGTTTGACTGTGTAATAATTTAATTTATTTTTTTTTAGCAGAGACAACACAAAAATCTTAACGGCAACAGTCGGGAACAAAGCCTCTATAGAAAAGAAACTTCTAACTTCTACAGAAGTACAGGCAAGCCTCATGCAAAACAGACAATCTTTCATAAACAAACAATCTTTCATAACAGGAAAGAACTTAAACAAAATATAAACAAAAGGGAGGAACCTGTTTCCTGTAGGTTGTAGAAGTAAGAGTTGCACCAAACTTTTCCACGAAAACCTCTAGCCGTAAAGCTCTTCCAGAAAATTTCTTCTCCAACCACAATTAAATTCCAAGAGAAATCCCTGCAGCCCTTTTCCAAATTCCTTTTCCCAGATTCAACAGAACAAAACCCAAAATTTCATCCCACAGCGAAAATTTTCCCGTGAACAACTTCTGTTGCCCATGCCTCTTCTTCTTCCGGGAATAATTTCCTTAATAGAAATTCATTATTCTCCACTACTTCTCGTACAATACAAATAAATAAAAAATTAATAAATTTAAAAAAAAATCAATTTTAATTAATTTATTTATATTTCATATTATTTATTTTTCTAATAATAATAATATAGCTTTATAAGCTATTTAATTAACCCGAAATTAAATGGCAAATTTAACATTCTATATAATAACGAAGCAACATGAACATTAATTTAAATAATCCTTTTTAAACAATATATTACTAATCAATTTATCTATGATTAACTTTAATAATGTTATCAATTAATTATATTAATTGATCATACTTTCCCAAAATCAAATAAAATACACTTAACTAAAATCAATTAAATTTCAGGCTAAAAAAATTAATCGACACTTCACAATATCACACAAAGACAAAAAGAACAAAGACAACCAAAGACTCACAGTAGACGAATTTGGGACGGGAATTCTTTCCTAACCACTCCTTTTTTCAACATCAATCCCGTTGAGTTTATTTTGTTGCTCGCCCTGTCCTACTGAAGCAGGTGGAATCGAGACTCTGTACCTGCAATCCCTGTAAACAACAAGGTCGTGTACATGTCCATATATATATAAATAATTAAAACATTACATTGTGAGAAGAATTTGTAGCATAGCAGGGCACTCGTAAACGAGTGGTGCTACACTGTCTTCTCACCAAAACTATACTAGCAATTATGATATCAATAATGAAATAACATTTCTAACTAATTAATCACATTGTAAAATAAATTACAAAATCACTGCATCAAACTATATTACTGAATCAAATTAAACATCACAATCCAATGTAAACTTAATGTCATAAATTGAAATAACATAATCCTCAATCAATCTAACTATGCATCCACACACCACATAAGAGTAACAATAGTAGCAAAAGTATCAGCCACATGGGGGTATTACATCTCTTTTTTTCCAAAAAGCAGTGTTTGGTGTTTTTTTCATTCTAACTTAACCGTTCATCAAAATTTCAAATAAATTACATTTTTAGAAAATAGACTACATTCTACAATTTTTTTTAAAAAATAAAAAATTAATTACCTTCAAAAAAAATTAGGGGGAGCGCGGCCAAAATTCTGCTTTTCAAGAAGTGCCCGTTCTAGAAAATTAGTAAAAATCAAATATTCATTAAAAAATTATCAAAAAAATCATGCATCAACTAGATATTGTTAGCTAACTTATGACATAGTGATTTAAAAATACTACAAAAAGGTTCACCGTGCTAGGGTAGTACACAAGTTGCTATGTTATGTTTTTTCTAAAAAAAATAACAACAATTTGTGTACGTCCCTCTTTTGAACACCTTAATCTCAACCATTTTCAAAATAAATGAGTAGTTTAGAAAGTAGACTCAGAGCACTTCGATCCTTGTTTTTGTTCTATCTCAAAATTTTGAGTGTAACTATCCTCAATTTCACATCCAAGGTTAGTATTTCCTTATTTTAGAAAAAAAAAAAAAAAAGTGGCCACTTAAGCCCCCCTTTTGGGAACCATCTTGGTGCACTTACCCTCATCTTGACACAAATTCTCTTCTATAGAGGATCATATTTAAAAATAAAATAAAATAAATTGTTGTATTTTTTTCAAAATACAAGCAACCTTATATTTTGGTTCTAATGAGTTAATTTAAGTAAAAATAAAAAATAACTATTTTTTTGAAAACTACCCTTATAAGTGTACAAAGGGTATTTTTTATATTTTAAAAAATTCTTATTTAAATGAATAGGACATGTAAAAATATCAATTGTTAAATTGGTCGAAAGTGGTCCTACATATCTATTTAGTGGACACTTCTAGTTGAAAAAATTGTGGCCCACATCCAATTTAGCTAGAATGAATGTAGCTAGATCATATGTTTGAGATAAATTAACTTCTAGTTTGACATGCTTAAATTCACTTGTGTTGATAGGTTGCCTTGAAGTATGACATAGTTTTGAAATTTTTCACCCTAACATTTATCATCCAAATGATATAATGGCTTGGTTTTGGGCCTTAAATTTATGGTAATGTTCAAATAATTTTTAATGATGCCAATGGTCATGTGGTGATCAATAGCCCTATATTTTAACCTTTCCCTTTACAATGCTCCATTAGATAGGGATGTCCACCTTCACCATTTTTATTTGTGCTCATTATTATCACTTTAAGTTATTTATTATAAAAACATGAAAAGCTAAGGCTTATATCTATAATTTTCATTCCTAAATATAATGTTATTTTTAACTCACAATTTTTTATTATAGTTTTTTATTCATGTAAAAAAATGAAGAAGAGTTGAACAATACATTAGAAATTTTAAATTTATAATTCTCTATTTCAATAAATCAATTGGTTTAACATAAAACATAATTCTTAATGTCCAATGGAGGTCCCATCCCTTAGAGGATATCCAATGATTGGAAATAGATAAAAATGATAAAATTACTAATTTTCTTAGCATTTCATTTGGTATGGGGCTATATATCTTAATGAAATGTAAAGATGATATATAAATAATCTCATAAATAGATTATTTAATTGAGATAACAAATTTCATTCATTGGCAAGAAAATTTTAGGTAGCAAATAGTTTTTTGACCAAACATGTATACTTCTCTTGTTGTTTGCTATCAAACAAAGGATATGTGCAAAATTATTTGATAATTCCTATGGACCAAATTGGATGGTACTATTGGCTATAGAATCATCTCATAGTATCAATGCATACAACTTAAAGCCAAAGGTAGAACCAGATTTATAGGTCCCAAAACTTAAGGAATATGTTTAGTTGCTACATAGATAGCTAGAGTTGTTAGAGGTGATGAAACATGAAATATTTTATTGATACATATAATTTTTATTGTTGTTGTTAAATAGAAATGATAGAAGGTTAATTAGCTAGCCACTATTCTCCTTGCTTCATGTTTCTATATTAGAAATTTATTTCCCATACAATCTATTTGAAAAGCATAGAAAAAAACATGTCAATTGTTAAATTAGAAGGAACCTTCATTACAACACGGTTTTAGCTTGATCATTTCTTCCATTTAGTGGAATAAGCATATCCAATTTCAAGAAAATCATATATTTTTTAGGTAAGCTTATATCATGTGTTTAAGGGGTTAGGTAGTTTAGGGATATATGAAACTTCTCATCTTTGCAATGGTTTTATTGACTAGTTTTGAAAGATAAGTTTGACTTGAATAACTATTCCAAGAAATTTCTTCATTTTGTATAATCTTAAGGTTTCACCAAATTTAATTATTAATTTATTACCTCAATACCTTGTATTTTTTTTAGAATTGACATTGGCTATCTTCTCAAGACTCCTCATTCCTACCCTTTAAAAATATATAAATTATTGTTTTTTTTCTTATAATTACCCTAGTTCTTTGCCTTAGTATTAAGTTAAAAAGTAAATATAGTCATAAATATTTGGCTAAATTGAGTATACAAGCTTTAAATTTCAAGCAGTGATAAGTTTAATAAACCCCTCTTGAAAAAAGACAAAATAATTGTAGAGAATCTTCCATTTTTTTGGGAAAAAAGCAATTTCTATAGGCAAATATTTTTTATTTTTTTTAAATGATATTAATTTTATTGGTGAATTTTCTTCAATCGCCAAAAAATTATAGAAAATCTTCACAAATCTTGACGAAAAAATAAGAAAATGCATTAATTATCATAGCAAATCCTTCCTTTAAAAAAATTAAATTCCTATAAAATAAATAAGGGCCTGAGACTAGTAGTGATTGACTAGCTTAAGGTTAGTGTTCATGTCTTTAATTCCTTAATTCCTTAATATTTTAAATCAAACTTTGAATATTTTAAATTGTCCCTAAGTTTCTTTTCACCATAGTTAATTTTATTTATAATCTAATGATTTTGGTTCTATTTCATAAGCCAAAATGTACCCATAGGGGTTCAATGTCCGTGAGGTCCAAATGCAATTTCAAGCCCTATGGGTATTGGAGCTACACGGGTACATTTTGATTCACAAAAATTAACCCCAACCGTTAGATTATAAATCTTCAACAACCTAAATACAATTTAAGGCTTGATGGGTATATTTTAACCCATGCAATACAACCCCAAACATTAGATTATAAATAAAATCTATGGTGGTGATAAAAAATTGGCAATATGAGCCTAAAGTAACCAATAATTATATAATATTATTGGTGAATTAATTTTATTTTCTATTAGAACTTATAAAATTTAGGCATATCTAATCTAATTAGAAATTGAATATTGTGGTGATTTTTTGATTTTCAAATTTTAATAAAATAAATGTTCTAGCGATTTAACTAGGATTAAAATAAAATTATATAAAAATGTGGCGATTCAAATCATTTCACAACTTTTACTATTAACCAAATTTTGAATACCTAGTTTCAACAATAAGCCAATTGGCAAATATTGGCCATTAAAACAATCACTAATTCCAAGATGGATTCAAATGCTCAAATGCTTTATTGAAAAATACTCGTTGCGCCAAAAGATCAACTTGTTAACGCGCAATACAAGTTACATTAGATTTATACAAGATCCATGAGAGGTGGTTAAGCCATGTCACAAATCTGTAGCGGGCTAGACAAGACCAACCTATCCAAAGGGACGAAGGCACCAACCTTCCAACAATATAAATTACAAATTAAGATGCTTGATTATTCAACTAGTTAAATATATTTTTTAGTCATGCTAATGAAATTATGGAACACTTATTTTGAGGTTACATGCTCGCTAAAAAATGATGGTCAACGATTTTTTGAAACTCACCTGCTATATTTGATCATCATCTAAGTTTGAAAAAGATTTTATTTGGAGTAGACATGAGGAATAATATAGTTGATTGAGTTATGCATGTTATCTTTTACATTTGTAGTAGATTTTAGATGATCAGTTATATTTTTTAATTTTTTTATTCATCCAGAAATTGTAATTTCAAATTTTTTAACATTTTCTTCGAAATTGGCTAATTATCTTTTCAGCTACAAGTATTGTCAAAGAATAACAATGGGATTGTCTATCAACTAGAACACATCAATTTTCAAATCAATTATCTCCAAATCAACCAATAAAACATTACAAAATATTTTCAAAACAAATTCAAATCAAATATATTCCTAAAAAGTAGATACAATCATAGTTGTTATTGATGGCATCTTTATTGATAGTGATGTTTTCTCTTTGCTGATGTAACTATTCTATTGGAGTTTAAAGTTTGATTTATATATCACTTGTTTCCAAGACAATAGTCGTGTGCTAGCATAGTAGACAAATCCTAATATTTAATTAGCCTTCCATGCTCATTGGTGCCCTCGGCTGCATAGCGCCCTCAATGATTTCGTACTGTCTATACAACCAGCACAATGCACATTTATTAATTAATTAAAAATAAAAAGCACGTTCGACTACATTGACATTGCCCAATAATTTGAATAGTTTTTCTAAACAGGATTATTTATTTTACTATGACGTTGGCTGATACAAAGATTGACTGAGCCAAACAATCTTAATATTATTAAAGCTTGACAAGACTAAGATTCTTTTATCTATTTACACAAGAATATTACATCACTAAACCTTTTCTGCCCTCATACATAGCTCACATGACTTCTTGTCGTTATTTCTAATGAATTTGTGCTGAATTTATCATGCACGTACGTGACTAAGACTTAAATTGAACAGTTGGAGGGATTAGAGATCTGTTCATGGGCACTGTATGTACTGTATTTATGTTCCAAATTTGTGGTCCCTGTGAAAAAGGATAACGAATTAAACTTCTGGCCGGAATTTACTGTCTCCTCTTGATGAGATTGGTCGTTCATAAAAATATAAAAACTTACCAGGCAAAACTTAGTGCTTTTCTTTCAGAGTTGGATTTGTGGATTCCAATGGTTCATACGAATGAAGGATTGGGCTACCATGAATTTTGGGTTAATCATCTGTATATTTTTGGAAGGTTTTGAAGACATTCATTATTGGGGGTGATGATTGTTGTGGCATTTTGTCAATCTATTATCAATTTTTTTTAGTTTTAGTTTATATTTATAAATTAATTTTTTTGATAGGATGTGTCGTGGATTATGATCATTTTCGTGGAAGAATATCTTATTTTAAAACTAAAAATAGATTTGTATTATTTTGTTTATCATTTTTGTTGTGAGGTTCGAGATTGGAAATAAAATTAAGAATTAAATTTGTAAATAACAAAAAAAACACAAAAAATCATATAATATTCGGGTTTTTCATATTAATTATATTATTTGATAAACATTATAAATGTCTTCATTCTCTTAACTTTCACATCTACTTTTCTCATATGACTAACTACCCAGTACAATTTATACATTAAATTAATTATAAATTAACACTTTAGATTGTAAACCTAATACTTCATCATAAATCTTGGAAAATAGATGAGCATTCAAATCTTGTTTAGAAAACAAATCGACAAACAAGGTGTAAGTCACTCATTATTGTACTTTGTATGCTCATATCTAATATAATTATATATAAATTTAAACTTTATGAATTGAATCATTTGTAAGTTTTTCTTATGACATTTTATGCACAAAACATCAACTCATTAAATTTATAATATACACAAAAAGCTAATAAGCACCTCATACATAGACCAATTAGATAATGTTTTCCATTATCTAATAATCTAGAAAACTCATGTTTTGCAATCTTCTTCAATGTCAATGTCAAGCTCAAGCTCCTTTGATGCGAAAAGTTGTTGAATTTTTTGTTTTGATTTTCATTTTCTTTCTTCCTTATTGAATCTATTTTCTTTGATACAAGTTCATGATGATTTGTGGTACTTGAGAAATTTATCATGGAGGCTCTCTTTTCTTGATCCAAGATCTTCCTTTCTTCAAGGTTGTCTTTAATGCTAAAAACCACATTAATAAATATTAAAATTATGAAATAAGAAATTAGGACAATAAAAAAATGATATTTTTGATAGAGAAAATTCAATTTCTTGATTAGTAGATAATGTAATAATTGCTTCATGTAATAGAAAGCTATCACTCCTTGAATTAATGCACCATAAACTTATCCAAATCATATATCAATAAGATATGTTCCTAGATAGTTACAATAACATATACCTAGCATAAAATGTTTTTTAACATATTTTTATTACATGTTTAGCATACAAGTATAATTTGTTAGAACTTATATAAATATATTTGCTTAGGAAGATTCACCACCTACAATTCACCATTGAAAAATTCACCGCCAACAATTCACTACCATGACAAATTCATCTCGTGGAAAATTCACCACCACATATAATTCATCACATTAACATTTTTTTAATATATATTTTTAATTTGTGATGATATATATATATTTACAATAGTACAATAATAGAGATGATTGATATTGTTGTATAAAATTGGTTTACTAGAATAAAATAAAATATATTGAAAAAAAGTTTTCATTTTTTGTTTTTATGTGGCAAGGGTGTCCCTGCGACTCTGTCCAATGGCTCAACAACCCATACCTTGGGTACCTGGGGCGAGACTAGCCCCCTGCGGGTGGACACCATAGCCCGCATACAGGCCCACCAGTCAACTGCGAGAGTGGGGGGTTGAACTTGAGACCTATGGGGAGCAAAAACCCACAACTCAATCAATTTTTAAATTTTATATGTGATGAATTATCCACAATGATGAATTGTTGTTGGTGGATTTTTCACTTAGATGAAATTTTTTTCATGATGGTGAATTTTCTCTCGATGGTGAATTGTCGGTGGTGAAAAGATATGTATGCCTAGTCATAATCTAAATCACTTGATTAACTTTCTAGTTTAAATTTGGTGGAAACAAAATATAGAACAAGTATAATGGGAAGTCCTTTTTAACTAAATTCAATAAATAAAAATATTTAAGATTTTATTATAGTTTTAGTTTTGTCAATTATACATACTAATAATATTATGTGTTGTAACATACCTCTAAATATATTATATTTCTTACTTAATAACACAAAAAAAAAATGAATTTATAAAAAAAATTTATCTAGAGTGGTATGTTCTTACAGGATATTTTTAATTTATATTTTTTATTTAGATAGTTAACACATTATATGTAAGTATTCCATGAGAAACACATCTTTGAACATTTAATGCGCAAAAAAATCAACTATATTATATAGAACACATACATAAACAATGCAATGCCTAATATAAACTACCCATACATTAGGCATCAAAGAAAGCAATTATCATATCTATCATCCAAACAACTAGTAAGAAACAAATCAAATTAAAAAACAATGTAAAATAGTCCACATAGATGTAATGGGTTGTCAACAATCATAAGTTAATTCAATCAAATGCATAATAAAATTAGAGTCACCAAAATGAAAATAATAAAGAAGTTAAAGCATGGTGTTGATGTTGGGATTACGAATGATAATTCATTACACCGAAGGTGTTTCCTTATTTGAGATTCTCGCGAAGCCTTACTCGTCTCGATGACGTACAAATGTGGATAAAGCCTTACAATACATTTTCGAACCATTTGCCAATTGTTGATTTTTCCACCATCGATTGTTTTGCCACTTTCATATGAAAAAATAGTAATTTCGCACTATATTTTCCCCTTTCTTCGCTCACACCGCTTTTTCCTACACCCAAGACACACCACTAAAAGGATTTTGCCATCTCTACATGCATTTAAAGGCTAATTCTAGATACCTAGAAATACAAATTAATGTGCGGTGATATTTGAAACAACCCATGAGGGCTCTGCTTATTAAAACAGTGGTCCATATACTTACCCTTCCACTACAAGTATGTAGATGAGGATTTTTTAAATATCTTTCCTTATAGGTACAAAGCAATTGAGTGCCTATAATAACTACACTCATTTTGATTCTTTTTGTTCTCTGGGCATATTCATTACTATGTAATCAACTTTTATTATTAATATATTATATCTACTTCATGCCTTTGTTAGTCTAAAAAAAAGTTATCTCTTTATTAAAGTCAATCTAAAATAAAAAATATACAAGAACAAAAATATTATTTATATATTATATTATATTATCATAATAATAATAATTATTATTACTATTATTATTTAGATAAAAGGCATAAAGCCTATAAAGATTATATTGATTTTAGTTGGTATTACAGTATTACTGTGACAAGTTGCTTGCCAATAAAAAATATATATGGTTGAGGCAAGCTAGATCCATGCATTTACATTTTAACTTCTACTTTACCAAGAATTTCCCAAGAGGATATCTCCCACCCAGTCCAATTTACATATACATTACATTTGCATTTGGGATTGGTTTTTATCAAAAAACTTGTATCCCCCACCCAGTTTAGTTGGCATACATTGCTTTGCATTGGGGGCGGGTTTCTATTAAAAAAATCATATTTCTTGACATACGTAACAACTATTAGGATGCATATCATATGATGACACAGATTTTGTGGGAGTAGAGATATTGAGTGGACAAAAAGCAAAATTTGTAAACACAAGCCCTTACTCCTCAATTAGCTCAATGCCAATGGAATTTTCACCCTGGCCTTCCTCAACCTTCCCTACTGCTACCACTCTTGTGTCAACTTGAACTTTGGAAGCATTCAAGTCTAGAACTGTCGGAGGAGACCCATTCACCTGAAAAGAATTGCCTTGAAAGCCACAAACTGGAGGGTGGTGTGAGTGTGCTCTGAGGAAGGCTATTGCATAATATTTTTCTTGTATGTTAAAATCCATACTTGTGCAGAGACAGTTGGCATTCTAGCACATAGCACAGAGAAGAATGTGGTCACATTTGTGTTCAAACGCCTACTTGATGGTTGTGTAAATTTCAACAAACCCTTGGCATTGTTTCAGGTACTTCCTTGGGAATAATCCACCAACAAACAATTTTCCTTTGTAGAGGTCATATTCTTGGACCCCCTTTAAAAGTGCATTGTCCATCAAGAAAATATCCTTCATAATTATTTTTGCGATTTCTCCCAGATCACCGAGTGATTGAAGCGAGTCATACAGATTTGAGAAAAAGATGAAGAGAACTTGTGAAGGAATCAGGGCTCTTCATGTTGGTGGGCTAGTTATTTCTATTCCTAGAACTATGTGAATGTATTCCTCCACTCTTGAACAATCCAAGTCGAAAACAATATCCAGGTATTCATGCAATAGGAATCCTTTGAATGACCTTTCCCATGCTTGCACTTTCATGGGTACTCGAAGGTTCCATGGCTTGTACTCCATCTTTCCTTTCTGCCTTCCTTTGTTCTGCAAACTAGACTCAATTTTGCTTGCACGTCACTCTCCACACTGCCCCTAATTTGGCCAGAGTTGATAGATAATTCTAGAATTGTGAAATGAAATAGCATGGGAGGCATTTAATCTTGAGCCAACAGAGATGGAAAATGGTTGTGTGCTAGGTGTCAAGTGATGGCAACCCTTGTCACATCCTTGTGTGCCATTAATTATGCTAGTGTTAGGCAATTTCACAGGCTCGTGTGAAAATCACGGCCTAGTGTGCGAGATATATTCCCTCTGGGCTCACTCTTTATTATAATGTGTCTTCGGTACCTGCAAGAGACACGTTAAGAGAAAAACAGGATGACACATTGCTTAAATGGTTGTATTTGGACGAGTCTAAGGGCGCTAGAATACATTGCTAAGGCTGATCAAATGCTAACTTGGCTTGGTAGAACAGTTTTCTAGGAAATCCGCCTATAGTTTTCATGATTTGTTGGAACATGAGATTACTTATGCCAACCATCACCTTGGTACCACCTCCATCAATGAAAATGCATTTGAGAGCCTCCATTACATTTGAGTGGAATCATCCTTGCTACGTGCTACAAGTGCAATAATTAGGTGGTAACCCCTCTTTTAATATGCAAGATGTTTTTCTGCTAGGAGGAGCTCCCTCAATTGTACATTATTATTGAATTCTGCATTGTTGAAAGTGACCATTTCCTCATTTTGTTCATAGGCCATATTAGCCAAGAGGTCGGCTAGTTTATTTCCTTCCCTATAGGTGTGCATAATATGAGTGTTTTCAAATTTAGCAAGTACGACACATACCTGTTGAAGGATGTAATGCAACTTCTAGTTCCACATTTTCCTTTCTTTAGCTGCATTTATGATTAATAGGAATCGCCTTCTACTTGAAGTCTTGGATTTTTAGGTCAATTGCCATTTTGAGCCCAAAGAGTAGGCCCTGCGCCTCTGCCATATTGTTTGTTCCTTGAGGTAGTTTGATTGATTGAGTGCCTATCAAATCACCCTTCCAATCCCTAATAATTATCCCTAATCCTCATTTGCTCGGGTTTCCTTTAGAGGCTTCATCAAAGTTTAGCTTACTGAAATCTCATGGTGGGGGTGTCCATGAAATTAATTTTTTGTCGATGTTCTTCTTTTGTGGTTGGTGGAGACTACCTTTGAATGGAAAGGATAATAAGTAGGGTTGCATCCTAATTTGTGAACATGGATGATACTGTCTTGGTTTTGAGGACATATGCATTTACAACTTTTGCAATTGAATTTTCCATGGACTTTATGACATGATCTGCCCTTGTTATTTTTTATTTGAATATCTATTTGTTTCTCTCCCACCAAATACCTCAAATGAAAATTGTCGGCATAACTCTCCAAATGCAGGCAAACAGTGAGTTCTTGTATAGTATTGGTCAACTAGTAAACACTGCCTATAGTGAGTCTTGTAAAGGGGAGTACTAGCTCAACTTGTTCTAGATGAAAGACCAACATTGTTGGGAAAATTTTCATTGTGTAAATAAATGGTTAACATCTTCGAAAGCTTCCTGGCATTGCACACATTGAAAGGGGGTAGATACTCCCAATTTTGATAATTTGTCACTAGTTAGAATTATGTTTTTCAGTGCAAGCCAGGAAAAACAACCTACTTTTAGAAGGGTCATTGAATACCACTAGAAGGAGAAGGCTCTCTGTGATGGTATGTTTACCCTATTGTATGAGGCCACCTTATAACCCTGACTTACTTGGTATTCTCCTATTTTTGAGGGGGCCCATATCAATTTATCTGGGTTGTGTGATTTATATATTATTCTTTCTTGTAATAGTTTCTCTAGTGCAAATCTTTGATCAAAAGGTATTGGCAGCATGGTGAAGTCTTTCCATCTGGCTTTTCCTATGGTTTCTTCCACCTCCTCAAAGTAGTCATTCCTTTACTTTGCTGCCCCTATAGCTATGAAGAACTTGTGTTGTTTGCAGATTCGGTGATGCCTCCAAAGGGGGGAAGCCATTCCACGAGTCTTCCTAGAACAGAGCTTCTCAACCCTTGTTTATTTCCCATGTTAAATATGTGGTAATCACTTTTCTACATTCTATGAAGAAGTTCCACATTGTGGATCCCTTTGGGGGATCTAAGATGGTGAATATCCTACTAGGTGAATTAGTGTCCAAGTATTTTTCCTGCATTATTCTGCACCATTTTGAATGGGGCTTGGAGTACATGTTTCATACTAGCTTTGCCCCTAAGAATTGATTCCTAGTAGAACTATTGTGGATCCTTGACCCACCTTTATGCTTGTTTGTGTAGATTATGTCCAGTGCTACCAATGGTATTTTCCTCTTGTCCATGTTTCCTTTCCATATGAAACCTTTGATTAATTTTTGTATTTCTAATATCATTGAATTGGGGGCTTTCAATACTACCATGTAATAGTTAGGGATTGTTGATAGAATTAATTTGATCATTTAAATTTTCAGAGAGATGTATCAACCTTCCAGGTAGAAAGAAATTTTGGTTTTGGATGTTTGAATGACTTTGGTCTAGTATGATACCTTGTTTGTTCCCAAGAATAAGGGTATACCACAGTAGGAATAAGGCAATTTTGTTGGTTGAAACCCAAGATTATACAATGTGTCTTTCAATCTGTCTTTGGGTTGAAAATATAAATCTTTGATTTTGTTGCATTAATCTTTCAACCAAATGCTAAAGAATATTTGTCTAAAATGGTCTTGAATTGTTTATCTTATTACAGGGGAGGCTTTCCCAAACAAGAGGGTATCATTAGAAAATAGAAATTGAAAGCATTGTTTGTTAATGGGTAGAGATATACCTTTCGAGTGCCTTGAGTTATGGATTTGTGAATGGATTGACTTGGTAAGCCCACTAAAATGATAAATAAGAAGAAGGGTGATAAGGGGTCACCCTACCTAACTCACAAGGTAGAGATTGAAGAAACCCGTGGGTGACCCATTAATGATAAGCGATAAATTCATTGTTGAAAACAAGAAAGTACCCATTTACCATTTGTTCATGTGTGAAGCATTATTTTTACTGTCCTAAAAGGTGCAAAACAAAATGCAAAAGGAAGAAAACAACACTTCAACACCTCAAGATTGGGCTACATTGAACTCAAACAAAATAAAGATTTAAAAACCAGATTTATACCTTGTTCAAGTGATCTTCTTGGATGGCCCTTTGATTGTTGATGAATGTGTGCTCCTTGATGGAAAATGGATTAAAATGCTATGCAAAATGGTGAGAATATAATGGAGATTCAAATGGTGAAGTTGGTTAGTTTGCTAAGTGAGTAAAAATGCATGCAAATGGAAGCTTGGAGATTAAAAAATGGAGGTTGTGAGTGCAAAATGCAAGTGCTTGAGTTCTAGAGCTTGATTGCAAATTGTGAATGTGATGAATGAAAAATGTGATTGTTCAAAATGAGAGAAAATCTTTCATTTTAAGGGAAGAATCTCTAGAGAAATGAATGGTCAATATTTTTCCAACATGGGCAAGATGAGAAGGGCTATGGTGAGTTGAGGACTCACAAGCCCTCACATCTTGCCATGTGGAGATGAGATGTCACAGGACAAGTGAGTTAGAGAAAAGGGGACATGTGAGGTAGAGGTACTTGCAAGTACCTTGGGATTAGGGGAAAATCTCCTTCAAAAGGAAGTTCTTGTCCCAATATGAGAGTGATGGTGACAAGTGAGGAATTTTAGAAAGTCCTCTCTTATCATCATGGGGATGAGAGAAGTTGTTGGGGGAATAAATGTGAATTTAAAATTCACATGATTGGGAGTTGTCTAGAGGATAAAACAAGGTCCTCATAAAGGAGGTCCTTGTCCCATGTGAGTGATGTGACACATGAGACCCATATAGGGAAGAGGGGAACCTTGGATGAATAAATGTGAATTTTTAATTCACATGGGGAAGAGGTCAAGGCTAAATAAAGAAAACACTTATGAAAGGTTGACTTGGAGGACATGCTAAAGATGGTATGTGATTAGATTAAGGTTGTGCAAACAAGTGATTAAGAAGATTAATGAGGGATTAGAGGCAAGTGGCAAAATATGGAGGATGTGGCATTAATCCCGATTAAAAGTGTGCACATCCTAATCATGGATTAATTAAACTAATCCAGATTAAAAGAGGTTTATGGAGGATGTGACAAGGAGAGAAAGAGTGAATTTAAAATTGATTTAAAAGAAGTCAAAAAGGTAAATGATTAAATTAAACAAATTGATATATATTCATTTAATTTAGAAGAAATGATGAAAGGTCAAATTATTTAATTATTAAATTAAATACTTTAGAAATAGGAAAGGGGAATATTAATTAAATAAATCCCATTTAATTATCACGATGAAGTAGAAAAATAAAGGGAGATGGGTTTTACCATGCAGGAGTGGTCAAATTTGGATGTCTCTGATTACCCAAAACCAATTTTTTTTTAATACTTGGATTAAGAAATCCCAATCCACTCTATCATAGGCCTTTGTCATGTCCAATTTTATTATGAAGGTTGGTAGATTATATGAGTTTATGGAGTGGAGGACTTCGTGGGCTACAAGGCTCCTTCTGTTTTTTCCCTTCTTGGGACAAAACCCCCTTGTTCCTCTAAGATGATCTTAGGGATGAGTTGTTGGAGTCTACGATACATGGATTTGGTAAATATTTTGTATATGGTGTTACATAATGAAATTGGCCTATAATCTGAAAAAAATTGGGCACTAACACTTTAGGTATGATTGCAATGTGTGTAAGATTGAACTATTTTAGCATGGTACCAGTCTTTCAGGATTCCTCAAGGAAATGAAGGAGATCAATTCCTATAAATTCCCAACAATTTTGATAGAATAGAGTCGTGAAACCATCTGGCCCAGGGGCCTTATCTGGTGCTAAGGAAAAGACTACTTTTTTTTTATCTCTTCTAGGGTGAAAGGCTCCATCAATTTTTCATTTTCTTCTTAATGTACTAACTTTGGAATAGCCTCTAGTAGCTCTTCCTTTTACCTTTTTGATGCTTGTGGGGTAGGTGTGATTAAAAAAATTGCAAAGAATTTGACACCTTCAGATTGGATATCACTCTCCTTTGTGAGACATTCACCCATGACACTGTTCTAGATTGTGAAGATTGAGTTCTTTTCTCTTTTTATTTGTGTAGATATGTGGAAAAACTTTGTATTTTTTTCCCCATCCTTCAACCAAAGTTCCCTATATTTCTATTGCCAGTAATTTTTTTCTCATGCAAGGAGTTCTTCCCATTCTAATTGTAGCTTTTGTTGTTGCTCATAAGTTGGTGCATCTAGGCCATGCAAGATGATGTGTTCATCAACTTTGGATAATTGATTGTATACTTCCTCTTTCTAGACAGATATTTCTAAACACATTGATATTCCAAGATTTTATTTGTTGCTTTACATACTAAAGTTTTTTAATACTTGAAATATTTTGGAGCCTTTTATAAATGGGGCACTTTTCCACCATTGTTCTAATAATATCAAAAATTATGGGTGTCTCAGTCACATGATCTCAAATTTGAAGGATGATTTATATGAAGAATTCACTTTTTGTGTTAATATGTTGAGTGAGATGGCATAGTGGTCTGATCCTGTTAGTGGGAGAATCTCAGAAATTAAAGAAAAATCTCCAAGTGCCCAATTTGGAGAAGCTAGAAATTTGTCTAATCTTTCTATAATCTGAAGAAAGTTCTTCCTCCTATTGGTCCAAGTAAATTTCCCATTAGCTAGTACAATATCTTGAAGTGCATTGTCTTGGATAAAAGATAAGAAATATTCCATGACTCTATGTGGGGGTAGTATTCCACCCTTTTTTCTTGTGGAGAGGTTACGACATTAAAGTCACCTACTATCAATGTGTTCCCCACACCTATTTTATCCAGGACTTGTTTTAAGTTATCCCACAACATCTTCTTGGTTGCTGTTGGTGAAGGACCGTACACATTCACCAACCAAAATTTTAACTCAAACTGAGTTATTTTCATTAATTTCCAACTTGTGTCATTGGAGATACATTCAACTTTTATAGTCTTAGGGTGCCATAGTGTGGCTAAACCACCTGAGGCTCCTTGAGCTAGTGTGTTAATAGAATACCATTTCTTCCACTTTCTTTTTGT